>WPIO01000087.1:22500-447500 GCA_009760855.2 Cristatella mucedo
CATCAGCTTGATCGTCTGCTAGTGACATCAATAGCCATGGCCAGAGAAGCTGCTCTCCGGCTCCAGGCAGCATGCTTGCAAGCACTAGCTAGGAATGACACGAAGGCCAATCTGTGCTATTCTGTGCTGTCTACACTCTAAATCGAAACAGTGGGGGGGACTACAGATTCACCTGACAGGTAATTGATCCGCCACTTCGCCGGGATCCCATTTCGTCTCAATGGCCAACAAAAAAGGGACCAGAAGACACTCACCGCATGTTTGTAGCCATCAATCTGTCATATTGGTCCATCGATGTAGTCTCGATTGTTCCATATGCCAAGATGCCAGCATTATTAACCTAAAAAAAGTCTGTAGCATATCTCGTGCATTTTGCTCAGACTGGCATGAGGTTAGCAACCTGAGCTTGCTAAAGTAGGAATTTCTGCTACAACAGCCACAACTAAACAGCCAAACGTGTTCCACCTTATTATGGTTTCTCATGCTGCTACTACAACAAGTTCGTGACTAATTAACGGTCGCCAGAGGTTAAACGGTCGAGGCTGATGAGGACTTGTAAGAATTTTTCCCACAAGCATAATACAAGCTTTGGCATTATAATATCATACCCAGGTGGTACCTTGTCTATTCACGGCTCATCTGGCGTGTTTCAGTTCCTGCCAGTGTGGCCCATCAGTAGGTGCTGTTGGAAGACTTTAAAAGTTAGGGCCTTGTAGGCAGGCATTAATGCACTCAACAACATCAGAAATAAATGACAGCTGGTGCAATTTTTTTGGAATGCCGATAGATCTTTGCAGGTATGCACAGGAAGGCTCGACAACTAAAGCAACAAAGCAGTTTACAAGTTACCTTACTACTGATTACTGAGGTAAAGCTGTTACCACCATATATAGATCTTCACCTGACAGCAACATATGAGCTTTATCAAGTGCATTATTATTATTATTATATCAGCCAGCTGCTATTTAATTCTCTGCTGCTTAAGGCACAATGCTTCCTTCAATTGCAGATGTTGCCAGAAGGTGAAACTGATCAACAGATTCTGCTTAGTTGCTACATTTACACACACACAACATATACACAAACACGCACAAACACGCAAGCACACATACACTAAAATATGCACACCTGCACACATGCAAAACATTCACACCGAAAACACAAGTATACACAAATACATATAAGCACACACACGCATATACACGGGAAAGGCATGCTACCAGCACATCCAGTCGGCCATAGTGAGAGATGGTGGCTTCCATGAGATGTCTGATGTCTTCGTCACGTGTCACATCAGCAATGCACAGGAATGGCTCATCACCAAAGGCATCACGTGTCGGCTCTGGAGCATGAGCAAGGACTGCTTTCTGACGACACTGAGCTGCAGAAGAGTGCAGATTAGACTCGTTCCTTCCAGAAAGCACCAGCTTGGCCCCCAAGGAGGCAAAACGCTCGGCAATGGCTGCACCAATGCCTGAGCTGGCTCCTGAAATATGGGAATCAATAAAGATTATAATAATAATAATGCACTTGATAAAGAGACCTCAGAGAACTCAATCTCTTTCTAGGACTTAACACTTGCTGCAAAGAGAAACACGATTGAATGGTGAGTGCTTGATGCCTGACAAACAACATGAATAACATGGCTAGGGGTTACATGCACAGGGTCAGCATGCAAATGTAGTTAGTGGCAGCATGCACACTGCCAGCACACATAAGCACATGAAGGACGAATCACAGGGACCCACTAAATACTGTCCTGAATAGGTGTGTTTTGAAGTTCTTTTTAAATGTGGTCAAGTCACGCGATATTCAGACGCAAGTCGGGAGGGAGTTCCAGGCTTTGGGAGCATACAAACTAAATGCTCGGTCCCCAAAGGATTTGAGGTGTGTACGAGGTATTGGTAGACTGTTGGATCCAGAAAACTGGTGGTACGATGCTTGGCCTGATGGGGTAGTATATCTGAGAGATAGGCTGGAGCCATAGAATGAAGGGACCTAAAAGTGAGTGACAAAACCCTGAAGTCAATCCGTTGCTTGACTGGTAGCCAGTGCAGATCGGCAAGAAGTGGTTTGATGTGGCAACTGCGACGATCACGACAGAGAAGCCTAGCTGCGTAGTTTAGCACCAGCTGTAATCGCCTGATTGTACATGCCGGTAGGCCAGCAAGCAGTGAGTTACAGAGGTCAAGACAGGATGTCACAAATGCATGGACCAACTTAGACGTGGTATCATTATCTAAACAACCCCGAATTTTAGCAATGTTATGTAGCTGAAAGTAGACAGACTTGACTGTGGAGCTGATGTGGTCGTCTAACGAGAGGTCACTTTGGAACATGACACCTAGATTTCGAGCTGATTCAACTGGAGATATGCTGGCAGAGCCAATTTTGTGGGTCAGCCTTTCCAATTTCTGAATCACACTGGCTTTGCCCATAACTAGTAAGTTAGTTTTATCATCGTTTAGTTTTAGAAAATTTGCAGCCATCAATACATGCTGCAAGTGAGTTGAGAGAATTCGAGGTGCTCGAAGGCTGGGAGGGATCAAAGCAAAGGTACAACTGTGTGTCATCCGCATAGAAATGAAAGCCTGGATTGTGCTTGGCAATCACATCAGTAAGAGGGAGAGTATAAACCATGAAAAAAACCAGACCTAGTATGGAGCCCTGAGGTACCCCATATTTCAGAGGGACCTTGGATGATCTTTGTCCATTCACGTCAATACTCTGGAGTCTCCCACTGAGATAGGCCCTGAACCATTGCAGAGCAGTGCCAGTGATGCCCAGGCGAGATGAGAGGCACTCTAGAAGAACTTTGTGATCGATCTATCAAAACCTACCGAAAGATGGAGCAAAACAAGCAGATCAATAGTTGCTATAGAGTTACTAGAGGTAACTATGCAAATCTGACCGGGTGGGATGCTGCCATTGACACTATTCTTTCAGTGGACAGCCTTAACATGACAATGTTTGCACAATCACCAGTCTCAATATTAGAGCCGCAGATGAGCCTCCACAGCTACCACCCAGCATGCACTGGCTTTTTAAGGATTTGCTGGCTTCAGGATTCGAATCCAGGACGGGGTCATGCAGTGTAACACACTGCTGTGAAAACATTTCCTAATGAACCTCACCTAAAGAGATATCCATCGTCATGCGGCAGGCTTTGGCAGGACAAAATTGCATTGGCAATATAAGCGACGGAAGGACAAGATGCCAGCAACCGGACAATTGATTATGGGAGCAAAGAGCTGAACAGTATAGCTCAACATGCTTAAGTCGCACCAATCATTTGAGGTCAAGCTAGAGCACCAGGTTGCCTTAGCTTCGATGGCATTTGACTGCCTACATATCTGGTCAAGAAAGCAGATCAGTGTTGATACAAGATCATCAATCAGTTTCTAGGTGGTCACTGAAAGTCTGATCAGTTGAGAGAAGTGCGTACAGGAGGCTCATCCGATCGCACATGAAAACTGATGCTGAACATGAAGCATGACTGACTGATCTGACTAGTCCTTTAAAAGGCTTGGTTTTCATTTGTTGACTGGATGGAATTGCGAACATTACAAAAACTAGTCACCACACACACGCATTAGTAGATATGGATTTATTCCCGTGACTGGAGTTTTTCGAGGCGAAAATAATGCCAGCAATATATGTAATGCTCATATTGATACACCAGCAAGCCGTAAAAAGCTAGAGGCTGTTTTATTGACAAGTGTCTGGGCAAAAGCAGACAATGCATGGTTAGCTATATATTTAAAATTACTTTGTCTAATGTGGCAAGCTTGTTGTGCCCCAGTGCCTCCTACAAGAACTGAGGCAATTTACGGGAAAACTTAAGAAAAGCCCTCTGTTAGTCAGGCTGGACTAGCCTACGACCTTGGACTGTTAAGCTATGTGCCAAGATCGGGCGAATAATTAATGCATGGTTAAATACCACTCATAATCGCGCGCAAACCTGATCCAGCTATTCAGCCGACATGGGCAGATTCTGTCCATTTTCTCTTTTCCTTTGTCCATTATGGCAGTCACGGCTACTCATACGACCATCCACGAGCACAGCCGCAACTTACATGCAAGCTCTGCGATCAACCGATACCGACACAATGCTAACCTTGCCATCTGTACGAGTTGTTTCCAAATATATCTGCATACAACTGCCACGTGGGGCTTAATCGTCGACTCTTCCGGCCAACGCCAACGTGCACGCCCCCCACATTGCCAGGCAGTCCAAGCCGCCACGATGCCTGCGTCCCCAGCGCAGGCTAAGCATGCAATATACTGAGAGCGCCTAAGAACCTTGCCTGTTACGAGGACGACTTTCCCCGCAAATTCGGTCGGAAAGCCCGCACAAGCCATGGCAAACCGAATATAACTGCGCTATACGATATCAGTCGAGGTCACAAGCTGAATGACCTGATCACAGCAATGCCATTTCACACATTTGTAGCCACCTAGCGATGTAATTTGGGCAGTTGTAGCCCTTTGCAGATAGTAAAGTGATATCAGCTCAATTAGTGATTAGATTAACAATGCTGCTGGTCTAAGCTTGATACATTAAATAGTCTAATGTCTTCCTCTCTTGCCTTGAAGGAGATATACAGTGGTGTCTTGGCCTACGAGTTTAATTCATTCTGTGACCCAGCACATAATACAAATTACTCCTTCGTCTAATACATTTTCCCTATCGTAATAAATTGAAATGGCATTTATTAAATCCAAACCACCAACAAAATCTGTGATTTTCTACACACGTTTTTTTTTAAATTGTCAGTAAACTCGTTTTATTTAGTATCATGTGCAGCATTTACCTTGGAGAGTGGGATTATTAAAAATGCTCACAGGGTCGTATTAGAAGTGCTGACGAGAGTTGCTTAATCTTATTCAACTGAGTTTTTTTTACGCTATTCTCTCTTTCGTCCACAGAGGTTTTCGATTAAAAGCTAACCAGTGGTGTATGTTTCATTCTCCTTTTCAGAATATTTCCGGAATAAGTTAGACAAGTGTCATTAAATAGCTCCGTCAATCACCTAGTTTCTAATTTTTCCGGATGTTTATTTTGAATAAAATCAGAAAGTATCTCCGAATTTTTTCTCAGAATTTCCTTCATTTCACTTTTAGAAATAATCTCTGCGTTATTGATTTCTTTAAAAATCCTCCACGGTTGGCTGAGTCTGTAGTTTCTCTAGCTCGCCTGTTTTCAGCTCTTTGGATTGCTGTTCAATGAGCTCGTTGATGTCAACCTCATTTCTGTCCATGCCGATGGACTTGCCGAGGGATACAATCTCCATCACCACTGCTGTTTCGCGTGCGAGTTTTTCAAATTCTCTTTCGGACACAACTTCGGGCTACAGCTGTATCTTCCTGCTTGCAGGTCATTTACACATTTATTGAAACTAATAAAACTCGTAGCGAGTCTCACAGAGAATTCAGCCTAGCGCTGCTAAGGCCTGTTTCAATAAATGTCTGGGAAACATTTTGCCGGCCCGGAAAGGTAAGCAGATTCCCTTCGCTTTGAAAAGCCTCCAGAAATTAGCGAGTCCTCTGCTCCTTCAGTTGAGTTAGTACACTTCTTCTCCAGCTCGCCAAAATCTGTTTCATTCCCCTTTACAAATTTAAGAACACAGAAGTTGAGCAATGTTGATTTTGTGCTGTTGCTTAGAACACCCTCTGTGACCGTTAGCAAGATCTTGCCGGTAAATGCTTTTTGCCGCTCCTAAGCAGTATGCGAAAATCGTTGAAATGACTACTTAAATCTCTGTTTCTTAGGCAAATCGCATCGTCCACATTTACATTCGCGCCGCGAGAGACAACTCTTTCTAAATGAAGTAGCATACTAAGCACGAGAAGGGTAGCAGCCACTGCTCCCATTGACTCGCCAGCACACGTCGGGTCATCCTTTATCCAAACAACTAGAGCTAGCAACTGTTCTGTAGCGCGTTTAAAGCTGTCGATGTTTAAGCGACCTATCCGGTCAAGCCTCGCGGCCGACGAAATCAGGCTCAATAAAGATACCAACGACTAATGGCTCATTCGCACAAAAATTTAAGGCAATAGTGGTGAGGTAGAACATATTTAGAAGTTGAGTCGTGCACACGCGGGGATTCGATTAAGCGCTATAGCTTGTAAACTGAATCAATAGGTGCTCCGTAGGAAGGTCTCATATAGCAGCTACGATTCTACTGCTACTACGTTGAAGGTCAGATTTACTAACCCCGATGGCTCCTGGAGTCTCTCCAGCCCAGGCCAATTCAGCCAACAGGCAAAATAAATCTTTGGTCGTATGTATGTTAGCTATGTACCCAGGCTGGTTTGGTTGGCTGCGACGGGACGGCCGTAATGTGTTCAGGGTCGCCGGCTTAGCCGGGTCTTACCTGCGGGCATGGCCGGGTGTGGGGTGACGAGAGGTCACAGGGGCGCTCGGGAAACTAAAGTTGGACGTGTAAGTCGTGGTGTTGGACGCTCCCGGTCTCGCCGAGTTGTGTACCCGGATGGGTACAGGCATGCTCCGGCGATGTGGCCATGCATGCACAGCGACGAGTACCCAAAGTCCGAGCAAAGCCGTATACCTTGCTCGTTGTTACGGCTTGTATATTCAGCGTTCCCCCTGAAGCATGTTTCGTGGTTCCTGTGAGCTGGAGTCTTTCTGCAAAAGCTCTCGACTGAGCTAGAGGTCGACTCCGACTATCCAAGTAGTTACTCAGCTAGCCGGATCTTTGACGGCATGCCCTTGTACTGTAGCGCCCGGCTGGCTTTGGCTGAATTTTAACGCGAACAAGAGCTGTTCGGCGGCGGGCTAGAGCCCCTTTGTCCTGGAGCAGTGAGCCAGAGAGGAGCGTCAGTGCGGTTAGAGAGGAAGCGCTTAGGAGCAGGCCAGGAAGCTCTGAGACGAGCGGCGGCGATTCGGCCTTTAGAATTGGTCCGATACTCGCGGAAGCTGCTGATAGATGTTGGCTGGCCTGTCAACCCCCGCCTTCCCTCTTTCCAAGAAAGAATCTTCTGGAACCCATTCGCCATTCAAGCTGGACGGAGGTGCCCTGCCAGTGGCCTGGGAACGGTAGTCATTCCTTTCCGTAATGGGCCAAGGTGTCCGGGCCCAATACCACTAAGGTCTTGCCCCATTGTCTCAGCCAAGTATTTAAGAGTCGAGCGACGCTCGCTCTGGGTCTTTTGCCTCGTGTCTTTTTGTCTGTGGTCTTCTGTCTTTGGTCCGGCTCCGCCGTCGGACTCGTTTTCTCTGGAAGCGAGGGAGGAGGGCGGGCTGTCCGCCGACGATGGACGGAACAAGACGAGACAGCTCTAGGAGGATTCGGTGGAACCCCACCGAACACGGTCGTATCGCGCCCGAGCTGGCATTTTTGTGTGTTCTTTCGTGTTTTTGTGTTTCTTTTGTGTCGTGTGTGTGCGCGCTAGCACGTGGTCTCGGCATAGGGATTTGCCGGCGCGAGCTAGGCGTAGTTGGCGTGTGTGGAGCTCTAGTTCACCGGGTAGGGTTTAGGCTCCGGGTCGCGCTTCAGTGTGGAGAAGTATTTCCTCCGCAGGAGTGCTTGAGTTGGCGTGTGTGGAGTATTCCGGTCGCACTGGTGGAAACCGAGTTCTAGTTCACCGGGTAGGGTTTAGACTCCGGTTCGCACTTCAGTGTGGAGAAGTACTCCCTCCGCTCGAGTGTTTAAGTTGGCATGTTTGGGGTATTCCCTCGGCACAGGTGGGAACGGATTCCTAGTTCACCGGTTAGGGTTTAGGGTCCGGGTCGCGCTTAGTGTAGAGGAGTATTCCCTCCGCAAGAGTGTTGAACGTGCGAGGAGTGTGGAGATAAAGCTGAACTAGACGCGCAGCGACTTTGTGCGCTTGCGAATAAAGTTCAGTAAAATCCCCAATTTGTGTGTCTTGCTTCCAATTCACGCCGCGGGCTCACGACCCCCTTTAGTAACGGTAAGCAGGTCAGCGCCAGAAACGCTCGTTTCGTGGCGGCCAGCTTATTGCGCATAGGCGCGCACCGAACGGCATTGGGCGATAGGCTACGCCGCTAGGTAAGCGGCAGGTCAAGCTTACCCCGCCGAGCCTTCGGCGTTACAGTACTATTGAAGCCGCCTGAGCTACTAACCTGCTTGCTTGCACTTGAAGCACCATCTCGCATTCCTATAGTTTACCTCGCGAAGGATCCTCACTGCAGGCTTGTTTAGTGCCTCTGCTGTTGTTGGCGCATGCGATATCATAGATGTTTAACCTGACAGTCGCTCGTCTTACCCTAGCTCAGTGGCATGGTGAGCAGAGGCCTGGCCCTGGCTCATGGCATGGCTGGGAATAGCCTCCACCCCCCCTGCTGGATTTGGGCTACAGCTTATTACTTATCGCTTCTAATTATTTTATCCTTTGCACTATGGTCAGCTAAATTTTTATCAACTAAGACCGAGGGTCTGGACGTAGAACATGACAAACAATATCTTTCGGTGTAATTATTTTTCGAGAAGACATCCTAGAACTTTAGAAGAAACGCCTTTTTAAGAATAACGGCTGCATCCCACGACCTCGGCCAGCATTTTTCGGGGCAAGCACCTTTGCCACTTGGCCAAACCAGCTCGGCATTGTTAGTGTTTTCATGCTCAATCAACAACCAGAATACCATGGTATGGGGTGACATGCACAGGGTCAGCACACACGTGTAGTTCGTGGCTGCATTCAGCAGTGTCAGCACACACAAGCACATCAAGGACGAGTCACAGGGACCAACTAAATGCTGCCATGCATAGACGCGTGTCTATTTTATTTGTTAATGTGGACAAATCATGAGATTTCGTGACACTGGTCGGAAGTGAGCTCCTGGCTCTAAGAGCAAACCAACTAAAGGTACGGTCGCAAAAGGATTTGAGGTTTGTACGAGGTATAGTTAAACAGTTAGATTCCAAAGAAAGGTGATACAATGTTTGATGAAAAATGCTAGCTGATTTAACAGCATCTTTTATATAGCGACAGAGAATATGTACTGCTATTATTTTCAAAATCGGCTCTGCCAGCATATCTCCAGTTGAATCTTCACGAAATCTGTGTGTCATGTCCATAAGTGACCTCTCTTTAGACGACCACATCAGCTCCATAATCAAGTCTGCCTACTTTCAGCTACATAACATTGCTATAATTTGGGCTTGCTTAGATTAGGATACCACATCTACGTCGATCCATGCATTTGTGACATCCTGTCTTGACTTTTGTAACTCACTGCTTCCTGGCCTACCGGCATGTGCAATCAGGCGATTATACCTGGTGCAAACCTCCGAAGCTAGACTTAGCTGTCGCGACAATCGCAGTTGCCACACCACACCACTTCTTGCCGACCTGCACTGGCTACCAGTCAAGCAATAGATCGACTTCAAGGTTTTTTCACTCACTTTTCGGTCCCTGCATTAAATTGCTCCAGCCAGTTATCAGATCTACTCAGCCACCAGGTCAAACGTCGCGCCACCTGCTTTTCGGCATCCAGCTGTTTACCAATACCTCGTACAACGTCAAATCCTTTGGAGACCGTGCCTTCAGTTCGTATGCTCCCAAAGCCTGGAACTCACTGCCGACTTTTGTCACAACATCCCCTGACTTGACCACATTTACAGAGAACTTAAAAACACACCTATTTAGGACAGCATTTAGTGGGTCCCTGGGATTCGTCCGTCATGTGCTAATGCGTGCTGACACTGTGCATGCTGCCATTAATCACATTTGCATGCTGACCCTGTGCATGTAACCCCTAACCATGTTATTCATGTTGCTTATCAAGCATAATATAACTCACCATTCAATCGCGTTTCTCTTTACACCAAATGTAAAGCACCTAGTAAGAGGTGTAGTTCTCTGAGGGTGCTTTACCAAGTGGATTATTATTATTATTATTATTATGCTTCTCTGCAGAGTTTTGCATCAGCTGTAAGCTCCTGAGTATACTGGCCAGTAGGCCAGCAAGCAGTGTATAAGTCAAGACTGGATGTACAAATGCACGGACCAATTTAGACGTGGTATCCCTGTCTAAACATGCCCAGAATTTAGCAAGGTTACAATGTAGACAGACTTGTCTCTTTTGTATAGCAACATAATAGCCTCTAGAGCTATCTCCACAGCTTGCAGCTGCTGTATATAATCGCCCCAAAAGGATTTCAGCCCACGACATCGGGACCGAGGTCCTGAAAACAAACCGCCTTAAAGAGCATGTAATTGTAGCTTAGTGAAACGCATATTTCAATATGGCTCATCCTAAATGCTGAAAATTTAATGGGGTAAACTCCGAAATAAGGGGGGTAGGTCAACAAAAAATGGTCAATTTTTTTTCGAAGTTCGCGTATTAAAGATAAATTAGTTTTAAATGCAAGCTCAAATTTTGGTGGTTGTAAGATGAATGGAACAGGGTCAATAAAATTATTTTGTAAGACCTATTTAAACCGGAAGTCGTACATCGAGCTCAACAAAATAATTTTCTTTGACAAATAACTGAGCCGGAACTGCGGTTTTCTGGCGAACTCTGCGAATATAAGCTACTCAGCCCTAAACGCCACTCGAGATCACACGTCCGACTGGTAGTATAACAAGATCATAAAAGAGTAAACCCCATATCGGCTGGGTGCCTTGTCCAGCCTCTGCTTCCCCGTCCAGCCCATAGCAACCGGTGGTAAATGGCATTCCAAGGCCCACTCTTTATTTACTTGGCATAAACCTGTTTACATTGGTAAGTTTACATCGGATCACAAACCGGAAGTGACTGTCATTCGGCCAGTAGACGAATATTAGGGATAATGTATTGAGAATTTGCTGCTGCCCTGGCCGCCGTAACTAAGGAGTCCATTCTCAAGGCACCACATGAATCCTGGGACAGCTGATCCAGTTTCTGTAGCCGCCATAACGCACGAGGCGACGGCCGCGAGTGGTCATTTCTTCGGCTGCCGGTCAGCCTAGTGACTTGGATGGAACTAGCTCGTCGTTTACTAGAAGCCAATCTGAAAATGTTGATTCATTTCTATTCAAGGAAATTTAGGTGATTTCAAGTTCTCATTTATGTCGTTACTAGTTAGATATTTGTATTGGCGAATGCCAGTGAGCCGCCCGGCTGTAGCCTGGATTGCCGGCCTGAGGTATGAGACCTATCCCGGATATGATCTGCTTAGGCTTTATAAGGATCTTGTTAGGTTGACCTATTCCTAAGATCCATATTTATCTATTTATTGAATATGTTGAATGTTGAATAATATTGAATGTTCATGCGATGATAGCGTTTCCTAGTGCTGCCTCTTGGTTTTAGCTTGGAGTTCTCAAGTTTATCTGCAAACGATAGTCCAATGCCTGCTGTCACTTATGTCATATCTCATAAAATAATGATCCGATAACCCTAAACTTTGGAATATATGATTGATTTTAGTTACATAATCATTCCCGCCTTTTCACATGCATATTGGACCTCAGTAGATAGACTTGTTTTGGTCAAAACTGGCAGTGTTTGTCGTGCTAAGCCTTTGTCATCCTTTCACTCACATGGCTTAAAGATGTCACAGGTAGGCTACTTGTGACCCAGTTAACGTGAAATTCGAAGTACACGCTCCTAAGTATGTGTTTCGATGTTGTATGGCGACAAATATAGTAACACTCTTGTTATTCCACTTTTAGGTCTCTTCATTCTATGGCTCCAGCCTATCTTTCAGATATACTACCCCATCAGGCAAAGCATCGTACCACTCGCTTTTCGGAATCCAACAGTCTAGAAATACCTCGTACAAACCTTAAATCCTTTGGAGACCGTGCATTTAGCTCGTATGCTCCCACAGCCTGGAACTCCCTCCCGACCTGCATCAGAACATCCCCTGACCTGACCACATTTAAAAGAAACTTAAAAACATACCTATTTAGGACAGCATTTAGTGGGTCCTTGTGATTCGTCCTCGATGTGCTTAAGCGTGCTGACACTGTTCGTGCTGCCACTAACCACATTTGCATGCTGACCCAGTGCATGTAACCCCTAACCATGTTATTCATTGTGTTTGTTTTTCAAGCATGATTTTACTTACTATTCTATTGCGTATCACTTTGCAGCAAATGTAAAGCGCCTAGAAAGAGATTAAGTTCTCTGAGGGTGCTTTATCAAGTGCAATATTATTATTATTATTATTATTATTATGTTACCTACATGCTTTGGCACCTTAAGTTGGCTTCTCTGAGGGCTGTCACAGCAGTAGTACATTGTACCTGGTAAATTGTACAACTTGGTCGATACTGGGCCGATCTGCATGAAACTTGGAATATAGGTGGAGCTCACCTGTCTCGACACTCTCCCCTTGTGCATCTATGCATGATGGGTGTGTATGCATATATTGTGCCTGTGACAAAGTGTCCGTGGGCTGTGTTCGTGATGACAGTCAACAGTTTAACATGTCAATTTTTTTAAAGTTTTTTGTGGGTGGAGAGTTTCCAGTCGATTGTCTTGCATTTTTTGAGTGGTTTGCCATATTTCTACAATGACGTTTTAATCATCGAAAAAATTAGGTGATTTTACCAGCAGTGCTATACGTGACCTTAGACTTTTAAAGGTCATAAGAAGGTCAAAACCAGCTATTGTACATCAAATGATAGCTAATGCTACCAGTGTTCTTCGTGCCAATTTTCATGCTAATCAGTTTACTGGTCTTCGTACAATATTTTATAAGCATGCTTTTGGAGCGACAACTCTGCTATTGGCTGCCATTTTGGGGGATAACTCCCAATACTGCCGGACTTACCCCCAAGTTAACTTTCAGCTACACAACATTGCTAAATTTTGGAATTGTTGAGACAGAATAAGACATCTAAGTTAGTTAATTCATTTGTGAAATACCGTCTTGACTTATGTAAATCACTGCTTGCTGGTTTACATACCTGTGCAATCAGGCACTTACAGCTGGGGCAAACCTACGCAGCCATACTTGTTTGTCATGAGCGGTGCAGTTGCCACATCACACCACTTCCTGCCGATCTACACATGCTCGCAGTCAAGCAAGGCATCAAATTCAAGGTTCTCTTCACTTTTTAGCTCCCTTCATTCTTTGGCTCCAGCCAACCTATTAGATATATTCCCTTACCAGGAATATAATCGTTTACCTATACTCCATACTAACCTCAAATCCTTTGGAGCCAGTGTATATAGTTTGTATGTTCCCAAAGCCTAGAACTCACTCCATACCTGCATAATGACAACCCATGACTTCCTCACGTTTACAAAGAAACTGAAACGCACCTATTTTTCACAATATTTAGTGGGTCACTGATCTGACCCGTATGTGCTAGTGCTTGCTGATACTGCATGTTGTCACTAACCAAACTTACATGCTGACTCTGTGCACTTTAACCCTAACCATGCTATTCTCATTGCTTGTTAAGCATCACTGACCATTCAATTGTATTGCATTTGCTGCAAATGTAAAGCGCCTTGAGAGAGATTACATTCTCTGATAGTGCTGCATCAAGTGTATTATTGTTATTATTATAAAAAAAACTCCACACCTATAAATATTTATTCCTAATGGATGTTTTCACTTCTGCGAATTTCGGTCAAGTCGTCAGATTTAGTCAGTCAATGTAAATCACCTACAAAGAGAATGAGTTCTCTGGGGGCACTTTATCAAGTGTATCTTTATTAATATTGTAGTCAGTTGAATGCCTGGCTGTTGCATCTTTCTAACGAAAGGCTGGATCTCTAATGCACTCGAGTTTTTTCACATTATCTAAAATTATCAAGTCTGAAGAACAGATGCTACTATGTGAGTCCTGATTGTACATCTTGAATGCAAAAATAATTCAGGAGACTGGTGTCGTTTAAAAGTATGTTGAAATCAAAGTTATGCTTAAAAGAAGCTCCAGTACTGGTAAGTGGGAACTGGTGTGATGTGCTAGCTACGACATTAAAGAGTTATCAGCCTTTACTGGATGTTTTAAAAGCTATCTGCAGTTTGTTACCAATGCCTTTATAAGGTTTGACGTATGCATGTAAGAGCTTATCTGTCGTAACCTAGTCTAATCAGCACACACTTTTGGAACTGTACCAAGGTCTTCGTATTCTGACTTTCCCGTAGCTTGAAGTAGCCATATAGAGAACAGTCATTTAGGAGCAGGACCTCTAAATTGCATGCTGAGTCTGTAGGGCATATGCATCCATTAGAGAGTTACCGATTAACTTTACAAATTGTAGGGACCAGTTTAATAAGCAGTAAAAAGTGTGTTATTTTAGCCTTAATGCTGTTCTTCTGAATGGCACCACTAATAGTCAAGGACATTGTGGTAATGCCAGTAGCATTAGGTTAATTGGGAACATCGAGAAAGAACAAACCGGCAGGTCTTGACATACATTCCAGGATCTTGGGTGTTCCTACAATTATGCTACTTAGTTGTATAATATGAAAACCCCACATTCCTTCACTAAAGTAGCCGTCAATGACACTCAGTAAGCCGTTTTCTACCAATGCGACTTTTAGTGCCAAATCTTCTTATTCGTAATATTTGAAGCAAATTATTACTAAGACCAATTGAATCATATCATAATGGTGACCTATAATTATGTGCACTAATAATTGTACACAACTGCAACCGAATAGTAGGAATAAATACTGAAGAGGAGATACTTTGTAAGGTCAAAGGACAGATCAAAACAATGAGACCTACAATAATCAGCGACTGTATCTTGATTCCAAAGACTAACCTAAAAATTCAAAGTTCCTCCTAAGAAAATGAAGTTCAATTAGTCCTTACATTTGCTATCATTTTCGTAAGAAAAATTCAACCCTTATCTGCAGATGCTGTGGCTGCTGACCCTTACCGACAAAAGCAAACTCAAAAAGTCTGGCAGATGAAGTTTCTTATCTGGCATTGATTTTCCCCTTGTGATTGTTGGCTATCTATTCAGCAGCTCGATGCGAGTTTTGCATAGAAAATTGTAAAAATTGTACCCAGCGGCAGAGCCTTTGGAAGTCAGTCCTGGAATTGGAAAGGCTGTATTATCGAAGTAATTAAGTCAAAGTGAGCTGGCGCTATGCAAACTGGCAGCTTCAAACTTTCAGAATATCTTAGCTTATGCTTAATATGGCCTGAAGCAGATAACTGCCAGCGTAGCCTGTGTTTGTATTGTTTCTCATGTGATGCAACTTTTAGGTACTAATGCGTTCTTAAGTAGCTTCATTTTCTAGCTAAAGACTTTCAGAACCTACCAATACAGCTTACAACTTTTTTCATCTTAAGATGTGCTGATATAATTTTAATAAGTATTCTTACCGACTATTGAATATCACAAGAGGAAACTATTGTAGAGAAGGCCACGTCTTGTTTCGATGAAAGCTTTAAAAATCACCGATGAACAACCTAAAGTTCTGAGGTATACCAAAAAGCTCTTTACCTGCTACCAGGTTAGCTTCTTACCCAGTGAGCATTGCTGTTAAACAATGGAACACTCTCTAGCTTCTAACAGCAAGGTAGGCAGGTTAGTAGAATTGAAATCTGCACGACTGATTCCAGCACTTTTTTGCCCACAGATCGGGTAGCTACAGGAAATGTATATAATGACAGGTATTTGGCAGAAATTCCTGTGGATGTGCATCGACGATTCCAATGGTGTGCACCATTGTATGCTATTGAGTCGTATTGCCCCTACTAAAAACAATTCTCTCAATCACTGCTCCAAGACCAACTTCTATATCTTACGACTTTTAAACAAACCAATGGAAACCCAGTGCAGGTCTAACACTAGGTCAGAATGAGCCATAGCACTAAGAGGTATCGTTGCATTGTTGCAGATACTGCAGGCGATATCAAGCAGGTTAGTCAAACCACTCATAGCAACTAAAGCCTAGTGCTTACACCTCCCTACCAGCATGCCGTCACTAAGAGATAGCAAGTGCTGCCGGTGACAAGCCGAGACCTTAGCATGAAAAAGAGACGGCTTGCAGCTATCAACAGATTTTCAGCTCTAGTTTGGTGGAGTGGCTCCTGTCTGATAAAGGTCAATGTGACTGTACTTGAAAACTTGGGTCATGGGCTCGGGTCGAGTGCCATAGGTGCAGCACTTGAATAGATTAGGCTCTCAGAAGACAATACAGAAATGAATTAAATCTAACTATTTCTACGTAGTCTTGACTAATATGTGTGTTCCTTGCTAATTGTGGAATCTGCAAGCTCTGTCATTCGCAATCACAACCTATTTTAACTATGGTTAACATTGATGATTTAAACCAGAAATTATTTGATGGTACGTGAACACAATTGAAATTCTCTGGCACTGAGGATTACTCATAATCTTTCTACGTATAGGCGTTTAAATATGTATTGTAACCAATATAACCTATAGCAAGTCTCCCAGAGAATTCAGGCTTTGGTGGCTAGGGCCTCTTTCGATAGCTGCTCGAGAAAAGCCTTGCTTCCCTTAGCTTTCAGAAGAGCTTTGATCTTAGCAAATAATTTGTAATCTATGTGATATTTGTGATTCAAATTTGTTAGTTGTTTATCCTCCAGCTCGGTGAAATCGTTATCTTCTTCTACAAATATAAGTAGGCAGGAAGCGAGCTGTGATTTGATACTACAAGTTTGGTAATAAGATAATGGGTTTCCATGCAGCTATACAGAAAACAGATCAGCCTGTACTTGTATCCTCTATGAGTGTCTTCTGATGCTTGTAAGCCTTGCAGCCTGATCTGATCGAAATGGACCTACACTAATAACGGTTCTTCTTCGTCTGAGCTTTGCCAGCTTCCTAGCTCAGGAGATGCAATCGAAGCGAAGTTTCTTTTAGAAAGAATATCAATTTGCAAACTCACGAAAGCCTAAAGCCCGAACGCTTTCTGCATCGTGAAGGTTTGTGTACATGAGTTAAACGGTGTGAAAATAAAAGCCAAAGTGATGACTGAGGCACTAAGTAAAGGAGACATTGTAACTAAGTCACCACACACAAGTGATGCAAAGATCATGTTACCCGCTTTTTCTTTTGAATTTTGCTTTAAAGGCTGTTGGTGGCTACGGGTACTATATATTCTATTTAGGTCTAATTTAGATACCCATCGCAGAACTAAATGCATTTGTAGCTGCTTAGTGCTTCGATATAGGCCTGTCGTATCTCCCAGAAGAAACTATTTGATGCTTAGAGCACATCCTGTGATTGTTGGTCGCATCTTGTCTGTCAGTTTTTTTGCAAACAAAGAGTAAGAGAAGTTCTTTAAAAGGACTACATATACGCTCCGCATCAGAAAAAAGTTAATTTGTCTGATTGGGACTTGTGCTGTGCTCACAAAATCATTTCCAAATAAAGCCGCATCCCAGCAAACCTATCCACCAGCCAGCACCATAGGTCACCCTGATTCTACTTTCTCCTTGCAAGTTATCAATAGATTTGTGGACACGTAAGCTGTAGTAACTTGAGCTCCAAACTGCAGACATGCCCATTTCTGATAAGCCGGATGATGACAGTTGTTAAGTAGCTTGGTTTTTTATCCAAATAAATACAGCTAGCGACAGTTTTGACAGGCTTTTCGGGCCCAACTGCTGAAAAAGCGTATGCTTTCCAGGACTACTGTAGACCGTAACAATTAATCCTAGGATAGGCTGTCTGGATCTGGAAAATATTCAAGAATTACTGATCTTAAGCCCAAAAATGCTGATGTCTACGTTCAACCGTCTCCTTACCTACTCCCTGGTAGCTCCATCCCTATCGATGCTTGTGATGCCATAGCTGATAGCTTATCTGGGTTCTTTCTGAACTCATAGGCTTTAAGAGTATATCCTTATGGTGGCAGCATCGGCCCTGAAATCTTGATCATCAGTTATATGCAGCATATTAATGTCGACATTAAAGGAGGCCAAGAGTGACCTCATCCTGGAGTTACTACTCCAATAATAGTAATAATAACAATAACATAAATATTACACTTGATAAAGCATCCTCAAAGAACTCAATCTCTTTCTAGGCCCTTTACATTTACCGCAAAGGAAAATGCAATTGAATGGTGAGTAATATCATGCTTGATAAACAAACAACATGAATAACGTGGTTAGGGGTGACATGCCCAAGGTCAGCATGTAAATGTGCTCAGTGGCAGCATGCACTGTGTCAGCACCCATAAGCACATGAAGGACGAATTACAGGGACCCACTAAATGCTGTCCTAAATATGTGTGTTTAGTTCTTTTTAAATGTGGTCAAGTCAAGGGATTTTCTGACACAAGTTAGGAGGGCGTTCCAGGCTTTGGGAACATACGAATTAAATGCACGTCTCCAAAGGATTTGAGGTTTGTACGAGGTGTTGGTAGACTGTTGGACTCAGAAAAGCAGGTGGTACGATGCTTGGCCTGTTGGAGGAGTAGATCTGACAGATGGGCTGGAGCCATAGAATGAAGGGACCTAAAAGTGAGCCGAAAAACCTTCAAGTCAATCCGTTGCTTGACTGGTAGCCAGTGCAGGTCGGCGAAAAGTGGTGTGCTGTGGCGACTTCGAAGCTCACTTTAGCCAAGCCTAGCTGCGAAATTTTGCACCAGCTTTAATCGCCTGATCACACATGCCGATAGGCCAGTAGGCAGTGAGTTGCAGAAGTCGAGACGGCATGTCACCAATACATGGACCAACTTAGACGTGGCACCCTTATCTAAGCAACCCCATATTTTAGCGTTGGTATGTAGCTGAAAGTAGGCAGACTTGACTGTGGACCTGATGCGGTCGTCTAACGAGAGGTCACTTTGGTACATGACACCTAGATTTCGAGCTGAAGCAACAGGAGATATGCTGGCAGAGCCAGTTTTGAGCGTCAGCCTTTCCAATTTATGAATCACACTGGGCTGGCCCATTACTAGTAGGTTATTTTTATTATCGTTTAGTTTTAGAAAACTTGCTGCCATCCATGTGCAGATGTCATCAATACATGCAGCTAGTGAGTTGAGAGAATTTGAGGTGCTCGAAGGCTGGGAGGGATCAAAGTAAAGGTATAACTGAGTGTCGTCCGGATAGAAGTGAAAGCCTAGATTGTGCTTGGCAATCACATCAGCAAGAGGGAGAGTATAAGCAGTGAGAAGAACCGGACCTAGCACGGACCCCTGAGGTACCCCATATTTCAGAGGAACCTCGGATTATCCACGCCCATTCATGTCAATACTCTGGTGTCTCCCACTGAGATTAGACCTGAACCATTGCAGAGCAACACGAGTGATGCCCAGGCAAGATGAGATGAGCTCTAGAAGAACCATGTGATCGATTGTATCGAAAGCTGCCGAAAGATCGAGCAAAACAAACAAAGACAATCTACCCATGTCTGCATTCCTTAGTATGTCGTTGTATACCTTAAGCAATGCTGACTCTGTGGATTGATTAGCTCTAAAGCCAGACTGGAACTTACTAGCAAGGTTTGAAGTTTCGATAGCTGGTTACCACTACCCGTTCCAGTGTCTTTGATAGGAATGGTAGAAGGGAGACTCAGCGGTACTGATCAAAGAAAACAACTGTAATTCGTGACACTATTCACACTGTCCTGCTACTATGATATCTAGGTCTGCTGCTGCCATGCATAACTAACGTCGCAAATACGTCAATAAATTCAGGTCATATTCTAGCACCTTGCAAGGCCTCTATTAACTCCACTACTGAAAACAGGCACAGTAGTCCAAGCGAACCATACTAACTGTCTCCGAGTCGCCAGTCTACTGTTTTTATCAAAAACACTGTAACAAGTCTTGGCAGCCCAGCTGAACTCAGTTTACCATTTTAAACCTTAGCAGTAATTGTAAGTCAGGTTTCAGAGCTAATCACTGCAAAGAGTCAAATATTTCTGTGGGCTTATGAGGCCTATTTAAGAATGCAGACTAGTATCTGTTCTGTTTTGTTTGATCTTTTGATATTTTTTAATATTAGCGACTGCTCTGTCCTTGAGAGCCTCTGATCTCGCCTGGGCATCACTGGTACAGCATTGCAAGAGTTCAGTCCCATTGATGTGAACTGATAAAGATCGTCTGACGAACCACTAAACTATGGGGTACCTAGAGACTTATGTACTTGGTTCTGGTCTTTTAACTGATTCACAGATTACATCGACCGACAAACACACACACATACACAGAGACATACACATACACACACACACACACACACACACACACACACACACACGCCACACACACACAAACACACGCCACACACACACAAACACAAAGTCACACACAAACTCTCTCTCACACACACACTCACTTCTGCCTCTCTCTCTCTCTCTCTCTCTCTCTCTCTCTCTCTCTCTCTCTCTCTCTCTCTTCCTCCCTCTCTCTATCTCTTTTTCTCTCTCTCCCTCTCTCTTTCTTTCTTTCTCTCTCTCTCACTTTCTCTTCTCTTTCTTTCTCCGGCCAACGTCATTGTTGAGTACAATCTAGGCTTGCACTTCTATTGCACTTCTATGAAGATGACATCCAGCTGTACAATTTATTTGATCACTCCCAGCCATACTACGTTCAATTTTCTCAACTCCTTAGCTGCCCGTAGTGATCACAAGTGCACCTGGATTGCACTATACTCTCTTCAGTTAATTATTGTTAAAGCCAACTTACTAGTTATGGCGAACCCAGTGGGGTTCGGATATTAGGAAACCTGGTGTAACCTGAAGCTCCGTCGGCAAACGACAAAACAGAACACAGACACTGACTCGGGATTCAAGACTCATGTGTTCAGCTAAGGCTTGCAGTGCTACAACACACGGCAGTTTTTCCCTCCATAAAGCTTCTCAATGCGTTGCTGTTCAGCTAGCTGGCTACACTGCCAATTGTTCGCGATGTTGCTTCAAGGGCTGGAGATCATGCCCTTCCTCTCACGTGCAAGATCTCATTTACCAGCAGAGCACTCAAGCTAAACCAGACGCTCAAAATAGTCTCGGCCAGCATAACTCTATTCAATTCCTATTGAATCGAGGTCACCTGTTCCAAGTTCACCTTCTATCAGACGACCAAGCCAGCTCCACAGTCGAGTATGCCAACTTCCAGCTACATAATCTTGCAACTTTTTTAGACAAGGGCACTTCATTAATAATAATAATAATAATAATAATATTGCACTTGATAAAGCGCCCTCAGAGAACTTAATCTCTTTCTAGGCGCTTTACATTTGCTGCAAAGTGATACGCAATAGAATAGTAAGTAAAATCATGCTTGAAAAACAAACAAAATGAATAACATGGTTAGGGGTTACATGCACTGGGTCAGCATGCAAATGTGGTTAGTGGCAGCATGCACAGTGTCAGCACGCATAAGCAAATCGAGGACGAATCACAAAGACCCACTAAATGCTGTCCTAAATAGGTATGTTTTTAAGTTTCTTTTAAATGTGGTCAGGTCAGGGGATGTTCTGATGCAGGTCGGGAGGGAGTTCCAGGCTGTGGGAGCATACGAGCTAAATGCACGGTCTCCAAAGGATTTAAGGTTTGTACGAGGTATTTCTAGAGTGTTGGATTCCGAAAAGCGAGTGGTACGATGCTTTGCCTGATGGGGTAGTATATCTGAAAGATAAGCTGGAGCCATAGAATGAAGAGACCTAAAAGTGAGCGACAAAACCTTGAAGTCAATCCGTTGCTTGACTGGTAACCAGTGCAGGTCGGCGAGAAGTGGAGTAATGTGGCAACTGCGACGCTCACGACAGACAAGCCTAGCTGCAGAGTTTTGCACCAGCTGCAATCGCCTGATCGCACATGCTGGTAGGCCAGTAAGCAGTGAGTTGCAGAAGTCGAGACGAGATGTCACGAATGCATGGACCAACTTGGACGTGGTATCCTTATCTAAACAAGCCCGAATTTTAGCAATGTTATGAAGCTGAAAATAGGCTGATTTGACTGTGGAGCTGATGTGGTCGTCTAACGAGAGGTCGCTTTGGAATATGACACCTAGATTTCGAGCTGATGCAACTGGTGATATGCTGGCAGAGCCAATTTTGAAAGTTAGCCTTTCCAATTTCTGAATAACACTAGGTTTGCCCATAACTAGTAAGTTAGTTTTATCATCGTTTAGTTTTAGAAAATTTGCTGCCATCCATGATCGGATGTCATCAATGCATGCAGCAAGTGAGTTGAGAGAATTTGAGGTGCTCGAAGGCTGGGAGGGATCAAAGCAAAGGTACAACTGAGTGTCATCCGCATAGAAGTGAAAGCCTAGATTGTGCTTGGCAATCACATCAGCGAGAGGGAGAGTATAAACGGTGAAAAGGACCGGACCTAGCACAGAGCCCTGAGGTACTCCATATTTTAGAGGTATTTCAGATGATCTTTGTCCATTCACGTCAACACTCTGGAGTCTCCCACTGAGATAGGACCTGAACCAATGCAGAGCAGTGCCAGTGATGCCCAGGCGAGATGAGAGGCGCTCTAGAAGTACTTTGTGATCGATGGTACCAAAAGCTGCCGAAAGATCGAGCAAAACAAGAAGAGACACTCTACTCTACTCATTATTGTTGGCCCGTGCATTTGTGACATCTCGTCACGAGGTCTATAAGTAAAAGCTTGCAGGTTCACAGACCTGTGCAATCATTCGCTTCCAGCTGGTACAAGACTGTTCAGCTAGACTATCTTAAGTGATTTTTTACAGTTGCCTCGTCACACCACGTCTTACTGTCTTACACTGGCCCCTATGAAAGTAAAGTTTCGACTTCAAGTGCAGTCATTCACTTTTAGGTCTCAACAATTTTTGGTACCTTCGTACCTAACCATGCGATTGTGCTTCCTTTGCAGCAAATGCAAAGCACCTAGAAAGAGATTGAGCTGTATGAGGGTGCTTAATCAAGTGTCTTATTATTGATATGATTACTATTATTATTAGATCTACTCCCTTATCATGCTAAGCATCATACCACTTGCTTGGCAAAATCTGATCCTTTCTTCATACCTTGAGCACAACACAAAAATATCCTTTGGAGACCATGCTAGTGGTTCATAAGCTCGTAAAGCCTGAAACTAATCTCCGACTGTCCTAATGGTCTCCCCTGATTTCACCGCATTTACGAACAAACTGAAACCACCTCTTTTTATCACATCATTCAGTAGGTCTGTGATATTCTGCCACTGTGTGCTTATGAGTGCTCACACTGTGCATGTAGCGACTTACCTTTTATGGTTATTGTCATTGACCTTGCTACTGCTAGCCATTCGGTCATGGTTTTTTGGGGCAAAGCGGTTTTATGGACGGCTGCATGTCGCTCATTTAGCACACATACAATGCCGTATAGGTGGGGTAGAGCTTATTGAGAAATATTGTCCTTCACATGAGAGATGCTGAGTTTGAATTAGTATACTAAATCAATGGTTACTCTGTTTTGTAAGCTTGATGCGGCACCTCCGACCACACTACTCTGGCTTCATACGTCTAACTTATTTACTCCGATGGTTACTCAAAGGTCTGCGGTCAGTGACACATAAGCCAACAAGCAATGGAAATCGTTGGTGATTAGATTGTAAGCTAATTAGCAATAATCAAAAGTTTCTTATGATGCTTGAAAACATTACAGCCTGATCTGATGAAGATGTACTGACACGACAAATTGCCGACTGTCGTTTGAGTTTCTTTGGGGAGCTTCCAAGCTCAGAAGAAGCCATCCAAATAAAGTTATTTTCTTTACAAAGATTTGCTACCAATTTACGATGTCAAAAGATCCTAAAACGCGAATACTCTTTATATTGCCACACGTCGTGTACACGAGTTGGACAGCTTGAAAATAGAAGCCGATGTGATGACTGAGTCAGTCAAAATAAAAGATGTAATTATGTCAATACGAGCAATTCAAAGATTCATTTACCCTATTTCTTTTAAATTTTGCATTAAAGCGCGTCTATGCCTGTGGGAACTAAATATTATATGTAGCTCTAATTTAGACATCCATCGCCGAGCTATATGTATCCGTAGCTCTTGTGTGCTGTAGCATATGCCTCTGGCATGCCTAGCAGTAACTGTTTGATGCTAAAAGCATGTCCTGCGAATTTTGGTTGCATCCTATCTGCCGAGGTTTATCTATTACTTGTAAATCGTGAGCAAAATTTATTGCAGCAACTATATACGGCTCTGCTTCAGACAAAGCTAACTTTTTCTTGATTGGAACTTTTACTGAGCTGGAAAACTCATTTCCAAACAAAGAACCATACGAATCAAAGCTCTTATTCACCAGCCACAGGTCACTCTGCTTCTACTTTTCGCCTTGCCAGATATCAATACATATGTAGGTTTGTATGCTGTAACCAGTTCAGTTCCAAACTTCTGACGTGCCGATTACTTATATGCCAGGTGAGGACAGTTGTTAAGTAGCTTGGTTTTGTAAAAAAAAACACCTTGCGACCGTTCCAAAGTACATTTTCCACTTAAAGTAGTTATTATCAGCCAGGCTTATCTAGCCCAATTGCTCAATAAACCCATGAATGCGAGGACTACTGTGGATCGCAACAATCGATCTTAAGAAAGGCTGTCTGGGTCTGAAAAAAATCGTTGAATTCTAGATCGGAAATCTAAAGCTGCTGATGTCTACGATCAGCCGTCTCCTAGCCTACTCTCTGGTAGCTCCTCACCTATTGATGCTTGCGATGCTGTAGCTGATAGCATATCTTGCTTCTTTGTCAACAATACATGTAAGCTAGAAGAGTACATCCTTACGGTGGCAGCATTTGCCCTGAAATCTCGTTCCTCAATTCCAGGCAGCACTTCAATGTCGACATTCGAGGAGGCCAGGAGTGGCCCTATCCCGAAGTTACTATACCAATCTAAGTAGGCAACTATTATTCTAGACACTATTCACACTGTCCTACTCCTAGCATGTCTAGATCTGCTGCTGCCATGCATATAATAATTATAATGCTTGATAAAGCGCCCTCAGAGAACTGAATCTCTTTCTAGGCGCTTTACATTCGCTGCAAATCAAAAATTTTAAATACGTCGACACCCTCAGGTCATATTCTAGCACGCATAAGGATTCTAGTCACTCCACTGAAAGAAAGACAAAGTTGAACAAGCAAACTCGAGCAACTTTCTCCGAGTCTTTCTTCTACTTTGCCTATGAGAGACACTGAAACGAGTCGTTGCAGACCAACTGAACTCATATATCGGCAGTTTAAACGTGCCAGAAATTGTAAGTCAGGTTTTAGAGCTAATCACTGCATAGAGTCAAATAGTCCTTTGCGTTTATGAGTTACATTTAGGAATTATGACCTAGGCCCACTATTTCTGCTTAGTTTGCTTCATCTTTAGGTATTTTTTCATTTTTTCGACCACACAGTCCTTCTCGAGAGCCTCTCATCTCGTCTGGGCACCAGTGATGCTGCATTGCAACAGTTTAGTCTAAAAGATGTGTACTGATAAAGATCAACTGACGGACCACCAAATTATAAGGTAATTAGAGACCACTGTGCTTGGTCGTGGTTCTTTAGCAATTCACGGATTACCGACACACACACACACACACACACACACACACACAGATGTAAACCGGTGTACGTATGCACACACACACAAACATACAGTCACAAACAAACTCTCTCACACACACAGAGACTCTCTCTCTCTCTCTCTCTCTCTCTCTCTCTCTCTCTCTCTCTCTCTCTCTCTCTCTCTCTCTCTCTCTCTCTCTTTCCCTCTCTCTCTCTCTCTCTTTCCCTCTCTCTTTTTCTCTCTCTCTTTCTCTCTATCTCTGGTTGATGTCATTGCCAGGCACAATCTTGGTTTGCACTTCTATGCAGATGACACTCACTTGTACAATTTCTTTGATCACGCCTAGCCCTCCACTACGTTAGATTTGCTCAACTCCTTAGCTGCCCGTAGTAGTGATATGCGAACCTTGATGGTACTAAGCACTCCTAAGTTGATTAATGTTAAAACCAAAGTATTAGTTATGGGCGAACCCAGTATCATTCGGATATTAGGAAACCTGATGTAACCCTGAAGCTCTGACTGCACACGAGCAACAGAACGCTGACACCGAGTTGGGCTTCAAAACTCTTGTTTCCAGCTAAAGCTAGCTGTGCTACAACACTCAGCCGCTGTACCCTCTGTAAAGCATCTCAATGCACAGCATATCAGCAAGCCGGCCTCCCTGCCAGTTGAGCTCGATGTGGCATCAAGGGCTGGACAGCTCGCCCGTCGAGTCACGTGCAAGATCTCATGAACCAGCAAAGCACTCAAGAAACGCCAGACGCTCAAAATAGTCTCGGCCAGCCTAACTCTATTTCATCCACAGTAAATATTGGTCACCTGGTCCAAAGGGACCTTTTATCAGTCGGTCAAGTGAGCTCCACATTCAAGTGTGCAAACTTTCAGCTACATAAGCTTGCCACTTGTTTAGACAAGGGTACCTCATCTGTCCTGGTCCATACATTTGTGGCATCTCGTCTCGAGTTGTATGAATAAAAGCTTAGTTGATGACTAAAAGGTTGGTCTACAGACCTGTGCAGTGAGGTGCTTCCAGAAGGTGCAAAGCAGTGCATCAGCTTGGCTGTCTTGGGAGAGCGTTACAGTTGCCACGTCACACAAAGTCTTGCAGACCAGTGCTGGTTTCCGTGAAAGTAATGCTTACACTTCCAGTGAAGTCACTCACTCTTAGCTCTCAACTATTTATGCCACCAGCATACCGTACCGTACGATTGCCCTTCCTTTGCAGAAAATTTTCAGCACCTTGAAAGACATTGAGTAGTCGGAATGTGCTTTAATAAATGTATTATTGTGAATATTATCAGTATTTTTATTATCAGATCTACTCCCGTACCAGGCTAAGTATTGTACCACTAGTTTGGAGACATGTAATCATTAACTTACGCCATGTACATAACTCGAAGATTTCCTTTGGACACCGTGCCACTAGTTCATAATCTCCTGAAGCCAGGAACAAACCTCCCTTAAGCAGCATGACCTCCCTTTGACTGCATTTCTAAAGAAGCTAAAACACGCCTGTTTCTCGGAGCATTTAGTCGGTTCGCGGAATTCAACCAACCGATTCAACTAATTCTGCAACTCACTGCTTACTGGCCTACCAGCATTTGCGATCAGGCGAATGCAGCTGGTGCAAAACTCCGCCACTTGGCTTGTCTGTCGTGAGCGTTGCAGTTGCCTCATTACAACTTCTCGCCAATCTGCACTGGCTACCACTCAAGTGACGGATCGACTTCAAGGTTTTGTCGCTCACTTTTAGGTCACTTCATTCAATGGCTCCAACCTATCTCTCAGATGGAATCCCCCATCAGCCTAAGCATCGTACCACCCGCTTTTCGGAGTCCAACTGTCTATGCTAGCTGATTTAACAACCTCTTGTTGTATAGCGACGGAAGAGCCTTTACGGATATCACCACTGCTTGCTGTGGTTACTAAGGATCACCCATCGCAGGATTCAAAATTACGACCTGGAGGCCGAGGTCGTGAAAAGCAGCCACCTTACCTAGTAAGCTATTACGGCTCTATAAATACCTCGTACAAACCTCAAATCCTTTGGAGACCGTGCATTTAATTCGTATGCTCCCAAAGCCTGGAACTCCCTCCCAACTTGCGTCAGAACATCCCCTGACTTGACCATATTTAAAAAAAACTTAAAAACGGATCTATTTAGGACAGCATTTAGTGGGTCCCTGTGATTCGTCCTTGATGTGCTTAGGCATGCTGACACTGTGCAAGCTGCCTCTAACCACATTTTCATGCTGACCCGGTGCATGTCACCCCTAACCATGTTACTCGTGTTGTTGGTTTATCAAGCATGATATTACTTACCATTCAATTGCATTTCCCTTTGCAGCAAATTTAAAGAGCCCAGAAAGAGATTGAGTTCTCTGAGGTCGCTTTATCCAGTGCATTATTATTATTATTAACAGATGGTGGTGCGTGAGGCTTGATTGCTAACGATTTCGTTGATGTATGCCCGAGAAAGTTAACGAAGGGATCTAAAGTCATTAGACAGAATGGCAAAATTGATATACCTCCTAATAGAGCTGCAGTCGCGGTAAGCTGAAGTTATTGTGAAGTGGCGGTCGCGAAGCTAAAGACATTCTCACCTGCTGACCTTCAGTGCTCCAACATGTGTTCGTGTTCGTTGCATAATTCTTCCGAAAACCGAAGTTCTTGCGAACATCGTACACGGAAACGATAAAGCTAAGACCTGTTTAAATTCATTCTTATTGCTATTTGACCGTAGCTCATAAGAAATTACGTGCCTATGGATATCTAAATGCTTATCGTTCCGGGCTGCTGGGTCTCTAATACTAGGGGCTGCCTAAGCTATGTCAGCTTCTAGCAACCTTCATGTTAGTTATGATCGTCAGTGGCTGCTATCGTTTCGTCATCGTACATCAAAACCATTCCTGGATAATAATGTTTTTGCTAAGATTTATGAACTATGCATTAGCAAAAGGAAAGCACCCTGAAACCACCACAGTGGCCAGAACCGCCAGGTCGGAACCTGCTCGCTGGGCCGGAACTGCGAGCTGAGTTCCCGCTCGTTTGGTATTCCTATCATTGTCTCGAAACACTCAGCACACTCCCCCACGTGAGTCACTGTGAATCTCTCTAACTTAGTGGTCATCGGGATTGTTGTAACTCCATCAGCCAGACTTTACGCTTGCCTTTTGAATCCTTGCTAAATGTGCAATAAACCTCTGATAATAGGCGACCTTATTTCTGAAAATGGTATCGACTTGCTCCCCTAACTGAAACTTGGCTAAGATCGATAAACTGCCCGGCAATTAAAGATGCTACCCCATCTGGTTTCTATTTTTTTCACACCCCTAAATCAATCAAAACTAGAGGTGAAGTTGCTATCATTGTGCCCTCGAAATTCAACTTCAAGCCATTTGCATTACGCTAGAAGCAGTCGTTTGAATCAATAGTCTTGGTCTCATCCGAAAACAAGCAACCGATAGTGGGAGTAGTCTATCACCGACCAGGTACCAAATCCTCCTCTATCTCAGACTTCTCTGATCTAATTTCGATTCCGTGTGCAAGAAATCAATCCTTCCTCGTTATGGGTGATTTCAACGTTCACTTTGATAACTTATCTGACGCTTTCAGCACCGATTTTTGTGCATTGACTGACTCATTGTCTCTTGTGGCTCATGTGCATGGCCCTACTCACATCAAGGGTCACACTCGACAAGATTTTCTCATACGACTGCACTTTGTCATCACCAATTATTTCCAAATCCTGCTTGTCTAACCACATGCAGATCTCATGCAATCTACAGTGTGTGCCCACCTCCTCCTCTAAAATAACCTGTGAATCGCGAAACCTCGACCCTTGACATCGATGCTGTCCGTGCGAGAAAATCTCCTTCACCACTGCTGCTTAGTTCTTCCTCCAATATGTCATCATTAGTTGATAGCTACAACATGACACTAGCTGACACCCTCAACGAGTTTGCATCTCTGACAAAGCGCACTGTGTACCCTAGCCCTGAGAGCCTATGGTTTACCACAGACAATTAACTAGCCAGGTCTACTAAGATCAAGCTTACAAAAGCATGCAAAAGATCAGGACTGACTGTCTGTCGACAGGCATTTGAAGACTACTGTAGGTCGTACCTATCGACCCTAGCAAAGGCCAAGTCTAGCTTCTATAGAAACATTGTTGAATCACAGATTCACAATCCAAAAATGCTGATGCCGACAATAAACCATCTCCTCAACCGCTCCCAGGTTAGCTCCTTATCTGATGATCCTAATGATGATCTAGCCGATCGCTTCTCTCGATTCTTTGTGCAGAAGATAGACAAGATCAGAGAGTCAATCAGGGCGATGACAACATCCCCACTAGAATGCTGTTCCGCGATTCCTGGTTGCACCTCGATGTCTACATTAAAGCAGGTAAATAGTAATCTAGTCCTGAAGTTTGTATCCCAATCAAAGAAGACAACAAGTCCCCTGGATCCTATTCCCACTGTCCTCCTCCTACGTTGCATCGATCTACTGCTGCCATGCATAACTAACAACATTTATGTCATTAGCCTCAGGTCATGTCCCAGCACCTTTCAGAAAAGCTGTAGTCTGGCCACTTCTCAAGAAAGCGACACAAGACTAAGAGAACTTGAGCAACTACAGCCCAGTCTCCCTTCTACCTTTCCTATCAAAGACACTGGAACGGGATGTGGTGGACCAGCTGAACTCATATATCAAAACCACACACTTTCCTAGTAAGTTCCAGTCTGGCTTTAGAGCTAATTACTCCACAGAGTCAGCATTGCTTAGGGTATACAACTACCTACTTAGGAATGCAGATATGGGTAGAGTTTCTCTGCTTGTTTTGCTCGATCTTTCGGCAGCTTTCGATACTATCGATTACAAAGTTTTTCTAGAGCTCCTCTGATCTCACCTGAGTATCACTGGCACTGCTCTGCAGTAGTACAGGTCCTATCTCAGTGGGAGACACCAGAGTATTGACGTGAATGGACGTAGATCATCCGAGGTACCTCTGAAATATGAGGTACCTCAGGGCTCCGTGCCAGGTCTGGTTCTTTTCACTGTTTATACTCTCCCTCTTGCTGATGTGATTGCCAAGCACAATCTAGGCTTTCACTTCTATCCAGATGACACTCAGTTGTACCTTTACTTTTATCCCTTCCAGCCTCCGAGCTCCTCAAATTCTCTCAACTCACTTGCAGCATGCATTGATGACATCTGCACATGTATGGCAGCAAATATTTTAAGACTAAACGATAATAAAAATAACCTAGTAACGGGCCAGCCCAGTATGATTCAGAAATTGGAAAGGCTGTCGCTCAAATTTGGCTCTGCCAGCGTATCTCCTGTTGATTCAGCTCGAAATCTAATTGTCACGCTCCGAAGTGACCTCTCGTTTGCTGACAACATCAGCTCTACAGACAAATCTGCCTTCGTTTAGCTACATACTGTTGCTAAAATTCGGCTTGTTTAGATAAGGATACAACGCCTAAGTTGGTCCATGCATTCGCGACATCCATTCTGGACTTCTGTAAATCACTGCTTTCTGGACTACCAGCACGTGAAATCAGGCTATTACAGCTCATGCAAAATTTCGCAGCTAGGCTTGTCTGTCATGAGCATCGCAGTTGCCTCGTCACACCATTTCTCAACGACCTGCTCTGGCTACCAGTCAAGCGACGGATTGACTTGAAGGTTTTGTCACTTTCTTTTAGGTCACTTCATTCTATGGCTCCAGCCTATCTGTCAGATCTACCCCTCCACCAGGCCAAGCATCGTACCATCTGCTTTTTGGAATCCAACAGGCTACCAATAACTCGAACGGTGATAAACTAACTTACTAGCTATGGCAAACCCAGTGTGATTCAGAAATTGGAAAGGCTGACGCTCAAAATTGTCTCTGCCAGCATATGTCCTGTTAAATCAGGTCGAAATCTAGTTGTCATATACCCAAGCGACCTCTCGTTATACAACCATATTAGCTCCTCAGTCAAATCTGCCTATTTACAGCTTCATAATATTGCTAAAATTCGGGCTTGCTTACATAAGAATACCCGTCCAAGTTGGTTCCTGCAATCGTGGCATTCCGTCTAGAATTCGGCAAGTCACTGCTTACTTGCCTACCAGCATGTGCGATCGGACGAATGCAGCTGGTGCAAAACTCGGCAGCTAGGCTTGTCTGTCGTGAGCGTCGCACTTGCCACATCACACCACTTCTCGCCAACCTGCACTATCTCCCAGTCAAGCGACGAGTCGACTTCAACGTTCTCCTAAGGTTTTGAGGTGTGTACGAGTTATTCGTGAACTGTTGGATTCCGAAAAGCTGGTGGTACTATTCTTGGCCTGATTGAGGAGTATATCTGAGAGATAGACTGGAGCCAAAGAATGAAGTGACCTAAAAGTGAGCGACAGAACCTTAATAACAATGCTTTATCAAGGGCATTATTATTTGCGTCTCATTTCCAAAGTCAATGCCAGATCACACATACCCTAGTGTCTTTCAGTAATAGAATACCTATATTTCTGTATTATGCCTCCCCTTCTTAACAGTCATCCAATAAGCCACTGTTGTGGTTCTACATCATTTTTTATAGATTTAGTGTTTGGTTCTTACTTATTTCCTAAGCTCCTAGTTCGTCGAACACACTCCGACCAAGCTACAACGTAACCTAACATGCCGACATTTAAAATTAGGTTTAAAATGCATACTTTTATTTTAGCATGTGTTGCGTCGGTTTGATTCATTCTTTGTGTGCACTAACCTGCTCACACTTTGTTTTATATACATATCGAAGGCGGTTAGTCTTGAAGTGCACTGTTTAATGCATTCTCCAGTTACTGGCGGAAATGCATGCCGGCCTAAATCAAAACGCCTGTGTCCTGATTAAAATGCTATTCCATGCTATAACTAAACGATACTGTTTGCTTTAGCTAAGGCTCGTCCGCGGGCATCGTTCTTCATTCGAACGTGACGTCTGCAAACGAATTGAGTTCACAATTGCCAATATTCTGAATGGCTTGTTATCAAAAATGTTCCAGAAGGGATTTTGTTCAACGAATGTAATTTAAATGGCAACTATGCATTTTGTATTGGTCATTACCGCATATGAATTAATTGTTTTTCCTCATTGCTCTATCGTTTGATTAACTTGTACCTTCTTTGCCCAGGGTGACGAGTTTTTTCCCCAACCACCGAAACGCTTTCGTCACATCAGCTTACCGAATGCCGATGACAATCTCCATTAACGTTCATCAGGACAGTGTAGCAAATCATCTCTTTTGCTAATTAAAAGATCAAGTATGAAGTTCTGAAGCTCTTAAGTTGTCTTCAATTAAGAGTCACTCACTTGTTTGGGCAAATATATATGCACGTCAAAAGATTTGTTAAGCATTTTTACAAGCACCGATGAGATTTTTTTAATTCTTTCGTAAATAAAGGATCATTACGTAATTAGTTTTTAAGTTGTTAATATCTTTTCTACAACCAACTATTTGCATAAAGCAAACTAACTACTCAAGTTAAAGTGTACATATATATTTACTCAATGATTTTTCCCAATCACCAACTGGGTCCTGCAAACTAGAAGCGTACATCCGATCATGGATGGCAGCAAATTTTCTAAAACTAAACGATGATAAAACTAACTTACTAGTTATGGGCAAACCTAGTGTTATTCAGAAATTGGAAAGGCTGACTTTCAAAATTGGCTCTGCCAGCATATCTCCAGTTGCATCAGCTCGAAATCTAGGTGTCATATTCCAAAGCGACCTCTCGTTAGACGACCACATCAGCTCCACAGTCAAATCAGCCTATTTTCAGCTTCATAACATTGCTAAAATTAGGGCTTGTTTAGATAAGGATACCACGTCCAAGTTGGTCCATGCATTCGTGACATCTCGTCTCGACTTCTGCAACTCACTGCTTACTGGCCTACCAGCATGTGCGATCAGGCGATTGCAGCTGGTGCAAAACTCTGCAGCTAGGCTTGTCTGTCGTGAGCGTCGCAGTTGCCACATTACTCCACTTCTCGCCGACCTGCACTGGTTACCAGTCAAGCAACGGATTGACTTCAAGGTTTTGTCGCTCACTTTTAGGTCTCTTCATTCTATGGCTCCAGCCTATCTTTCAGATACACTACCCCATCAGGCAAAGCATCGTACCACTCGCTTTTCGGAATCCAACAGTCTAGAAATACCTCGTACAAACCTTAAATCCTTTGGAGACTGTGCATTTAGCTCGTATGCTCCCACAGCCTGGAACTCCCTCCCGAACTGCATCAGAACATCCCCTGACCTGACCACATTTAAAAGAAACTTAAAAACATACCTATTTAGGACAGCATTTAGTGGGTCCTTGTGATTCGTCCTCGATGTGCTTATGCGTGCTGACACTGTTCATGCTGCCACTAACCACATTTGCATGCTGACCCAGTGCATGTAACCCCTAACCATGTTATTCATTTTGTTTGTTTTTCAAGCATGATTTTACTTACTATTCTATTGCGTATCACTTTGCAGCAAATGTAAAGCGCCTAGAAAGAGATTAAGTTCTCTGAGGGCGCTTTATCAAGTGCAATATTATTATTATTATTATTATTACATACACACACACACGCACACACACACACAGGTATATATATTTATTTATGTGTGTGTGTGTGTGTGTGTGTGTGTGTGTGTGTGTGTGCGTGCGTGCACGTACGAGTGTTGGTAGACCTCGTTAAAACTGAAGTCCTTGAAAATTCCATTTTTGAAGTGATGTTTGGGCTGAATTTTCATTGACAAAAATATAGCAAAGCCTTGTTAATCGACCAATTATTTGCTTCAATATTCCCTACACTCTACTCCTGTCTTAGACCTGGTCCTAACGTTGAAAAGGAATTGACTGAGCGCTGACAGCCCGAAACTATTAGGGTTCTTTTAGTCTCATTCGATTACAGAGTTTGTCGTTGGAGAACGTACGGTAGAGTATCAGAAGTGTAGAACTGAGTAGCCGTCATTTGTTGCATACTTTTCACATCGTTGTATGCGACAGATACGCTCATATTTTGCTGGCTTTGCCACTTCATTGCTGCGAAGAATTTCTTTTCAATAATGGTGGATGGATTCCGCTGGCTTGATATGGAAGCAGTATCAATGAACGATCACGGATAACCCAAATTGCATTGAAGGCGGGCCTGAAATACAGCTGAACCAGCTGTTAAACACTCCGAACTAGTAAGTCAACTCTCTGTATAGATTTACGGTTAAATTCTATGTATAAAAATCCGTCACGTACGACGTTCTGACCAGCGAAATATCTTTAGTCCGTCCTGATCCCTCTGCCAGTTCCACCATGCACCAACAGCTCAGCTGATCCAAGTGGATGTGCGGGACAAGAACTCGTCGGCACGTAGGGCAGCAGCACAGTGAAAGCGAAAGCTGCTGGGACGCCTCAGATTGCATTTTTCAAAAACCTTCACAGTTAAACGTTGTTCGAGGGCCTAGCATTTAAATTTTCCATTACAGCGATTCGAGTGCCGTATTAGGCTCCACGTGAAAATCATCAAATTATCACAACCTTCTCATTTTTGACGATTATAATTGCTGTATGGCAGTGTACCTGCAATATAGCAACCATGAAGGACTTGAGTAAAATTTTACGGCATAAAGACTCTTGGACTAGCTCACACCGTAACCTAGTATAGGATAAGATGGTGGATATTAAAGCAAATCAATCGAAATAGGCGTACTCCAACCGGGTGTGATGCTAGTGGATGTTGCCACTAATCTTAAGGTAATGCTTTCGATACAGCATCTATATAAGGTCATTTTCCCTAGATTCAGTTCTACAAGGGCGCAATGAAAACGTAATAATATAAATATTAGCATAATTAATTTTTTTTTATATAGCCTCTTCACAGAAAATTCCTGTACCTATTACCCAGATTCTTGCAGACGCTTCTACATTAGGTAGAAGCCAGTACCCGTAGTTCAATCCTCAAGAAACGCTTAACCTGTACCAACATGCAGTTTAAACATCACGAAAATCATCTCATGTGACCAGTGAACGTATTAATATCAAAATTATAGTGATAATGAGTTTATTTGCTAGGCAAGCAGTCCATGTTCTCAAGTATTGCTATATTGCTATATTATTCTTCCGTCAAATAAATCTTAGCTAATTGTCATTTGTACTTAGCTAGTCCTGTGGAATAAGGTCGTCTAAATTTATCTTAACTAAAGCACGAGATCTGGACGTCAAAATAACATACAAAGTCTGTCGGCGTAGTGGTCTTTTGAGAAGGTATCATTAGATTACCACGAAATGCCTTTGTAAGAAACTTCAAACAGTGACCATAGCATATTGGCTCTTTAAAACTATGCTTGTTAATTAATCCGCCTGACAAATCTTTTAAACAAATTAAATCTCTTTATAAATTATTTCCACTAGCTATTATAACTGTCTGTAAGTTTAAATACTTGCTGATTTAATGGCCTCTATTTTATAGCGACAGAACAGCCTTACAGGCTATCTAGATCACTGTTTGCAGTGGCAATACCGTATCGCCATCATAGGGTATAAACCCATGACCTCGTACCCTAGGTCGTAAAAAGACACTGCCTTTTATAGTCAACCATCGTGGATTAGTCGAGTGCACGTATTTATAGGCCTGATCATAAGTTTTGAACATTGAGCGCCTAGAGAAATAGGTTTGTAGTAAGTTTTTGCGCTTCTCTACAAAGCCGTAAAGTTGTGCGATACCGTCTTGTCTGTTTTAGTGGAATATCTAGTTCAGAAGTGTCTACATCAAGGCGAGATCTCTTGTGCATTCGATTTTTGTCAGATTCCCCTCTAACATAATCAAGTCTGAAGAACGCAAGTTACTGTGTGAGTCCTGTATGCAAGGTATTTTGTAGACGCAGAACAAGGTATTCGCAACCTGAACTTGTTCGACGGCATGTAATAATAAAAGTCATGCCTTCATGGGGCTCCTGAACTGGTGAGTCGGAACTGGTGTGATGTGATAGCTACGACATTAATGAGGTAACGGCCTTTGAGCAGATGTTTTAAGAGATATCAATAGCTGTTTATTAACTTCTTCAGTAGGCTTCAATTATACATGCACGAACTTATCTGTGGTACCCTAGTATAATCGGCACACATTTCTTGAACGGCATCCAGCTCCAAGTAAACTTACCTGTCTGTGGAACTTGAAGTAGCCATATTGAAAAGTCATTCAAGTGCAGGACACCTAGATTGCATTCAGCCTCTAGAGGAAATATGCGTCAATTTCAGAGTTTCGGATTACCTTTAGAAATTCCAACAACCGGTAACAATAACGCAGTACATTTAACAATAAATTAGTGGTTTACCCTGAAGGCTGTTTCCTTGAAAGGCACTGCTATCAGCCCCAGACAATCATGACAACAACATTAGCAATAGGCTAATGTGGGTCATAGAGTTGAACAAACAAGAGGTTTCAAATTGAATTATAGGATCTTGGGTGTTCCATGCCGTGAACCACTCGGTTGCATGATTCGCTCGATATAACTTCGTTCACTAAAGACAGCCGTTAATGACACCAAGTAAACCGTCAGCTGCCTAGTCAAAATTTGGTGCAAAATCTGTTGTCTAAGGATTCGACTCAAAGGATCACTTAGCTCAACAAAATGGTACCGTCGTTGCGAGGTTCAACTATATGCTTTAATACTTGTGTACCAATCAGAATGATTTATAGAATTACTTACTGATTCAGAGCTACTTAGTGAGTTCAAGAAGCAAATCCAACCAATCAGGCCTACGACAACCAGCGACTGCATCTCGACTCCTAAAGACTGACCTGATAGTTGGTGATTCTCGTTTTGAAGCGAAAAACTCACCATCACTCCCAGCGGCAGCAGAGAATCACCCACAGGATTGATTCAAATGACTGAATTTTGTGCCGAGGTCGTAAAAACCGACACCTTAGCTGGTGGGCCATTGTGGCTCACAATCATCAATTACATTTACATTACGTCACGTTATCAATCACAGTTGTCAGCAAAGTAGACGTCATGGTAATAATAAAAATAATGCACTTGATAAAGTGCCCTCACAGAACTCAATCTCTTCCTAGGTGCTTTAAATTTGCTCCAAAGAGAAACGCGATTGAATGGAGAGTAATATCAGGCTTGATAAACAACATGAATAATGGTTAGGGGTGACATGCACTGGGTCGGCATGCAAATGTAGTTAGTGGCAGCAGGCACAGTGTCATCACGCCTATTCACATGAAGAACGAATCACAGGGCCCCACTAAATGCTGTCCTAAATAGGTGTATTGAAGTTCTTTTTAAATGTCGTCAAGTCAGGGGATGTTCTGAAGCAAGTCGGAGGGGGGAGTTCCAGGCATTAGGAGCCTACGAACTAAATGCACGGTCTCCAAGTGATTTTAGGTTTGTACGAGGTATTAGTAGACTGTTGGACTCTGAAAAGCAGGTGGTACGACGCTCGGCCTGGTGGAAGAGTAGATCTGATAGATAGGCTGTGTCGTTTGTTCGCACTGTAGAGAGCCAGCCGATGCTCAACACCGACAGTTTACTACCAATGCACGGAGCCCCAGAGCTCACTGTTCACCTCGGCCAGACTAGCTCACGACTGCCCTCCAGTCCCTTGGTCGACTCCGATGAGTCATCGACGGCAGCTGTGCACCGGCCGACCCTGACGGCGAATCCACCTTCTGGCCACCAGCTGGTTACCGGCCTGCTTCCATGCCACATCACAGGCGGACGGCAGCAATGCACCGGCCCCTCTCGGCAGTGCTCCTGCACAGAATACATACGTACATACGAACTACAGGCTGGAGCCGTAGAATGAAGTGACCTAAAAGTGAGCGATATGATAGCGATTCTCCCATAAGCAAGGTTATTCCCACTGATCTCTTGCCCATCAGTACCTTCCCCGAAGTACTTCTCTTCTCATGATTGTGCTGCATTTTTATCTGCGTTTTAACGCCAACCACATCGCACAACTCGGCTGCTCCAAAGTAGAGTACTAGCTCTGTTGCCGTATTCCCTCTGTCCTGCTTCTACGATGCATTGATGGGCTGCTGCCATTAATTGCTGCCATAAGGAATATGACCTTAGCCTCAGGTCGTTTTCCTTTCCCTTGTTAGCAATCTGTTTCATGCAATGTATTAACAAAGCAGCACTTTACAACGGGAACTTGAAGATATTCCGACTAGCTCTCCCTAACGCTATTTGTATTCAAGAGAGTAAAAAGGGTAATGACAGACCGCCCGAACTCTTGCATTCAAACCTTTAATTTCTAATCGAATTTACAAGCCGCAGGTCTAAATTCCATTCAAGCGACTAATTTTCGAAGTCACTGCCAGATCACACACATACCCTAGTGTCTGTCAGTAATAGAATACCTGGTCTTCTGTTTTATGCATCCCCTGCTTAATGTTCATCGAATAAACCACTGTTGTGGTTACACGTTTGTTTCCATAGATTTAGCGTTTAGTTTATTAAATAGTTGCCAAGCTCCTAATTCGCGGAACTCACTCCGACCAAACTACAACGTCCGCTGACACGCCGGCATTCAAAAAGAAGTTTATAATGCACCTTTTTATTATAGCATTTGTTGGGTCTGTTTGATTTCTTCATTGTGTGCATGACCCTGCTCACACTAGGGAATATATACAGTTCAAAAGCGGTTGATCTGGAAGTGCACTCTCTAACGCGTTCTCCGGTCACCAGTGGAAATACATGCCGGTCTAGATCTAAACGCTAATGTGCCCAGATTAAATGACATCCCATGCTAAAACCAATGATACTGTTTGCTTTAGCTAAGGCTCGTTCACATGACAGGTTCTCCGTTCAAATATGATGGCTGCATATGAATTAAGTTTACCATTGCCAATATTCTGATGGGCTGATGGTAAAAAATGTTCTAGAGGGGGATTTGTACCCAGAATACTATTTAAACGGATGATATGTACTTCGTATTGGTTTTTATTGCAATTGAATTAATTTGTTTTCCTCATTGCTCTAACCTTTGATTAACTTACACTTTCTTTGCCGAGGGTGACGAGTTTTTTTCTGAACCACCGAAACGCTTTCGTAAGATCAGCTTACCGAATGCCAATGACAATCTTAATCAATGTTCATCAGAACAATTTAGCAAATCATCTCTTTCGCTAATTAAAAGATCAAGTGTTAAGTTCTGGAGCTCTTTAGTTCTCGACAATTAAGAGTCATTCACTTGTTTGGGCAAATATATACGCACGTCAAAAGATTTGTTCAGCATTTTTATAAGCACCGATGTGATTTTTTTAATTCTTTCGTAAATATACGATCATTACGTAATTAGTTTTTAAATTTTTAATATTTTTTCTACAAATAAATATTGGCATAAAGCTAACTACTCAAGTTATAGTGTACATATATATTTACTCAATGATTCAGCCCAATTACCAACTGGGTACTGCAAACTAGTAACGTACCTACGCACACACACACACACACACACACACACACACACGTCCACACACACACACACACACACACACACACACACACACACACACACACACACACGCACACACACACAAAATCACACACACACCCACATATATATATATATATATATATGTATATATATGTATGCATATATTTATACGTGGTGCTTATGTGTCTGAGTGATTGGGTGTGTGTATGTGTGTGTGTGAGTGTGTGCGTGTGTTTGTGTGTGTGTGTGTGTGTGTGTGTGTGTGTGTGTGTGTGTGTGTGTGTGTGTGTGTGTGTGTGTGTGTGTGTGTGTGTGTGTGTGTGTGTGTGTGTGTGTGTGCGTACGTGTGTTGGTAGACCTCGTTAAAATTGAAGTCCTTGAAAATTCCATTTTTGAAGTAACGTTTAGGCTGAAGTTTCAGTGACAAAAATATAGCAAAGCCTTGTTAATTAACCAATTATGTGCTTCAATCTTCCCTACAGTCTACTCCTATGTTAGACCTGGTCCTAACTTTAAAAAGGAATTGACTAAGCGTTGACAGCCCGAAACTCTTATGTTTCTTTTAGTCTCATTCGGTTACAGAGTTTGTCGTAGGAGAGCGCCTGGTAGAGTATCGGAAGTGTACAACTGAGTAGCCGTCATTTGTTGCAAACTTTTCACATTATTTTATTCGACAGGTACACTCATATTTTGCTGGCTTTGCCACTACATTGCTGCGAAGAATTGCTTTTCAATCCTGTTCGGTGGATTCCGCTGGCTTTATATGGAATCAGCATCCATGAACCATCAGGGATTACCCGAATTGCTTCAAAGCCGGGCGTGAAATGCGGATAACCAACCTGTTAAACACGCCGAATTAGTAAGTTCGCTCAGTGTAAAAATTGACGGGTAGATTCTATTTATGCAAATCCGTCGCGTGCCTCTGGCTGACCACCGAAATATCTTTAGTCCGTCCTGATCCCTCTGCCAGCTCCGCCATGCGCCAGCTCAGCTGGTCCAAGCGGAAGTGCGTGGCAAGAGCTAGTCGGCACGTAGGGCAGCAGCACAGTGAAAGCGAAAGTTGCTGGGACCCAGCGAATTGCCCTTTTCATAAACCTTCACAGGTAAAAGTTGTTCGAGGGCCTAGCATTTCAATTTTCAATTACAACAATGCGAGTGACTTATTAAGCTCCACGTGAAGATCATCAAATTATCACAACGTTCTCATTTTTGGGCGATTATAATTGCTTTATGGCACTGTAACTGCAATACATTGACCGTAAAGGACTCAAGTAAAATTTGACGGGCGGAAGACTCTCTGACTAGCTCACCAGCGTATCCTAGTAGAGGGTGAGATGGAGGATATTAATGCAAATCAATCATGCATAAGCCAACTCCAACAGGGTCTGCTGCTTGTCGATGTTGTCAATAATCTTAAGGCAATGCTTTCTATACAGCATCTAAAAAGTTTTTTTCACTAGATTCATCCAGTTCTACAAGGGCGCTATAAAAACGTGATTATATCATTATTCTCATAATTTATATTTCGATGGGGCCTCTTCACAGAATATTTTTTTCCGTTTCTATTACCCAGATTCTTGCAGACGCTTCTACATTAGGTAGAAGCCAGTGCCCCTAGTTTAGTCCTCAAGAAACGCTTAACCTGCATCAACACGAAATTTAAACATCACGAAAATCATCTCATGCGACCAGTAAGCGTATTAATATCAAAATTATAGGGACGGTGAGTTTATTTGCTAGACAAACAGCCCATCCTCTCAAGTATTGCTATTTCATTCTTCGGTCGAATTAATCTAAGCTAGTTGTCATTTGTAATTACCTACATCTGTGGAATAAGGTCGTATACATTTATCTTAACTAAAACACAGGATCTGGACGCCAAAATAACATACAAATTCAGTTGGTGTAATGGTATTTTTAGTAGGTATTATTAGATTACCATGGCATGCCTTTTTAAGAATCTTCAAACGGTTACCATAAGATTTCGGCTCTGAAAAGTTATGCGAGTGATTAAATACACCTGACAAATCTTTTCAACGAATTAAAAACACTTTATAGATTAATTTCGACTAGTTAATATACGTCTCTGTAAGTTCAAATACTTGCTGATTTAACGGTCCTTTTGGTATAGCGACACAACAGCCTTACAGGCTATCTAGATCACTGTTTGCAGTGGCAATACCGTATCGCCATCATAGGGTATAAACCCATGACCTCGTACCCTAGGTCGTAAAAAGACACTGCCTTTTATAGTGAACCATCGTGGATTAGTCAAGTGCGCGTATTTATAAGCCTAATCATAAATGTTGAAAATTTCGCGCCTAAGGAAGTAGGTTTGTAGTAAGTTGTTGTGCTTCTCTACAAAGCCGTAAAGTCGTGCGATACCGTCTTGTCAGTTTTAGCGGAATAACTAGTTCAGAAGTGTCTAAATAAAGGCGGGATCTCTTGTGCATTCGAGTCTTGTCACATTCCCCTTCAACATAGTCAAGTCTGAAGAATACAAGCTACTGTGTGAGACCTGGATGCAAGGTATTTCGTAGATGCAGAACAAGGTATTCGCAACCTGAACTTGTTCGACGGCATGTAATAATAAAAGTCATGCCTTCGTGGGGCTCCTGAACTGGTGAGTCGGAACTGGTGTGATGTGATAGCTACGACATTAATGAGGTAACGGCCTTTGAGCAGATGTTTTAAGAGATATCAATAGCTGTTTATCAACTTCTTCAGTAGGCCTCAATTATGCATGCACGAACGTATCTGTGGTACTCTAGTATAATCGGCACACATTTCTTGAACGGTATTAACCTCCAAGTATACTTACCTGTCTGTGGAACTTGAAGTAGCCATATAGAAAACAGTCATTTAAGTGCAAGACACCTAGATTGCATGCTGACTCTGCAGAACATATGCGTTCATTTCAGAGTTTCGCATTAACTTTAAAGATTCCAACAACCAGCAATAATAACACAGCAGATTTAACAATAAATGAGTTGTCTACCCTGAAGGCTATATCCCTGAAGGGCACTGCTATCATCCCAAGACAAGCGTGAAAACGACAGTAGCAATAGCCTGATGGGGGTCATAAATAAAAAGTAACACGAGCTTTTAAAATAAATTCCGGGATCTTTTGGTGTACCATGATGTGAACCACTTGGTTGTATAATTTGCTCTATATAATTTCGTTCGCAAAAGGTAGCCGTTAATGACACCTAGTAAATCGTCACCTGCATAGTCAACATTTGGTGAACAATCTCTGTTGTCTAAGGATTCGAATCAAAGGATCAGTTAGGTCAACGAAATCATGGAACAGTCGCGAGGTTCAACTATATGCACTAATATCTGTATACCACTCAGAATGATTAATATGATTACTTACTGATGGAGAGTTACTTTGTGTGCTCACAAAGCAGATCAAACCAATCAGACCTATGCTAACCAGTGACTAGCCACCACCAGCTCCTTCTGTTTCGCAGGTGATGGCGCACCGAGTAGACTGTGGAGCCTATTTGCTCGTCTAGTGACTAGTCATCTTGCAAGAGACCAGCCGGACTTTGGGCAGACGCTCTAGCGGATATGCCGATCTAGCTGATTTCGAGTAATGCTTTCCTACTTTTGCGTAGCACTGGACTTCTCCTTAGTTAGTAATTTAGTTTTGTCTTCATTCAGATGTCTGCGATGCATGCTAACCGGCAACGGAGCTGGAGAAAGAGTGGGGGTGTGTAAGTGTGCGAGAGCGAGAGAGAGAGTGAGTGTGAGAGAGTGAGTGTAGAGAGAGAGAGAGAGAGAGAGAGAGAGAGAGAGAGAGAGAGAGAGAGAGAGAGAGAGAGAGAGAGAGTTTTGAAATGCTGGAAGGTAGAAAAGCATAAAAGAGCTGGCCAAGTTGCTCGTTGTCCACGTATACGTGATATGCTAGATTGTGCTTGGCGATTATTTCGGTGAAATTTGGGTTCTGCATTGCAAAATAAAGGTGGCCTAAAATAGCTTGATGGAGAGGCTCCTGCCTGACCAAGGTCAAAGTGACTGTCCTGTACTTGATAACTGATGTTATGGGCTAGGGTGAGTGCCATAGGTGAGCACGAGAATAGATTAAGCTCTCTGAGGACACAACAGAAGTGAATAAAATGTAACTACGTCTAGGCGTGTTTGACTAATGTACATGTTCTTTGTGACTTGTGCCACCTGAAAGCTCTGCCGTTCGCAACGGCTACATGTATTTACAGTGAATAACACTGATGGTTTAAACTAGCAATTATGTGAAGGAACTTAAATGCGATGGAAGTTCTTTGGTGCTTAAGATAACACGCACTCTTTCTACTTGGAGGCCGTTTCCATATTTATTATAACCAATACAACATACAGCAAGTCTCTCTGAGAGGTCAGGCTTTGGTGGCTAAGACCTTTGTCAATAACTTCAGGAGATCAAGCTTGCTGACCTTGTGAGGGAAGAAGATTTTCTTAGCTTTGAGAATAGCTCGGAGCTTGGCTGGTAATTTGAGTCCTTTGTGATGTTTGCGATTCAAATTCGGTAAGCGTTGCTCCTCCAACTCATCGAAGTCGTTTCCATCTTCTTCTGCAAATACAAGTACACAGGAAGTGAGCTGCCATTTGATACTGCAAGCCTGGTAATCAGATATCTGATTTCCGTGCAGTTATGCAGAAAACCGATAAGCCTGCACTTTTTTCATTGCTCTATAAGTTCCCTCTGATGCTCGAAAACATTACAGCCTAATGTGATAGAGACGTGCTGACACTAAAAAATAGCAAATTGTCATTGCAGCTTTTTATGGGGAGCTTCTAAGCTCGGAAGAAGCTATCCGAGTAAAGTTTTTTTTTACAAAGATTTTCTAAAACTTTACGAAGTCACGATAGCCTAAAACTTAAATACATTGTATATTGCCACACGTCGCCTACACGAGCTATACAGCTTGAAAATAGAAGCCGTTGTGATGACTGAGTCAGTCAAAATAAGGGGTGTTGTAATTATGTCAACACGAGTAATGCAAGGATTCTGTTATTCTCTATCTATCACTTTTGAATTTCGCAGTAAAGGCTATCTGCGATAGTGACAACTGAAAATTGTATTTTGGCTCTAATTTAGATGCCCATCGCCAAACAACCTGCATTCTTAGCTGTGTTGTGCTACAGTAGGTGCCTGTGGCGTGCCTAGCAGTAAGCGTTCGATGCTTAGAGCATGTCCAGTGAATGTTGGTTGCATCTTGTCTGTAGAGGCTTTCTATTGCTTGTAAATAGTGAGAAACATTTATTGAAGCGACTGTATATTGCTCCGCTTCAGAAACCGTTAATGTTTTCATGGTTGGCTCCTTTGCTGAGCTGGCAAACTCATTTCCTAACACGTACGTACGAAGTGAATCTGTTATTGACCAGCCACCACCATTGATCAATCTGCTTTTACTTTTCGTCTTGGCAGTTACCAATATATATGTATGTTACAGTTATCAATAGATGTGTATGTTTGTAAATTGCACCCAGTTCAGTTCCAAACTGTCGACGTGCCTATTAGTTACATGCCAGATGTCGACAGTTGTTAAGTAGCTTCGTGTCTTTCCAAAGTAGATACAGCTAGCGACCGCTTTACTGTAAATTTTCCACTTGACGTATTTTTTATTCGCCACGCTTGTCGAGCGCAATTGCTGAATCAGCCCATGCATGCGGGGAACACTGTCGATGTCAGCAATCGATTCTAGAAAAGGCTGTCTAGGACTGGAAAACAATGTCGAATTATAGATCAGAAATTCAAAGCTGCTGATGTCTACGATCGATCGTATCCTAACCAAGTCTGGTGGCTGCTTACCTATTGATGCTTGCTGTGCCATAGCAGATAGCTTATCTAGCTTCTTTTTCAACAATATATGTAAGCTTAAAGAGTACATCCTTACGGTGGCAGCATCGGCCCTGAAATCTCGTGCCTCACTTTCATGCAGCACTTCAATGTCGACATTCAACGAGGCCAGGAGTGACCTCATCCTGAAGTTACTATTCCAATTAAAAATGACAACTAGTATTCTGGACACTATTCACACTGTCCTTCTCCAACGATGTCTAGATCTGCTGCAGCAAAGCATATCGAACATTGTAATTACATCGACACCCTTTAAGTTATTTGCTAGCACCCTGAAGAACTCGTGTCCCTCCACTACTCAAGAAGACACGGTAGACCGAGCTAAATCAAGCAAGCCAAGAAGGAGGCAGGGCCAGCAAGCCATGCCATTTTCAGTAATTACTGAATTCCGTAATTTTCAGTATTAAAATCGAGTCCTTGAGAGCCTCTGGTCTTGTCGGGGCACCACACTGGGACTGCATTGCAATAGTTCACTCCAGTTGAGGAGAACGGATTAAAATCATCTGATTGACCGCTAAAGTGAGGGGTAATTAGAGACCACTTCTCTTGATCGGGCTCTTTTAATAGCTTCACGGATTACACACACATAGACACATGCACACACACTCACTCACGCTCACACGCACACATAAACATACAAACACACACGCACACTATCGCTCTCTCTTTCTCTCTCTTTCTCTCTCTCTCTCTCTCTCTCTCTCTCTCTCTCTTTCTCTTTCTCACTGGGCAATGCCATTGCCAGGCACAGTCTCAGTTTGCACTTCTATGCGGATGACAGCTAGTTGTAGAATTTCTTCGATCACTCTTGACCCTCTCGTACGTTACATTTCCTCAACTCCTTAGCTGCCCGTAGGAGTGAAATGAGCGGCCGGATGGCACTAATCATTCCTAAGTTGATTAATGTTGAATGCAACTTACTAGTTATGGGCAAACCAAGAGTGATTCGGATATTAGAAAACCTGATGTGACCCTGAAGGCCTCACGTCACACAAGCGACAGAACGCTGACACCGAGTTGGGCTTCAAAACTCGGGTTGTCAGCTTAGGTTTGCACTGCTACAACACTCAGAAGTTGTAACCTTTGTAAAGCATCTCAATGCACTGCATATCAGCAAGCCGGCCTCCCTGCCAGTTGAGCTCGACGTGGCATCAAGGGCTGGACAGCTCGCCCGTCGAGTCACGTGCAAGATCTCATGTACCAGCAGAGCACTCAAGAAACGCCAGACGCTCAAAGTAGTCTCGGCCAGCCTAACTATATTTAATCCGCAGTAAATATTGGTCACCTAGTCCAAAGGGACCTTTTATAAGTCGGTCAAGTGAGCTCCACATTCAAGTGTGCAAACTTTCAGCTACATAAACTTGCCACTTGTTTAGACCAGGGTATCTCATCTGTGCTGATCCATGCATTTGTGGCATCTCGTCTCGAGTTGCATGACTAAAAGCTTAGTTGGTGACTAAAAGGTTGGTCTACAGACCTGTGCAGTGAGGTGCTTCCAGAAGGTGCAAAGCAGTGCTGCAGCTTGGGTGTCTTCAGAGAACGTTACAATTGCCACGTCACATAAAGTCTCGCAGACCAGCACTGGCTTCAATGAAAGTAATGCTTACACTTCCAGTGAAGTCACTCACTCTTAGCTCTCAACTATTTATGCCACGAGTATACCGTACCGTACGATTGCCCTTCCTTTGCAGAAAATTGTCAGCGCCTTGAAAGACATTGAGTAGTCGGAATGTGCTTTAATAAATGTATTATTGTGAATATTATCAGTATTTTTATTATCAGATCTACTCCCGTACCAGGCTAAGTATCGTACCACTATTTTTGGCGAAATGTAATCATTAACTTACACGATGTACATAGATCGAAGATATCCTTTGGACACCGTGCCATTAGTTCATAATCTTCTGAAGCCAGGAAACCAACCTCCCACAAGCAGCATGACCTCCCTTTGACTGCATTTCTAAAGAAGCTAAAACGCGTCTATTTCTCGGAGCAGTTTGTCGGGTTCGTGGAATTCAACCACCCAGTTCTGCAACTCACCGCTAACTTGCCTCCCAGCATGTGCGATCAGTCAACTGCAGCTGGTGCAAAACTCCGCCGCTAGGCTTGTCTGTCGTGAGCGTTGCAGTTGCCACGTTACAACACTTCTAGCCAATCTGCACTGGCTACCAGTCGAGCGACGGATCGACTTCAAGGTATCTCTGCTCTGCAGTGGTTCAGGTCCTATCTCAGTGGGAGACTCCAGAGTATTGACGTGAATGGACAAAGATCATCTGAAGTACCTCTGAAATATGGAGTACCTCAGGGCTCAGTGCTAGGTCCGGGGTCTTTTCACGGTTTATACTCTGCCTCTTGCCGATGTGATAGCCAAGGACAATCTAGGCTTTCACTTCTATGCGGATGACACTCAGTTGTACCTTTGCTTTGATCCCTCCCAGCCTTCGAGCACCTCAAATTCTCTCAACTCACTAGCTGCATGCATTGATGACATCCGCACATGGATGGCAGCAAATTTTCTAAAACTAAATGATGACAAAACTAACTTACTAGTTATGGGCAAACCCAGTGTGATTCAGAGATTGGAAAGGCTGACTCTCAAAATTGGCTCTGCCGGAAATCTCCAGTTGAATCAGCTCGAAATCTAGGTGTCATTTTCCAAAGCGACCTCTCGTTGGACGACCATATCAGCTCCACAGTCAAATCCGCCTATTTTCAGCTTCATAACATTGCTAAAATTTGGGCTTGTTTAAATAAAGATACCACATCTAAGTTGGTCCATGCATTCGTGACATCCCGTCTCGACTTCTGCAACTCACTGCTTACTGGCCTACCAGCAATGTGCGATCAGGCGATTGCAGCTGGTGCAAAACTCGGCAGCTAGACATGTCTTTCGTGAGCGTCGCAGTTGCCACATTACTCCACTTCTCGCCGACCTGCACTGGCTACCAGTCAAGCAACGGATTGACTTCAAGGTTTTGTCACTCACTTTTAGGTCATTTCATTCTATGGCTCCAGCCTATCTCTCAGATATACTACCCCATCAGGCCAAGCATCGTACCATCCGCTTTTCGGAATCCAACAGTCAAGAAATACCTCGTACAAACCTTAAATCCTTTGGAGACCGTGCATTTAGTTCGTATGCTCCCACAGCCTGGAACTCCCTCCCGACCTGCGTCAGAACATCCCCTGACCTGACCACATTTAAAAGGAACCTAAAAAACACACCTATTTAGGGACAGCATTTAGCGGGTCCCTGTAATTCGTCCTTGATGTGCTTAAGCGTGCTGACACTGTGCATGCTGCCACTAACCACATTTGCATGCTGACCCTGTGCATGTCACCCCTAACCATATTATTCATTTTTTTGGTTTTCAAGCATGATTTTACTTACCATTCAATTGCATTTCACTTTGCAGCAAATGTAAAGCGCCTAGAGAGAGAGATTAAGTTCTCTGAGGGCGCTTTATCAAGTTAATTAATATTATTATTATTATTAAGGTTTTGTCGCTCACTTTTAGGTCCCTTCATTCAATGGCTCCTAACTATCTCTCAAGATAATACTCCCCCATCAGGCCAAGCATCGTACCACCCGCTTTTTGGAATCCAACTGTCCACGCTACTGATTAAAACAGCCTCTTTTGGTATAGCGACGGAAGAGCCTTTACGGCTATCTCCACCGCTTGCTGTAGTTACTAAGGATCGCCCATGGCAGGATTCGAACACGACCTCGAGGCCGAGGTCGTGAAAAGCAACCACCTTACCTAGTGAGCTATTACGGCTCTATAAATACCTCGTAAAAACCTCAAATCCTTTGGAGACCCGTGCATTTAGTTCGTATGCTCCCAAAGCCTGGAACTTCCTCCCGACTTGCATCAGAACATCCCCAGACCTGACCACATTTAAAAAGTACTTAAAAACACACCTATTTAGGACAGAGCATTTAGTGGCCGGTCCCTGTGATTCGTCCTCGATGTGCTTATGCATGCTGACACTGTGAGAGCTGCCACTAAACCACATTTTCATGCTGACCCCGGTGATGATGCATGTCACCCCTAAACCATGTTACTCATGTGTGTTGTTTATCAAGCATGATATTACTCACCATTCAATTTGCATTTCCCTTTGCAGCAAGTGGTAAAGCGCCACAAGAGAGATTAAGTTCTCTGAGGGCTCTTTATAGAGTGCATTATTATTAGTATTAGTATCGTAATGTGTGCCTATGAGTGCTGCCCAGTGTGCGCATATAGCGACTCACCGGTTATGGTTGTCATCATTGTTCTTGCTACTGCTAACCCTTCGGTCATCTTAGTGTTTTTAATAAAGTGGTTATTCGAAACGTGCACATCGCTCATTTAGTCCACACACATGTTATGACGTATTGGACGAGATAGAGGTTTATTGAGAATTTTATTCTTTCACCGTGAGAGACAGTAAGGTTTGAGTTACTATACTGAATAACACAAGTTGATCTGGTTTTTATTTATAATCCTCCTATTTTTCGTGGCTCCAACGACGGCACTACACAGACCGGGAACCGTATACGTAAACTGAAACTTAATAACTCGGATGATTACCTCAAAGGTCTGCGATCAGAGCCACAGAAGCCAACAAACAATGGAAAATCGTTGACGATATAATATTGGAAGCTAGTTTAGCACAATACTCAATAGTTCGGTGCTTTGGAATTGTGCAAAGCTAAGTTTACAGAAAGACAGCTAATTTAAAGGTCCTGACAACCTATGAAATGAGTTGCTAAAAATGTACTAATATGCTGACTACTGAGATTCTAGCAGGCGTTCCTCGCGGTAGATAGATGAAAAAAGCACGACACTTCCAAGAATCTTAAACATTTCAGAGAAGATTGTAGTTACTTTAACTGACGTCAAAAAAAAAATTATGATAAAAGATCAAGACTTGATTCTTGAAAAAGAGAACTGCAACCCGCATTGGCCATTTACCGCGATATATAACTTAACCTACGAAAAAATGAGTTTGCCGAAATATGCTAAAACTATATGAGATTCTAGCTATGCGTATCGGAGAGATGAAATGACCATGACACTTTCTAAGAAATCTTAGACATTTCACAGAAGATTTGTAGATACTTAACAAACGTTTAAGATAAAAGTATGACAAAAGATCAAAGCATGATTCCTGTTAAAACGGCAATCTACAGTGCCCGCTAATTTGCCATTTTTACAGCGATCATGTAACATTATACACCACCTCCGGTTCCATTGTGCAATGTACGTAAATAGGTAAGTTTGAAATCGCCATTATCGTACTTTAATAACAATGCTATACTAATAACTTGACTTGAAGTGCTACCTGAAAAGAAGCCTCGATGCGTATCTTTATGTATGAGGTTTACACTTCTGCAGCTTGAGGTCTCATTGTTAATTTTGAGGCCAAAAAAAACACCACGTAGAACCGCCACGACATGCGGACACATAGCCGGGTGTATGATAGTTATCAACCACTAAGGTTATAGTTTACTAAAGAATCATACCGCGAAATTACGACACTGCGTTTATCCAGCCATGGTCAACTTTTTAGGCTAGTTTTGGTATGCATCCAAGGTTTTTACCGATTTAGTTACAAATAAGTAGAGTCTTAAGGCACCGACGGGGGGGGACCGATTTTGTGTTGAAGGCGTGATTCCTATATATTTCGTAGGCGTATGCCCAGGAAAGTTAACAAAATGATCTAAAGTCGTTTGAAAATGATCTGGTCAAAATCAATATTGCTCTTACTAAAGCTGCTGTAATGGTAAGCTGGAAAGTAAATGTGAAGTGGTGTGGTCACGTGGAAACTAGAGAAAGTGTTGAAAGAAAGGTAAAATATGGCCGAACAGGAGTGTTGACATTGTACATTTCCATAGTGGTTTGCTATTCCAAGACAACGTATCATTAAACTTTCTACAATACACGGCACTGTTTCCTATTGCTAAAGGTTTATCTGCAAATGACAATAAAGGATACAGCCCTCACCCCTTTTTCCAAGTCGACAGTCGATGGGCAAAAAAATTTCGTCTTCTGCCTAACAATTGCGCACCCGAAGCACAAATGGGAAAAGCGGAGTCTAATTAATATGAGTATAGTGAGGGTTAGTTCGCTATCATCCCCCAATTACTCAAACACCAAAGGCTGCGAAGTGGATTACGAAGATTGAAGATCGAACAAAGACTTACGTATTCTTGAGCTCCACAGCACATACATCCAAGCACAACCAGGCGTATGTGTACGACCCAGAACAACTTCATCTTGCTTTCACAGTGGGGTGACTGGGACCTATTAATTATAGAACCTGGCATTGAAAAAAAGTTGAAATTCAATGCGCATTATGTTTATCACATCGGTTATTCAAGTCGAGGAAAAAAAAAAAAAAAACTTATGCCGCATTCAGAAGATTCTGCAATAGCAAGTATTACCGACACTCACAGAATCAGAGCAACTTCTTGCCAATCAAACGACGTTATCTTATCAGAACACTCCACAGTCCGTACCTACTTTAACTGTTGGCTTCTTATAGAGCAGCTTCACACCGGACTTTTCCAAGAAGACCATATAGTTATTAGAAATAGCAACCTCCGTTTATGCCTGTAGGTAACCTACTAGAATCGGAAATGCTGGCCCTTCGAGAAGTATTCGCATTCAAAAGCCTCCGAGTGGTGCTGCCAAACCTAGATAGATTCAGTTGCTTTAGGTTTTTTCGCACCACTCGATTAGCATCCCCGGACACAGGAGTTCTAGTCAAAACGAATGATAGTATTCTTTTCATTTAATGCAAGTTTTAGGTACAAGCAAACCTATTGCTATAGACCGTAACATATGCGCTGGCCTCCAATTTTCAGCAACCGGTTAAAGACTGGTTGCTTTAAGTATAACCTACTAGAATCTGAAATGCTGGCTTCGAGAAAGAAACTTTATATTCACAAAGCGGACCCGGGTGTCTTGCAAAACCCATTTTTTTCTGGCTCCAGAATTTCAGATTATTCTAGCTTTTCACTCGATATAGCCTAGCTGGGACCCCACGGGCTTGGCCACCTTACTTCTGACAACTTACACCTAGTAAATGATTTATAATCAGTAGTCAACCTTAATGTAACCAAGTTTTAGGGAAAGCAACCTTATCCTAAATGCGTTGCGTATATGGGTGGGCCTCCCCAACTTTAGACCGGCCGCTTTTTATGCTGTCCGTTAAAATTGTCTTCAGAATCAAAGTTACGATGTTACAATAAAACTAGCCACCGCTACGGACTACGTTGCTGATTCTGCCAGTCTATCGTATGTAACAGTGTAACTTTCAAACTGCTGTGAACGCAGCGCAGTTATAAATTAAAAATAAGACCCACTTCAAAAAATGCACCGAGTTCAGCTTTAAGGAGGGTCACATCCCAAGCGATTCCCATGTTGAGCTCCCCCAGTACCCTAGTGGCTTGAGCAGTAAAAGTAAAAATTGGCACCAACCATTCTTAAAGTATCTTATCGGCTGATTTATCAGCTTCTTTTTGTATTGCTACAGACAAGACTATCAAAGGCTCGCTCCACCAGCACTCTGCAGTATCAGCCAAAAAATCCACCCACCCACAGCAGGATTCATACCCACGAGTCTAGATACCGAGGTCGAATGGAAAAAACCCCGGGCACCTTATCCGGGTCTAGCCATCGCAGCTCACAATCATCAATTGCCATTTACATTCCGTCAATCAACATTATCAATCAGCCCAGTTCTTTTCAGCAAGGTAGAATAACGATAATAATAACAATAATAATAATAATAATTCACTTGATTTGCCCAAACCGCCCTCACAGAACTCGACCCTCCTTTCAAGGCACGTTACGTTGGGCTGCAATTTTCTTGGCAAACCAGAAACGTTGATTGAATGGTAATAATCATTGCTTGAGAAACAACGTCAATAATGGGGGTTTAGGGTGACATTGCACCTGGGTCAGCATGCAAGTGTGGTTAGTGGCAGCATTGCACAGTGTCATCACGTATAAGCACATGGAAGGACGAATCACAGGGCTCTACTAAATTTCTGTCCGAAATAGGGTGTGTTTTCCAAAAATCCTTTTAAATGTGGTCAAGTCAGTGGATGTGTTCGGGCAGCACGGCCGGAAGGAGTTTCAAGGCTTTGGGCCGCATACGAACTAAATGCTCGGTCTCCAAGGATTTTGAATACTCCGACTTGTTTACATACAAAGGTGGTTAATCTTTGGAGTGCCACTGTTTAATGCATTCTCCAGTTACTGGCGGAAAATGCATGCGGCCTAAATACAAAACGGGCCTGTTTTTTTTTATGTCCTGATTAAAAATGCTATTCCCATGCTATAACTAAACGATTACTGTTTGCTGTTTAGTTAAGGGGCTCGTCCCGCTGGGGCATCGTTCTTCATTCGAAACGTGACGTCCTGCAAACGAATTGAGGTTCAACAATTGCCAATATTTCTGAAATGGCTCTGTTATCAAAAAAATGTTCTGAGAAGAGGAATTTGCTTACCGAACGTAATTTTAAATGGGCAAACTATGCATTTTGTACCTTGGTCACTTACCGCCATTGAATTAAATTGTTTTTCCTCATTGCTTCTGAAAAAAACATTTGATTCAACTTGTTACCTTCTTTGCCACTTGGTTTGACGAGTTTTTTTCCCCCAACCACCGAAAAAACGCTTGCGTAATATCAGCTTACCGAATGCCGATGACAATCTTCCATTAAACGGTTCATCAGGAACAGGTGTATCAAATTCATTCTCTTTTTGCTAATTAAAAGATCAAGTATGAAGTTCTGAAGCTTCTTAAGTTGTCTTCAATTAAGAGTCATTTTCACTTGTTGGTGCAAATATATAACGCCACCGTCACAAGAGATTTGTTAAGCATTTTGACAAAGCACCGATGAGATTTTTTTTAAATTTCACTTCGTAATATATAGGATCATTTACGTAATTAGTTTTTTAAACATTGGTTAATATTTTTTTCTACCACCTACTATTTGCATTAAAAGCAAAACAACTAACTTACTCAAAGTTAAAGTTGTACATATATATTTACTCAAATGATTTTTCCCAATCACCAAACTGGGTCCTGCAAACTAGAAGCGTACATATCCACACACACACACAACACACACACACCAAACGCACACACACACACAGGTATATATATTTATTTATGTGCGTGCGTGTGTGTGTGTGTGTGTGCGTGTGTGTGTGTGTGTGTATGTGTGTGTGTGTGCGCGTGCGCGCGCGTGTGTACGTGTGTTGGTAGACCTCGTGAAAATTTGAAGTCCTTGAAAATTCCATTTTTAAACGTAACGTTTGGGGCTGAAGTTTCAGTGAAAAAAAAATATAGCAAAGCCTTGCTAATTAACCACTTACGTGCTTCAATTCTTCTCTACAGTCCTTACTCCTCTGTTAGACCTGATGCCGAGAGGGTTCCTAACTTTGAAAATGAATTGACTAAGCGTTGACAGCCCGAAACTCTTAGATCTCTTTTAGTCTCATTCGGTTACAGAGTTTGTCGAAAGGAGAACGCGTGGTAGAGTATCGGAAGTGTAGAACTGAGTAGCTGTCATTTGCTGCATACTTTTCACATCATGGTATGGCTCTGCCACTACATTGCTGCGAAGAACTGTTTTTCAATCATGTTGTGTGGATTCCGCTGGCTTTATATAGAAGCAGCATCCATGAAACATCAGGGATTACCCGACATGCTTTGAAGGCGGGCATGAAATACGGCTAAGCCAGCTGTTAAAAACACGCCGAATTAGTAAGTTCGCTCAGTGTAAAGATTGACGGGTAGATTCTATTTATGCAAAATTCCGTTGCGTGCCTCTGGCTGGACCACCGAAATATCTTTAGTCCGTTCTGATCCCCTCTGCCAGCTCCGCCATGCGCCAAGCTCAGCTGGTCCAAGCGGAAGTGCGTGGCAAGAACTAGTCGGCACGTAGGGCAGCAGCACAGTGAAAGCGAAAGTTGCTGGGACCCAGCGAAATTGCCCTTTTTCATAAACCTTCACAGGTAAAAGTTTGTTCGAGGGCCTAGCATTTCAATTTTCAATTACAAACAACAATGCGGTTTGGACTTATTAAGCTCCACGTGAAGATCATCAAATTATCACAAACGTTCTCATTTTTGGGCGATTATAACTGCTTTATGGCACTGTACCTGCAATACATTGACCCCATAAAGGACTCAGGTAAAAATTTGACGGGCGGAAGACTCTCTGACTAGCTCACCAGCGTATCCTAGTAGACGGGTGAGATGGAGGATATTAATGCAAATCAAATCATGCATAAGCCAAACTCCAACCGGGGTCTGCTGCTTGTCACGATGTTGTCACTAAATCTTAAGGGCAATGCTTTCTATACAGCATCTAAAAAAAAAAAGTTGTTTTCACTAGAATTCATCCAGTTCTACAAGGGCGCTATAAAAACGTGATTATATCATTATTCTCATAATTTATATTTCGATGGGGCCTCTTCACAGAATATTTTTTTCCGTTTCTATTACCCAGATTCTTGCAGACGCTTCTACATTAGGTAGAAGCCAGTGCCCCTAGTTTAGTCCTCAAGAAACGCTTAACCCTGCATCAACACGAAATTTAAACAATCACGAAAATCATCTCATGCGACCAGTAAGCGTATTAATAATCAAAATTATAGGGACGGTGAGTTTATTTGCTGAGACAAACAGCCCATCCTCTCAAGTATTGCTATTTTCATTCTTCGGTCGAATTAATCTAAGCTAGTTGTCATTTGTAATTACCTACATCTGTGGAATAAGGTCGTATACATTTATCTTAACTAAAAACACAGGATCTTATGGACGCCAAAAAATAACATACAAATTCAGTTGGTGTAATGGTATTTTTAGTAGGTATTATTAGATTACCAAGGCATGCCTTATTAAGAATCTTTTCAAACGGTTACCATAAGATTTCGGCTCTGAAAAAGTTATGAGAGGTGATTAAATACACCTGACAAATCTTTTCAACGAATGTAAAAAAACACTTTATAGATTAATTTCGACTAGTTAATATACGTCTCTCTGTACAAGTTCAAATACTTGCTGATTTAACGGGTCCTTTTGGTATAGCGACACAACAGCCTTACAGGATATCTGTAGATCACTGTTTGCAGATGGCAATACCGTATCGCCCATCATAGGGGTATAATAACCCATGACCTCGTACCCTAGGTCGTAAAAAGACACTGCCTTTTATAGTGAACCATCGTGGATTAGTCAAGTGCGCGTATTTATAAGCCTAATCATAAATGTTGAAAATTTCGCGCCCTAAGGAAGTAGGTTTGTAGTAAGTTGTTGTGCTTCTCTACAAAGCCGTAAAGTCGTGCGATACCGTCTTGTCAGTTTTAGCGGAAAATAACTAGTTCAGAAAGTGTCTAAATAAAGGCGGGATCTCGTTGTGCATTCGAGTCTTGTCACATTCCCCTTCAACATAGTCAAGTCTGAAGAATACAAGCTACTGTGTGGACCTGGATGCAAGGTATTTCGTAGATGCAGAAACAAGGTATTCGCAACTACTGAACTTGTTCGACGGCATGTAATAATAAAGTCATGCCTTCGTGGGGCTCCTGAACTGGTGAGTCGGAATGGTGTGATGTGATAGCTACGACACATTTAATGAGGTAACGGCCTATTGAGCAGATGTTTTAAGAGATATCAATAGCTGTTTATCAAACGTCTTCAGTAGGGCCTCAATTATGCATGCACCGAACGTATCTGTGGTACTCTAGTATAATCGGCACCACATTCTTGACGGTATTAACCTCCAAGCTATATTACCTGTCTGTGGAACTTGAAAGTAGCCATATAGAAAACAGTCATTTAAGTGCAAGACACCTAGATTGCATGACTGACTCTGCAGAACATATGCGTTCATTTCAGAAGTTTCGCATTATATAACTTTAAAGATTCACAACAACACCAGCAATAATAACCACAGCAGATTTAACAATAAATGAGTTGTCTACCCTGAAGGCTATATCCCTGAAGGGCACTGCTATCATCCCAAGACAAGCGTGGAAAACGACAGTAGCAATAGCCTGATGGGGGTCATAAATAAGAAAGTAACACGAGCTTTTAAAATAAAAATTCCGGGATTCTTTTGGATTGTACCATGACTGTGATGAACCACTTGGTTGTATATAATTTGCTCTATATAATTTCTTCGCAAAAAAGGTGTAGCCGTTAATGACACCCAGTAAATCGTCACCTGCATAGTCCAACTTTTTATTTGGGTGAAACAATCTCTGTGTTAAGGATTCGAATCAAACAGTCAGATCAGTTAGGTCAACGAAATCATGGAACAGTCGCGAGGTTCAACTATATGCACTAATATCTGTATACCACTCAGAATGATTAATATGATTACTTACTGATGGAGAGTTACTTTGTGTGCTCACAAAGCAGATCAAAACCAATCAGACCTATGCTAACCAGTGACTAGCCACCACAGCCTCCTTCTGTTTCGCAGGTGATGGCGCACCGAGAGTAGAATGTGGAGCCTATTTGCTCGTCTAGTGACTAGTCATTTTGCAAGAGACCACAGCCGGGACTTTGGGCAGACGCTCTAGCGGATATGCCGATCTAGCTGATTTCGAGTATGCTTTCCTACTTTTGCGTAGCACTGGACTTCTCCTTAGTTAGTAATTTAGTTTTGTCTTCATTCAGATGTCTGCGATGCATGCTAACGGCAACGGAGCTGTGAGAAAGAGAGGGGCGTGTGAGAATGGGGGTGTGTAAAGAGAGAGGAGAGAGAGAGGAGTGTGAGTGAGAGTGAGTGAGAGAGAGAGAGAAGTGAGAGAGAGAGAGAGGAGAAAGAGAGAAGTGAGAGAGAGAGAGAGAGAAGAGAGAGAGAGAGAAAGTTTTGAGAGGAAATGCATGGAAGGTAGAAAAGCATAAAAGCGCTGGCCAAGTTGCCTCGTTTGTCCACGTATACGTGATATGCTAGATTGTGCTTGGCGATTATTTCGGTGAAATTTGGGTTCTGCATTGCAAAATAAAGGTGGCCTAAAATAGCTTGATGGAGAGGCTCCTGCCTGACCAAGGTCAAAGTGACTGTCCTGTACTTGATAACTGATGTTATGGGCTCGGGTGAGTGCCATAGGTGAGCACCAGAATAGATTAAGCTCTCTGAGGACACAACAGAAGTGAATTAAATGTATCTATGTCTAGGCGTGTTTGACTAATGTACATGTTCTTTGTGACTTGTGCCACCTGAAAGCTCTGCCGTTCGCAACGGCTACATGTATTTACAGTGAATAACACTGATGGTTTAAACTAGCAATTATGTGAAGGAACTTAAATGCGATGGAAGTTCTTTGGTGCTTAAGATAAAACGCACTCTTTCTACTTGGAGGCCGTTTCCATATTTATTATAACCAATACAACATACAGCAAGTCTCTCTGAGAGGTCAGGCTTTGGTGGCTAAGACCTTTGTCAATAACTTCAGGAGATCAAGCTTGCTGGTCTTGTGAGGGAAGAAGATTTTCTTAGCTTTGAGAATAGCTCGGAGCTTGGCTGGTAATTTGAGTCCTTTGTGATGTTTGCGATTCAAATTCGGTAAGCGTTGCTCCTCCAGCTCATCGAAGTCGTTTCCATCTTCTTTTACAAATACAAGTACACAGGAAGTGAGCTGCCATTTGATACTGCAAGCCTGGTAATTAGATATCTGATTTCCGTCCAGTTATGCAGAAAACCGATAAGCCTGCACTTTTTTCATGCGCTCTATAAGTTCCTCTGATGCTCGAAAACCATTACAGCCTAATATCTGATAGAGACGTGCTTTGACACTAAAAAATAGCAAATTGTCATTGCAGCTTTTTTGGGGAGCTTCCAAGCTCGGAAGAAGCTATCCGAGTAAAGTTTTTTTTTACAAAGATTTTTTTCCTAAAAAACTTTACGAAGTCCACGATAGCCCTAAAACTTAAATAATTAATTGTATATTGCCACACGTCGCGCTACACGAGCTATACAGCTTGAAAATAGAAGCCGTTGTGATGACTGAGTCAGTCAAATAAGGGGTGTTTGTAATTATGTCAACACGAGTAATGCAAGGATTCTGTTATTCTCTATCTATCACTTTTGAATTTCGCAGAGTAAGGCTATCTGTGATAGTGACAACTGAAAATTGTATTTTGGCTTCTAATTTAGATGCCATCGCCAAACAACCTGCATTCTTAGCTGTGTTGTTGCTACAGTAGGTGCCTGTGGCGGGTGCCTAGCAGTAAAGCGTTCGATGCTTAGAGCATGTCCAGTGAATGTTGGTTGCATCTTGTCTGTAAGAGGCTTTCTATTGCTTGTAAATAGTGAGAAAACATTTATGAAGCGACTGTATATTTGCTCCGCTTCAGAAACCGTTTAATTTTGTCATGGTTGGCATTTCCTTTTGCTGAGCTGTGGCAAACTCATTTCCCTAACACCGTACGTAACGAAGTTTGAATCTGTTATTGACCCAGCCACCACCATTGATCAATCTGCTTTTACTTTTTCGTCTTGGCAGTTACCAATATATATGTATGTTTACAGTTATCAATAGATGTGTATGTTTTGTAAATTGCACCAGTTCAGTTCCAAACTGTCGACCGAACGTTGCCTATTAGTTTTACATGCCAGATGGTCGACAGTTTTTTTGTTAAGTAGCCCTTCGTGTCTTTCCAAAGTAGATACAGCTTAGCGACCGCCCTTTACTGTAAATTTTCCGCTTGACGTATTTTTTTTATTCGCCACGCTTGTCGAGCGCAATTGCTGAATCAGCCCATGCATGCGGGGAACAACTGTCGATGTCAGCCAATCGATTCTAGAAAAGGCTGTCTAGGACCTGGAAAACAATGTCGAATTATAGATCAGAGAAATTCAAAGCTGCTGATGTCTACGATCGATCGTATCCTAAACCAAGTCTGGTGGCTGCTTACCTATTGATGCTTGCGTGCTACCATAGCAGATAGCTTATCTAGCTTCTTTTTCAACAATATATGTAAGCTTAAAGAAGTACATCCTTACGGTGGCAGCATCGCCCCTGAAATCTCGTGCCTCACTTTCATGCAGCCCAACTTCAATGTCGACATTCAACGAGGCCAGGAGTGACCTCATCCTGAAGTTACTATTCCAATTACAAAATGACAACTAGTATCTGGACACTATTTTCCCACTGGTCCCTTCTCCAACGATGTTAGATCTGCTGCAAGCAAAGCAATATCGAACATTGTAAATTACATCGACACCCTTTAAGTTATTTTTGCTAGCACCCTGGAAAGCAACTCGTGTCCCCCCCCTCCACTACTCAAGAAGACACGGGTAGAGACCGAGCTAAATCAAGCAAGCCAAGAAGGAGGCAGGGGGGGCAGCAAGCCATGCCACGGACCATTTTCAGTAATTACTGAATTCCCGTAATTTTCAGTATTAAAAATCGAGTTCTTTTGAGAGCCTCTTGGTCTTTGTCGGGGCACCACACTGGGGACCTGCATTGCAATAGTTCACTCCAGTTGAGGAGAACGGATTAAAATCATCTGAAATTGACCGCTTAAAGTGAGGGTGTAATTAGATGACAACTTCTCTTTGATCGGGCTCTTTTTATAGCTTCACGGAGTTACCAACACAAGACAAGACACAAACCACACACACTCACTCACGCTCATCACACGCACACATAAAAACCATACAAACACACACGCCCACTTATCAGCTCTCTCTTTCTCTCTCTCTTTCGATCTCTGTTCCCAGCCCTCTCTCCTCTCTCTCTCTCTCTCCTTTCTCTTTCTCAATGGGCAACTAGCCATTGCCAGGCACAGTCCCCTCAGTTTTTGCACTCTAGATGCGGATGACAGCTAGTTGTAAGAATTTCTTCGATCACTCTTGACCCCTCTCGTACGTTACATTTCCTCAACTCCCCTTAGCCTTGCCCCGTTAGGAGTGAGCTGAAATGAGCGGCCCGGATGTGGCAACTAATCCTAAGTTTTATCGATACTAAATTGTTTACATGTTGAATGCAACCTAATAGTTATGGGCAAAAACCAAGAGAGTGGAATTCCGGGATGAATAATAGAAAACCTGATGTGACCCTGAAAAGGCCTCACGTCACACAAGCGACAGAACGCTGACACCGAGTTTTTTTTGTGGGCTTTTTTTCAAACTCGGGTTGGGTCAGCTTATTGTTTTTTTTTTGCACTGCTACAACACTCAGAAGTTGTAACCTTTGTAAAGCATCTCAAATGCACTGCCACAAAATATCAGCAAGCCGGCTCCCCCTGCCAGTTTGAAAGCTTCGCCGTGTTGGCAACTCAATGCTGGCCTGGAAACCGAAGCCCCTCCGCCCCGTTCCCCGCGTCAACGTGGGGCAAGAATCCCTCATGTAACCGAAGCAGAGCCCCCCACCACTCACTCAAGATAAACGACCGCCAGACGCTCAAAGTAGTCCCCCTTCCGGCCCACCTAACTATAATTTAATCCGCAGTAACAATATTGGGTTCCCCCTAGTTCCAAAGGGACCTGTTTATAAGTCGCGTCAAGTGTGAGCTCCACATTCAAGTTGTGGGCAAACTTTTCAGCCTACATAAACCTTTGCCCCCCACTTGTTTTAACCAGGGTATCTCATCTTGTGCTTGGGATCCATGCATTTGTGGCATCTCGTTCCCCCCCTCGAATTTATTGTATGACTAAAAGCTTAGTTATGGTGATACTAAAGGTTGGTCTTCCAGACCTTGTGCATTGGAGGTGCTTTTTCCAGAAGGTGCAAAAGCAGTGCTGCCAGCTTGGGTGTCTTCAGAGGAACGTTACAATTGCCCCACGTCCACCAACCAAGTCTTTCCGCAACCTGCACACACTTGGCCCTTTTTTTCAATGAAAGTTAATGCCCTTACAACTTCCAGTGAAAAGTCACTCAACACTCTAGCCTTTCTCCAACTATTGTTACTTATGCCACGAGATTACTTAACCGTAACCGCGCAAACGATTGCCCCTTCCTTTTGCAGAAAAATTGTCCCCAGCGCCCTTGAAAGGGACCCAGATTGAGTAGTCGGAATGGGCCGCTTTTTGTAATAAATGTATAATTTATTGGTGAAATTTTTAATCAGGTTTTTTTACTATATCAAAATCTACTGCCCGTCCACAGTTAAAAAACCCAGGCTTAAATAACAATCGTACCACTGCTTAGTTTTGGCCGAATAGTAATCATTAACTTACACTATGGTGTGTACATTAGATCGAAAGATAGCGCCCTTTGGACAACCGTGCCCATTTATTTTCCAAATAAATCTTCCTGAAGCCAAAGGAACCAAGCACTCCCCACAAGCAGCATGACCTCCCTTTGACTGCATTTTCCCTAAAAGAAGCTAAAACGCGTCTATTTCTCGGAGCAGTTTGTCGGTTCGTGGAATTTCCCCAACGCCACCGAGCCAATTCTTGCAACTCACTGCTTAACGTTGCATCCTACCAGCAGTTGGTGCGATCGAGTCGATCTCGAACTTCTGCAAGCTGGTGCAAAAAAACTCGCGGCCAGCCTGCTAGGCTTTGTCTGTCGTGAGCGTTGCAGTTGCCACGTTACAAACACTTCCCTAGCCATTATCCATCATGCAAAAGACTGGCTTACCAGTCCCCCCTCAGAGCGAGCGGATCGGACTTCGACGGTTTCGTCAAGGTATCTATCTGCCTCTGCATCTGCGTGGTTCAGGTCCTATCTCAGTGGGAGACTCCAGAGTAATTGACGTTATGAATGGCGGTAGTACAACAATTATCATCTGAAGTATCCCGGATAAATATGATGAGTACACCCAGAGGTTTTCAGTGCTTAGGGGTCCCGGTGGTCTTTTTTTCACGGTTTTTATACACTCTGCCCTCCTTAGCCCGATTGTGATAGCGTAAAGGACAAATCCTTAGTGCTTTCACATTCTTATGGGATGGATGACCTCAACACCAGTTGTACCTTTGCTTTTTTGAATCCATCCCAGCCCTCCCTCGAGCAACAACGAACCTCCAATTTCCAGCCTTCTCTCATGCTTCTCACTAGCTGCCATGCATTGATTGACCTCCGCCCACATGGATGGCGAGCATATAATTTTTCTAAAACGTAAATGATGACAAAAAACTAACTTACTAAGTTTTGGGCCAACCCAGTGTGGATTTCCAGAGAGTTGGAAATGGCTGACTCTCAAAATTGGCTCTGCCGGAATATCTCCAGTTGAATCAGCTCGAAATCTAGGTGTCATTTTCCAAAGCGACCTCTCGTTTTTTTTTGGACGACCAATTATATCCAGCCTCCACAGTCAAATCCGCCCTATTTTCCAGCTTCATAACATTGCTAAAATTTTGGCTTGTTTAAATAAAGATACCACTCTACGTTGGTCCATGGGCATTCGTGACATTCCCGTCATCTCGACTTCTCCCTGCAACTCACTGCTTACTGCGGGCCTACCAGCATGGTGCGATTCAGAGGGGCGATTTTGCAAGCTGGTGGGTCAAAACTCTGGCTAAGCTAAGACCATGTTCCCCTCTTTACGTGAAGCGTCGCAGTTGCCACAAATTACTCATAATTCCACTTCTACTATCTAATCCGACCCTGGCACACTGGCTACCAGTCCAAGCAACGGATTGACTTCAAGGTTTTGTCACACTCACTTTTAGGTCATTTCATTTCTAAGCGGCTATTCTCACAAGCCCTATCTCTCAGATATACTACCCCATTCAGGGCCAAGCATCGGGTACGCCACACCCGCTTTTTTTCGGAATCCCCCAACAGTCAAGTAAATACCTTCGTCAAAAAACTATTAAATCCTTTGGAGACCGTGCCATTTAGTTCGTATGCTCTCCCCAACAGCCTGGAACTCCCTCCCGACCTGCGTCAGAACATCCACCGAGAAACATGACCCTGGACCGTCTACATTAAAAGGAACCTAAAAACACCCACCTATTTATTGGACAGCATTTAGCGGGGTCCCCCTGTAATTCGGAGCGTCCGTTGACTGTGCTTTAAGCGTGTGCTGACACTAACTGGTGCATGAACTGCCACTAACCTTCATTTGGCACATTGCCGGACCCTGTGGGCATGTCCCCCCCCCCCAACCCCTAACCATATTATTTTCATTTTTTTTTTTGTGTTTTTCAAGCTTATATTTTTTAGCTTTATCAATCAATTGCATTTCACTTTGCATTAAGCAAATTAAGAAAGCGCTAGAGAAGAGATTAAGTTCTCTGAGGGCGCTTTATCAAGTTGAATTAGTATTATTACTTACTTTATTAGGGTTTTTTGTGTCGCTCACATTTTTAGGTCACTTCTGTCATTCTATGGCTCCTACTCTATCTCTCAGATATACTCCCCCATCTAGGCCAAGCATCGTACGCACCCGCTTTTTGTGGGAGAAATCCACTGTCGGCACCACGCTAGCTGATTTTAAACAGCCAACTTTTTGGTAGTCGCGACGGAAGAGCCTTTACGGCTATCATCCACCGCCCGCTGCTTGTAGTTACTAAGGATCGGCCCTATGGGCAGGATTCGAACACGACATCGAGGCCGAGGTCCGTGAAAAGGGCAACCACCCTTACCGGATAGTGAGACTATTACGGGCTGTCTATAAATACCCTCGTAAAAACCTCAAATCCTTTGGAGACCCGTGGCATTTTTTAGTTTTTTTTTTTCGTATGCTCCAAAAGCCTGTGAAGCTTCCTCCTCCACCCGACTTGCCAATCAGAACATCCCCTGACCTGACCACATTTAAAAAGTACTTAAAAACAAACCCTATTTAGGACAGCATTTAGGGGCGGATCCCTGTGATTCGTCCTCGATGTGCTTATGCATGCTGACACTGTGAGAGCTGCCCACTAACCACATTTTCATGCTGACCTTCCGGTGGCAGGTCACCCCTAACCATGTTACTCATGTTGTTTTTTTTTTTTTCAAGCATGATTTTACTTACCATTCAATTGCATTTCCCTTTGCAGCAGTTGTAAAAAAGGCGCCACAAAGAGTAGATTAAGTCTCTCTGAGTGGCTCTTTAATAGAGTGCATTATTATTAAGTATTATTATTATCGTAATGTGTGCCTATGAGTGGCCTGACAGTGTGGCATATAGCGACTCAACCGTTATGGTTGTCAATCATGTTCCTTTGCTAGACTATGCTAGGCCCCTTCGGTTCCATCTTATTTTTTTTTAATAAAGTGGTTATTCAACTTCGAACAACCGTGGCGCACATCGATCATTTTAGCACACACAGGTTTGTTATGACGTAATTGGCGAGATAGAGGTTATGTATTGAGAAATTTTATCTTTTTCACGTGAGAGAGACAGTAGGTTTGAGTTACTATAGACTCGAATAAAACGAGTGATCTGGATTTTATAACATGGTTTTTCGTGGTACTCCTGCTCCAAACGACGGCATCTACACAGACCTATACGTATAACGTCTGATTAAAATAACTCGGATGATTACTCAAAGAGTCTGCGATCCAGAGCCCCAGAAGCCAACAAAACAATGGGAATTTCGTTTGACGATATAATATTGGCAAGCACATATTTTAGCCAATACTCTCCAAAGGTGTTTTTTTTTAAGTTCGTGCTTTGGAATTGTGCAACTGCTAAGCTTTACAGAAACAGCTAATTTAAAAGTGCCTGAACCTATGCAAATGCAACTGTTTGCTAAATATGCTGACTACTGAGATTCTAGCGGGCGACCCGGATAGATGAAAAAAAAAGCCAAACGACACTTCCAAGAATCCTCACAGCTTAAACATTTCAGAGAAGATTGTTAGTTACTTTAACTGACGTCAAAAAAAATTATGATCAAAAAGATCTAAGACTTGATTCTTGTAAAAGAGAACTGCAACCGCATTTCGCCATTTACCAGGGCGACTATACTAAACTTAACCTACGAAATGAGTTTTTGCTAAATATGCTAACTACTGAGATTCTAGCTAGGCATGTATCGGAGAGATTGAAAATGACCATGACACACTTCTAAGAATCTTAGACATTTCACAGAAGATTGCCTTTGTAGTTACTTTTAACAAACGTTTTAATAAAAAGTATGACAAAAGATCAAAGCAAATGATTCCTGTAAAAAAGGGAACTACAGCCGACCATTTGCCATTTTACAGCGATATGTAAACTTACAAAAAACAGTGGCAATGTAAGTAAATAGGTTAAGTTTTGAAATCGCACCAACATTTGTATGTAATAAACAATGTATACTAATAACACACTTGATAGTGCTACCTGAAAAAAGAACTGAGAGCGTCTTTTATATGAGGTTTTTACACTTGCTGCTGAGGTTCTCATTGTTAATTTTGAGAAAAACACCCACGTAGAAAGTGACATGCGGAACACGCCTTGTGTACTGATAGTATCAACCACTAAGTTATAGTTCTAAAGAATCAACCTCGAATTACTACACGGCGTTACCAGCATGGTAACTTTAGGCTAGTTTTGGTATGCATCCAAGTTACTACATTTGTTTTACCGATTTAGCTTACAAATAAGTAGAGTCTTAAGCCGACCGACGATTTTGTGTGAGGCGTGATTCCTATATATTTCGTAGGCGTAGTCATGCCCAAGAGAAAGTTAACAAAATGATCTAAAGTCGTTTGAAATGATGTCAAAATCAATCTTGCTCTTACTAAAGCTGCTGTAATGGAAAGTGGAAGTAAATGTGAAATGGTGGTCGTGACACAAGAAAGTGTTCATTTGGTTGTACATTCCATAGTGTTTGCTATTCCAAGACACGTATCATTAACTTTCTACAATACACGGCACTGTTCCTATGCTAAAGGTTATCTGTCAATAAATTGACATAAAGATAAGCCCTACCTTCCAAAAGTCGACAGTCGATGCAAAAAATCGTCTTCTGCCTACAATTGGCACCGAAGCAAAATGGAAGCGAGGGTCTAATTATATAGAGATAGTGAGGTAGACTATCATCCCCCAATTACTCAAAACAAGTGCGAGTGATTACGAAGATTGAAGATCGACAAAGACTTACGTATTCTGAGCTTCACAGCACATATCAAGCACAAAAACAACCAGGCTTATGACGACCAGAAACTTCATCTTGCATTCCAGTGACTGACCTATTACTATAGAGAACTGGCATTGAAAAGTTGAAATTCAATGAGCATATGTTATCACATCGGTTCAATTCAAAGTCGGAAAAAAAGGAAAAAAACTATCGCCCGCAGGATTTCAGAAGATTCTGCAATAGCCAAGTCTTACCGACACTCACAGAATCAGAGCAAACTCTTGCCAATCAAAAACGACGTCTTATCAGAACACAGTCCGTACCTACTTAACTGTTGGCTTCTTATAGAGCAGCTTCACCGGACTTTTCCAAGAAGACAAATATAGAAATAGCACCTCGTTTATGCCTGTAGGTAACCTACTAGAATCGGAAATGGTCCTGAGGCTTCGAGAAGTATCGCATTCAAAGCCTCCGAGTGGTGCGTGCAAAAACCACCAGATTCAGTGCTTTAGTGTTTTTCTCGCACACTCGATATAGCCTCCGGACACAAAGAGTTCTAGTCAAACGAATGAATCAAAGTAGTTAGTTTTCTTTTCATTTAATGCAAAGTTTTAGGAAGCAACAACCTTAACCTTTATAGACCCGTAACAGATGCTAGGCCTCCAATTTTTCAGCACACCGGTTAAGCGCGGTTGCTTTCAAAGTAACTTTAAGGGACTAGAAATCTGAAATGCTGGGCTTCGAAAAGGAAACCTATTCAAAAAGCGACCTGGTGTCTTGCCAACCACCGGCTCCAGAATTTTCAGATTATTCTAGCTCACTCGATATAGCCTATGGACACGGAGTACTAGTGGAACTTATAATAGTATTTATTGTTTATGTAATCCAAGTTTTAGGAAGCCAACCTTATACCCTAAAGCGTGGGAAGTTGCGGTATGGTGGGCCCGCCCTCCCCCACTTTATGGTGGCCTCCTCTAGCGACGCCGGTTATGCTGTCCTAAAAATTGTCCTTCAGAATCAAAAATTATTACGATGTTAAATAAACTAGCACCGCTACGGACTACTGCTGATTCTGCCAGTCTATCGTAGAAAGTGTAACTTTTCACTGCTGGTGAACGAGTTTTAAATTAAAAATAAGCACTTCAAAAATGCCCGGAGTTCAGCTTTAAGAGACATCCCAAGCGATTCCCCATGTGAGCTCAGTACCTAAGTGTTTTGAGCAGTAAAATTGGCACACCATTCTTAAGTATCTTATCGGCTGATTTATCAGCTTCTTTTTTGCTATTGCTACAGACAAGACTCAAAGGCGCTCACCAGCCCTCTGAGTATCAGCAGAAAATCACCCACAGCAGAGGATTCAAACCCAACGAGGTTTTAGATACCGAGGTCGTGAAAACCGGGCACCTTATCCGGTTAGCCCCATCGCAGCTCACAATCATCAATTGAATTTACATTACGTCAATCACATTATCAATCACAGTTGTCAGCAAGGTAGAATTAACGATAATAATAACAATAATAATAATAATAATTCACTTGATCAAACGCCCCTCACAGAACTCGACCTCTTTCAAGGCACGTTACGTTGGCTGCAAAGCAAACAGAAACGTGATTGAATGGTAATATCATGCTGCTTGAGAAACAACGTCAATAAATGGTTAGCGGGGTGACATGCACTGGGGTCAGCATGCAAGTGTGGTTAGTGGCAGCAATGCCAGCACTGCAAAGTGTGTCATCACGTATAAGCACATAGGAAGGACGAATCACAGGGGCTCTACTAAAATTCTGTCCGAAAAATAGGTTGTGTTTTCCAAATCCTTTTTAAATGTGGTCAAGTCAGTGGATGTTCGGCTCCAGCAACGGCGGAAGGAGTTCAAGGCTTTGGGGCGCATACGAACGAAAATGCTCGGTCTCAAAGGATTTGAATACTCCGACTTGTACATATATCAAAGGTGGTTAATCTTGGAGTGCACTGTTTAATGCATTCTCCAGTTACTGGCGGAAATGCATGCCGGGCCTAAAAATCAAAACGCCTGTCTTGTCCTGATTAAAATGCTATTCCATGACTATAACTAAACGATACTGTTTGCTTTAGTACAGGGCTCAGCTCGTCCGCGGGGCATCGTTCTTCATTCGAACGGGACGTCTGGCAAACGAATTGAGTTTCACAATTGCCAATATTCTGAATGGCTTGTTATCAAAAATGTTCTGGAAGAGAATTTGCTTACCGAACGTAATTTAAAATGGCAACTATGCATTTTGTATTGGTCATTACCGCCATTGAATTAATTGTTTTTTCCTCATTGCTCTAACCAATTTGATTAAAAACTTGTACCTTCTTTGCCCCAGGGTGACGAGTTTTTTTCCCCAACCCCCCCGAAACGCTTTCGTCATATCAGCTTACCGAATGCCGATGACAATCTCCATTAAAACGTTCATCAGGACAGTGTATCAAAATCATCTCTTTTGCTAATTTAAAAGATCAAAGTATGAAGTTCTGAAGCTCTTAAGTTGTTTGTCTTCAATTAAGAGTTCCCATTCACTTGTTTGGGCAAATATATACGCACGTCAAGAGATTTGTTAAGCACGTTTTTTGACAAAGCACCGATGAGATTTTTTTAATTCTTTCGTAAATATAGGATTCATTACGTAATTAGGTTTTTTTTAAAATTGTTAATTTTTTTTCCACCTACTATTTGCATAAAGCAAACTAACTACTCAAGTTAAAGTGTACATATATATTTTACTCAATGATTTTTCCCAATCACCAACTGGGTCCCTGCAAACTAGAAGCGTACATACACACCACACACACACACACACACAAACGCCACCAACACACACACAGGGTATATATATTTATTTATGTGCGTGCGTGGTGTGTGTGTGTGTGTTGTGTTGCGTGTGTGTGTGTGTGTGTATTTGTGTGTGGTGTGTGCGCGTGCGTGGGCGCGCGTGTGTACGTGTGTTGGTAGTAGACCTCGTGAAAATTGAAGTCCTTGAAAAATTCCATTTTTAAAGTAACGTTTGGGCTGAAGTTTTCAGTGACAAAAATATAGCAAAGCCTTGCTAATTAACCACTTACGTGCTTCAATCTTCTCTACAGTCTACTCCCTCTGTTAGACCTGGTCCTAACTTTGAAAAATGAATTGACTAAGCGTTGACAGCCCGAAACTCTTAGATCTCTTTTAGTCTCATTCGGTTACAGAGTTTGTCGAAAGGAGAACGCGTGGTAGAGTATCGGAAGTGTACAACTGAGTAGCTGTCATTTGCTGCATACTTTTCACATCATGGTATGGCTCTGCCACTACATTGCTGCGAAGAACTGTTTTTTTCAATCATGTTGTGTGGATTCCGCTGGCTTTATATAGAAGCAGCATCCATGAAACATCAGGGATTACCCGACATGCTTTGAAGGCGGGCATGAAATACGGCTAAGCCAGCTGTTAAACACGCCGAATTAGTAAGTTCGCTCAGTGTAAAGATTGACGGGTAGATTCTATTTATGCAAATCCGTTGCGTGCCTCTGGCTGACCACCGAAATATCTTTAGTCCGTCCTGATCCCTCTGCCAGCTCCGCCATGCGCCAGCTCAGCTGGTCCAAGCGGAAGTGCGTGGCAAGAACTAGTCGGCACGTAGGGCAGCAGCACAGTGAAAGCGAAAGTTGCTGGGACCCCAGCGAATTGCCCTTTTCATAAACCTTCACAGGTAAAAGTTGTTCGAGGGCCTAGCATTTCAATTTTCAATTACAACAATGCGAGTGACTTATTAAGCTCCACGTGAAGATCATCAAATTATCACAACGTTCTCATTTTTGGGCGATTATAACTGCTTTATGGCACTGTACCTGCAATACATTGACCATAAAGGACTCAGGTAAAATTTGACGGGCGGAAGACTCTCTGACTAGCTCACCAGCGTATCCTAGTAGAGGGTGAGATGGAGGATATTAATGCAAATCAATCATGCATAAAGCCAACTCCAACCGGGTCTGCTGCTTGTCGATGTTGTCACTAATCTTAAGGCAATGCTTTCTATACAGCATCTAAAAAAGTTGTTTTCACTAGATTCATCCAGTTCTACAAGGGCGCTATAAAAACGTGATTATATCATTATTCTCATAATTTATATTTCGATGGGGCCTCTTCAAAGAATATTTTTTTCCGTTTCTATTACCCAGATTCTTGCAGACGCTTCTACATTAGGTAGAAGCCAGTGCCCCTAGTTTAGTCCTCAAGAAACGCTTAACCTGCATCAACACGAAATTTAAACATCACGAAAATCATCTCATGCGACCAGTAAGCGTATTAATATCAAAATTATAGGGACGGTGAGTTTATTTGCTAGACAAACAGCCCATCCTCTCAAGTATTGCTATTTCATTCTTCGGTCGAATTAATCTAAGCTAGTTGTCATTTGTAATTACCTACATCTGTGGAATAAGGTCGTATACATTTATCTTAACTAAAACACAGGATCTGGACGCCAAAATAACATACAAATTCAGTTGGTGTAATGGTATTTTTAGTAGGTATTATTAGATTACCAAGGCATGCCTTATTAAGAATCTTCAAACGGTTACCATAAGATTTCGGCTCTGAAAAGTTATGCGAGTGATTAAATACACCTGACAAATCTTTTCAACGAATTAAAAACACTTTATAGATTAATTTCGACTAGTTAATATACGTCTCTGTAAGTTTCAAATACTTGCTGATTTAACGGTCCTGTTTTTTGGTATAGCGACACAACAGCCTTACAGGCTATCTAGATCACTGTTTGCAGTGGCAATACCGTATCGCCATCATAGGGTATAAACCCATGACCTCGTACCCTAGGTCGTAAAAAGACACTGCCTTTTATAGTGAACCATCGTGGATTAGTCAAGTGCGCGTATTTATAAGCCTAATCATAAATGTTGAAAATTTCGCGCCTAAGGAAGTAGGTTTGTAGTAAGTTGTTGTGCTTCTCTACAAAGCCGTAAAGTCGTGCGATACCGTCTTGTCAGTTTTAGCGGAATAACTAGTTCAGAAGTGTCTAAATAAAGGCGGGATCTCTTGTGCATTCGAGTCTTGTCACATTCCCCTTCAACATAGTCAAGTCTGAAGAATACAAGCTACTGTGTGAGACCTGGATGCAAGGTATTTCGTAGATGCAGAACAAGGTATTCGCAACCTGAACTTGTTCGACGGCATGTAATAATAAAAGTCATGCCTTCGTGGGGCTCCTGAACTGGTGAGTCGGAACTGGTGTGATGTGATAGCTACGACATTAATGAGGTAACGGCCTTTGAGCAGATGTTTTAAGAGATATCAATAGCTGTTTATCAACTTCTTCAGTAGGCCTCAATTATGCATGCACGAACGTATCTGTGGTACTCTAGTATAATCGGCACACATTTCTTGAACGGTATTAACCTCCAAGTATACTTACCTGTCTGTGGAACTTGAAGTAGCCATATAGAAAACAGTCATTTAAGTGCAAGACACCTAGATTGCATGCTGACTCTGCAGAACATATGCGTTCATTTCAGAGTTTCGCATTAACTTTAAAGATTCCAACAACCAGCAATAATAACACAGCAGATTTAACAATAAATGAGTTGTCTACCCTGAAGGCTATATCCCTGAAGGGCACTGCTATCATCCCAAGACAAGCGTGAAAACGACAGTAGCAATAGCCTGATGGGGGTCATAAATAAAAAGTAACACGAGCTTTTAAAATAAATTCCGGGATCTTTTGGTGTACCATGATGTGAACCACTTGGTTGTATAATTTGCTCTATATAATTTCGTTCGCAAAAGGTAGCCGTTAATGACACCCAGTAAATCGTCACCTGCATAGTCAACATTTGGTGAACAATCTCTGTTGTCTAAGGATTCGAATCAAAGGATCAGTTAGGTCAACGAAATCATGGAACAGTCGCGAGGTTCAACTATATGCACTAATATCTGTATACCACTCAGAATGATTAATATGATTACTTACTGATGGAGAGTTACTTTGTGTGCTCACAAAGCAGATCAAACCAATCAGACCTATGCTAACCAGTGACTAGCCACCACCAGCTCCTTCTGTTTCGCAGGTGATGGCGCACCGAGTAGACTGTGGAGCCTATTTGCTCGTCTAGTGACTAGTCATTTTGCAAGAGACCAGCCGGACTTTGGGCAGACGCTCTAGCGGATATGCCGATCTAGCTGATTTCGAGTTATGCTTTCCTACTTTTGCGTAGCACTGGACTTCTCCTTAGTTAGTAATTTAGTTTTGTCTTCATTCAGATGTCTGCGATGCATGCTAACCGGCAACGGAACTGGAGAAAGAGAATGGGTGTGAAATTGTGCAAGAGCGAGAGAGAGTGAGTGTGAGAGAGTGAGTGTAGAGAGAGAGAGAGAGAGAGAGAGAGAGAGAGAGAGAGAGAGAGAGAGAGAGAGAGAGAGAGAGAGAGAGAGAGTTTTGAAATGCTGGAAGGTAGAAAAGCATAAAAGCGCTGGCCAAGTTGCTCGTTGTCCACGTATACGTGATATGCTAGATTGTGCTTGGCGATTATTTCGGTGAAATTTGGGTTCTGCATTGCAAAATAAAGGTGGCCTAAAATAGCTTGATGGAGAGGCTCCTGCCTGACCAAGGTCAAAGTGACTGTCCTGTACTTGATAACTGATGTTATGGGCTCGGGTGAGTGCCATACGTGAGCACGAGAATAGATTAAGCTCTCTGAGGACACAACAGAAGTGAATAAAATGTAACTACGTCTAGGCGTGTTTGACTAATGTACATGTTCTTTGTGACTTGTGCCACCTGAAAGCTCTGCCGTTCGCAACGGCTACATGTATTTACAGTGAATAACACTGATGGTTTAAACTAGCAATTATGTGAAGGAACTTAAATGCGATGGAAGTTCTTTGGTGCTTAAGATAACACGCACTCTTTCTACTTGGAGGCCGTTTCCATATTTATTATAACCAATACAACATACAGCAAGTCTCTCTGAGAGGTCAGGCTTTGGTGGCTAAGACCTTTGTCAATAACTTCAGGAGATCAAGCTTGCTGGCCTTGTGAGGGGAAGAAGATTTTCCCTAAGCTTCGAGAAAATCTCGGGGGATAAAGGGGTACTTTGCGTCCTGTGTTATGTTTGCGATTCAAATTCCGGAAGCGTTGCTCCTCCAGCTCATCGAAATCGTTTCCATCTTCTTCTACAAATACAAGTACACAGGAAGTGAGCTGCCATTTGATACTGCAAGCCTGGTAATCAGATATCTGATTTCCGTGCAGTTATGCAGAAAACCGATAAGCCTGCACTTTTTCATCGCTCTATAAGTTCCCTCTGATGCTCGAAAACATTACAGCCTAATGTGATAGAGACGTGCTGACACTAAAAAATAGCAAATTGTCATTGCAGCTTTTTTTTGGGGAGCTTCCAAGCTCGGAAGAAGCTATCCGAGTAAAGTTTTTTTTTTTTTACAAAGATTTTCTAAAACTTTACGAAGTCACGATAGCCTAAAACTTAAATACATTGTATATTGCCACACGTCGCCTACACGAGCTATACAGCTTGAAAATAGAAGCCGTTGTGATGACTGAGTCAGTCAAAATAAGGGGTGTTGTAATTATGTCAACACGAGTAATGCAAGGATTCTGTTATTCTCTATCTATCACTTTTGAATTTCGCAGTAAAGGCTATCTGTGATAGTGACAACTGAAAATTGTATTTTGGCTCTAATTTAGATGCCCATCGCCAAACAACCTGCATTCTTAGCTGTGTTGTGCTACAGTAGGTGCCTGTGGCGTGCCTAGCAGTAAGCGTTCGATGCTTAGAGCATGTCCAGTGAATGTTGGTTGCATCTTGTCTGTAGAGGCTTTCTATTGCATGTAAATAGTGAGAAACATTTATTGAAGCGACTGTATATTGCTCCGCTTCAGAAACCGTTAATGTTGTCATGGTTGGCTCCTTTGCTGAGCTGGCAAACTCATTTCCTAACACGTACGTACGAAGTGAATCTGTTATTGACCAGCCACCACCATTGATCAATCTGCTTTTACTTTTCGTCTTGGCAGTTACCAATATATATGTATGTTACAGTTATCAATAGATGTGTATGTTTGTAAATTGCACCCAGTTCAGTTCCAAACTGTCGACGTGCCTATTAGTTACATGCCGGATGTCGACAGTTGTTAAGTAGCTTCGTGTCTTTCCAAAGTAGATACAGCTAGCGACCGCTTTACTGTAAATTTTCCGCTTGACGTATTTTTTATTCGCCACGCTTGTCGAGCGCAATTGCTGAATCAGCCCATGCATGCGGGGAACACTGTCGATGTCAGCAATCGATTCTAGAAAAGGCTGTCTAGGACTGGAAAACAATGTCGAATTATAGATCAGAAATTCAAAGCTGCTGATGTCTACGATCGATCGTATCCTAACCAAGTCTGGTGGCTGCTTACCTATTGATGCTTGCTGTGCCATAGCAGATAGCTTATCTAGCTTCTTTTTCAACAATATATGTAAGCTTAAAGAGTACATCCTTACGGTGGCAGCATCGGCCCTGAAATCTCGTGCCTCACTTTCATGCAGCACTTCAATGTCGACATTCAACGAGGCCAGGAGTGACCTCATCCTGAAGTTACTATTCCAATTAAAAATGACAACTAGTATTCTGGACACTATTCACACTGTCCTTCTCCAACGATGTCTAGATCTGCTGCAGCCAAGCATATCGAACATTGTAATTACATCGACACCCTTTAAGTTATTTGCTAGCACCCTGAAGAACTCGTGTCCCTCCACTACTCAAGAAGACACGGTAGACCGAGCTAAATCAAGCAAGCCAAGAAGGAGGCAGGGCCAGCAAGCCATGCCATTTTCAGTAATTACTGAATTCCGTAATTTTCAGTATTAAAATCGAGTCCTTGAGAGCCTCTGGTCTTGTCGGGGCACCACACTGGGACTGCATTGCAATAGTTCACTCCAGTTGAGGAGAACGGATTAAAATCATCTGATTGACCGCTAAAGTGAGGGGTAATTAGAGACCACTTCTCTTGATCGGGCTCTTTTAATAGCTTCACGGATTACACACACATAGACACATGCACACACACTCACTCACGCTCACACGCACACATAAACATACAAACACACACGCACACTATCGCTCTCTCTTTCTCTCTCTTTCTCTCTCTCTCTCTCTCTCTCTCTCTCTCTCTCTCTTTCTCTTTCTCACTGGGCAATGCCATTGCCAGGCACAGTCTCAGTTTGCACTTCTATGCGGATGACAGCTAGTTGTAGAATTTCTTCGATCACTCTTGACCCTCTCGTACGTTACATTTCCTCAACTCCTTAGCTGCCCGTAGGAGTGAAATGAGCGGCCGGATGGCACTAATCATTCCTAAGTTGATTAATGTTGAATGCAACTTACTAGTTATGGGCAAACCAAGAGTGATTCGGATATTAGAAAACCTGATGTGACCCTGAAGGCCTCACGTCACACAAGCGACAGAACGCTGACACCGAGTTGGGCTTCAAAACTCGGGTTGTCAGCTTAGGTTTGCACTGCTACAACACTCAGAAGTTGTAACCTTTGTAAAGCATCTCAATGCACTGCATATCAGCAAGCCGGCCTCCCTGCCAGTTGAGCTCGACGTGGCATCAAGGGCTGGACAGCTCGCCCGTCGAGTCACGTGCAAGATCTCATGTACCAGCAGAGCACTCAAGAAACGCCAGACGCTCAAAGTAGTCTCGGCCAGCCTAACTATATTTAATCCGCAGTAAATATTGGTCACCTAGTCCAAAGGGACCTTTTATAAGTCGGTCAAGTGAGCTCCACATTCAAGTGTGCAAACTTTCAGCTACATAAACTTGCCACTTGTTTAGACCAGGGTATCTCATCTGTGCTGATCCATGCATTTGTGGCATCTCGTCTCGAGTTGTATGACTAAAAGCTTAGTTGGTGACTAAAAGGTTGGTCTACAGACCTGTGCAGTGAGGTGCTTCCAGAAGGTGCAAAGCAGTGCTGCAGCTTGGGTGTCTTCAGAGAACGTTACAATTGCCACGTCACACCAAGTCTCGCAGACCAGCACTGGCTTCAATGAAAGTAATGCTTACACTTCCAGTGAAGTCACTCACTCTTAGCTCTCAACTATTTATGCCACGAGTATACCGTACCGTACGATTGCCCTTCCTTTGCAGAAAATTGTCAGCGCCTTGAAAGACATTGAGTAGTCGGAATGTGCTTTAATAAATGTATTATTGTGAATATTATCAGTATTTTTATTATCAGATCTACTCCCGTACCAGGCTAAGTATCGTACCACTAGTTTGGCGAAATGTAATCATTAACTTACACGATGTACATAGATCGAAGATATCCTTTGGACACCGTGCCATTAGTTCATAATCTTCTGAAGCCAGGAACCAACCTCCCACAAGCAGCATGACCTCCCTTTGACTGCATTTCTAAAGAAGCTAAAACGCGTCTATTTCTCGGAGCAGTTTGTCGGTTCGTGGAATTCAACCACCCAATTCTGCAACTCACTGCTTACTTGCCTACCAGCATGTGCGATCAGTCGACTGCAGCTGGTGCAAAACTCCGCCGCTAGGCTTGTCTGTCGTGAGCGTTGCAGTTGCCACGTTACAACACTTCTAGCCAATCTGCACTGGCTACCAGTCGAGCGACGGATCGACTTCAAGGTATCTCTGCTCTGCAGTGGTTCAGGTCCTATCTCAGTGGGAGACTCCAGAGTATTGACGTGAATGGACAAAGATCATCTGAAGTACCTCTGAAATATGGAGTACCTCAGGGCTCAGTGCTAGGTCCGGGTCTTTTCACGGTTTATACTCTGCCTCTTGCCGATGTGATAGCCAAGGACAATCTAGGCTTTCACTTCTATGCGGATGACACTCAGTTGTACCTTTGCTTTGATCCCTCCCAGCCTTCGAGCACCTCAAATTCTCTCAACTCACTAGCTGCATGCATTGATGACATCCGCACATGGATGGCAGCAAATTTTCTAAAACTAAATGATGACAAAACTAACTTACTAGTTATGGGCAAACCCAGTGTGATTCAGAGATTGGAAAGGCTGACTCTCAAAATTGGCTCTGCCGGAATATCTCCAGTTGAATCAGCTCGAAATCTAGGTGTCATTTTCCAAAGCGACCTCTCGTTGGACGACCATATCAGCTCCACAGTCAAATCCGCCTATTTTCAGCTTCATAACATTGCTAAAATTTGGGCTTGTTTAAATAAAGATACCACATCTAAGTTGGTCCATGCATTCGTGACATCCCGTCTCGACTTCTGCAACTCACTGCTTACTGGCCTACCAGCATGTGCGATCAGGCGATTGCAGCTGGTGCAAAACTCGGCAGCTAGACATGTCTTTCGTGAGCGTCGCAGTTGCCACATTACTCCACTTCTCGCCGACCTGCACTGGCTACCAGTCAAGCAACGGATTGACTTCAAGGTTTTGTCACTCACTTTTAGGTCATTTCATTCTATGGCTCCAGCCTATCTCTCAGATATACTACCCCATCAGGCCAAGCATCGTACCACCCGCTTTTCGGAATCCAACAGTCAAGAAATACCTCGTACAAACCTTAAATCCTTTGGAGACCGTGCATTTAGTTCGTATGCTCCCACAGCCTGGAACTCCCTCCCGACCTGCGTCAGAACATCCCCTGACCTGACCACATTTAAAAGGAACCTAAAAACACACCTATTTAGGACAGCATTTAGCGGGTCCCTGTAATTCGTCCTTGATGTGCTTAAGCGTGCTGACACTGTGCATGCTGCCACTAACCACATTTGCATGCTGACCCTGTGCATGTCACCCCTAACCATATTATTCATTTTTTTTTGTTTTTCAAGCTTTATTTTACTTATCAATCAATTGCATTTCACTTTGCAGCAAATTTAAAGCGCCTAGAGAGAGATTAAGTTCTCTGAGGGCGCTTTATCAAGTGAATTATTATTATTATTATTATTAAGGTTTTGTCGCTCACTTTTAGGTCACTTCATTCTATGGCTCCTACCTATCTCTCAGATATACTCCCCCATCAGGCCAAGCATCGTACCACCCGCTTTTTGGAATCCAACTGTCCACGCTAGCTGATTTAACAGCCTCTTTTGGTATAGCGACGGAAGAGCCTTTACGGCTATCTCCACCGCTTGCTGTAGTTACTAAGGATCGCCCATGGCAGGATTCGAACACGACCTCGAGGCCGAGGTCGTGAAAAGCAACCACCTTACCTAGTGAGCTATTACGGCTCTATAAATACCTCGTAAAAACCTCAAATCCTTTGGAGACCCGTGCATTTAGTTCGTATGCTCCCAAAGCCTGGAACTTCCTCCCGACTTGCATCAGAACATCCCCAGACCTGACCACATTTAAAAAGTACTTAAAAACACACCTATTTAGGACAGCATTTAGTGGGTCCCTGTGATTCGTCCTCGATGTGCTTATGCATGCTGACACTGTGAGAGCTGCCACTAACCACATTTTCATGCTGACCCGGTGCATGTCACCCCTAACCATGTTACTCATGTTGTTTATCAAGCATGATATTACTCACCATTCAATTGCATTTCCCTTTGCAGCAAGTGTAAAGCGCCACAAGAGAGATTAAGTTCTCTGAGGGCTCTTTATAGAGTGCATTATTATTAGTATTATTATCGTAATGTGTGCCTATGAGTGCTGACAGTGTGCATATAGCGACTCACCGGTTATGGTTGTCATCATTGTTCTTGCTACTGCTAACCCTTCGGTCATCTTAGTTTTTAATAAAGTGGTTATTCGAAACGTGGCACATCGCTCATTTAGCACACACATGTTATGACGTATTGGCGAGATAGAGGTTATTGAGAATTTTATTCTTTCACGTGAGAGACAGTAAGGTTTGAGTTACTATACTGAATAAACAGTTGATCTGGTTTTATAATCCTTTCGTGGCTCCAACGACGGCACTACACAGACCGTATACGTCTGACTTAATAACTCGGATGATTACTCAAAGGTCTGCGATCAGAGCCACAGAAGCCAACAAACAATGGAAATCGTTGACGATATAATATTGGAAGCTATTTAGCAATACTCAATAGTTCGTGCTTTGGAATTGTGCAAGCTAAGTTTACAGAAACAGCTAATTTAAAGGTCCTGAACCTATGAAATGAGTTGCTAAATATGCTGACTACTGAGATTCTAGCAGGCGTCGGATAGATGAAAAAAGCACGACACTTCCAAGAATCTTAAACATTTCAGAGAAGATTGTAGTTACTTTAACTGACGTCAAAAAAAATTATGATAAAAGATCAAGACTTGATTCTTGTAAAAGAGAACTGCAACCGCATTTGCCATTTACAGCGATATATAACTTAACCTACGAAATGAGTTGCTAAATATGCTAACTACTGAGATTCTAGCATGTATCGGAGAGATGAAATGACCATGACACTTCTAAGAATCTTAGACATTTCACAGAAGATTGTAGTTACTTTAACAAACGTTTAATAAAAGTATGACAAAAGATCAAAGCATGATTCCTGTAAAAGGGAACTACAGCCGCATTTGCCATTTACAGCGATATGTAACTTACACCAGTGGCAATGTAAGTAAATAGGTTAAGTTTGAAATCGCACATTTGTATTAATAACAATGTATACTAATAACACACTTGATAGTGCTACCTGAAAGAACTGAGCGTCTTTTATATGAGGTTTACACTTGCTGCTGAGGTCTCATTGTTAAAAAAAAAAAAAAACACCCACGTAGAAAGTGACATGCGGAACACGCTTGTGTACTGATAGTATCAACCACTAAGTTATAGTTCTAAAGAATCAACCTCGAATTACTACACGGCGTTACCAGCATGGTAACTTTAGGCTAGTTTTGGTATGCATCCAAGGTTTTACCGATTTAGTTACAAATAAGTAGAGTCTTAAGGACCGACGATTTTGTGTGAGGCGTGATTCCTATATATTTCGTAGGCGTATGCCCAAGAAAGTTAACAAAATGATCTAAAGTCGTTTGAAATGATGTCAAAATCAATATTGCTCTTACTAAAGCTGCTGTAATGGTAAGTGGAAGTAAATGTGAAGTGGTGGTCGTGACACTAGAAAGTGTGAAAGTAAAAATGGCCGACAGGAGTTGACATTGTACATTCCATAGTGGTTGCTATTCCAAGACACGTATCATTAACTTTCTACAATACACGGCACTGTTTCCTATGCTAAAGGTTATCTGCAATGACATAAGATAAGCCCTACCTTCCAAGTCGACAGTCGATGCAAAATCGTCTTCTGCCTACAATTGGCACCGAAGCAAAATGGAAGCGAGTCTAATTATATAGAGATAGTGAGGTAGACTATCATCCCCCAATTACTCAAAACAAGTGCGAGTGATTACGAAGATTGAAGATCGACAAAGACTTACGTATTCTGAGCTCACAGCACATATCAAGACAACCAGGCTTATGACGACCAGAAACTTCATCTTGCTTCCAGTGACTGACCTATTAATATAGAACTGGCATTGAAAAGTTGAAATTCAATGAGCATATGTTATCACATCGGTTATTCAAGTCGAGGAAAAAACTATGCCGCATTCAGAAGATTCTGCAATAGCCAAGTCTTACCGACACTCACAGAATCAGAGCAACTCTTGCCAATCAAACGACGTCTTATCAGAACACAGTCCGTACCTACTTAACTGTTGGCTTCTTATAGAGCAGCTTCACCGGACTTTTCCAAGAAGACAAATATAGAAATAGCACCTCGTTTATGCCTGTAGGTAACCTACTAGAATCGGAAATGCTGGCTTCGAGAAGTATCGCATTCAAAGCCTCCGAGTGTGCTGCAAACCACCAGATTCAGTGCTTTAGGTTTTTCTCGCACACTCGATATAGCCTCCGGACACAGAGTTCTAGTCAAACGAATGATAGTATTCTTTTCATTTAATGCAAGTTTTAGGAAGCAACCTTTTTATAGACCGTAACATATGCTGGCCTCCAATTTTCAGCACCGGTTAAGCGGTGCTTTAAGTAACCTACTAGAATCTGAAATGCTGGCTTCGAGAAGAAACCTATTCAAAGCGACCTGGTGTCTTGCAAACCACCGGCTCCAGAATTTCAGATTATTCTAGCTCACTCGATATAGCCTATGGACACGGAGTACTAGTGGAACTTATAATAGTATTATTTTTATGTAATCCAAGTTTTAGGAAGCAACCTTATCCTAAAGCGTTGCGTATGGTGGCCTCCCACTTTAGACGCCGGTTATGCTGTCCTAAAATTGTCTTCAGAATCAAAGTTACGATGTTAAATAAACTAGCACCGCTACGGACTACTGCTGATTCTGCCAGTCTATCGTAGAAAGTGTAACTTTTCACTGCTGTGAACGAGTTTTAAATTAAAAATAAGCACTTCAAAAATGCCGAGTTCAGCTTTAAGAGACATCCCAAGCGATTCCCATGTGAGCTCAGTACCTAGTGGTTGAGCAGTAAAATTGGCACACCATTCTTAAGTATCTTATCGGCTGATTTATCAGCTTCTTTTGTATTGCTACAGACAAGACTCAAAGGCGCTCACCAGCACTCTGAGTATCAGCAGAAAATCACCCACAGCAGGATTCAAACCCACGAGTTAGATACCGAGGTCGTGAAAACCGGGCACCTTATCCGGTTAGCCATCGCAGCTCACAATCATCAATTGCATTTACATTACGTCAATCACATTATCAATCACAGTTGTCAGCAAGGTAGAATTAACGATAATAATAACAATAATAATAATAATAATTCACTTGATCAAACGCCCTCACAGAACTCGACCTCTTTCAAGGCACGTTACGTTGGCTGCAAGCAAACAGAAACGTGATTGAATGGTAATATCATGCTTGAGAAACAACGTCAATAATGGTTAGGGGTGACATGCACTGGGTCAGCATGCAAGTGTGGTTAGTGGCAGCATGCACAGTGTCATCACGTATAAGCACATGAAGGACGAATCACAGGGCTCTACTAAATTCTGTCCGAAATAGGTGTGTTTTCCAAATCCTTTTAAATGTGGTCAAGTCAGTGGATGTTCGGCAGCACGGCGGAAGGAGTTCAAGGCTTTGGGCGCATACGAACTAAATGCTCGGTCTCAAAGGATTTGAATACTCCGACTTGTACATATCAAAGGTGGTTAATCTTGGAGTGCACTGTTTAATGCATTCTCCAGTTACTGGCGGAAATGCATGCCGGCCTAAATCAAAACGCCTGTGTCCTGATTAAAATGCTATTCCATGCTATAACTAAACGATACTGTTTGCTTTAGTTAAGGCTCGTCCGCGGGCATCGTTCTTCATTCGAACGTGACGTCTGCAAACGAATTGAGTTCACAATTGCCAATATTCTGAATGGCTTGTTATCAAAAATGTTCTGGAAGAGAATTTGCTTACCGAACGTAATTTAAATGGCAACTATGCATTTTGTATTGGTCATTACCGCCATTGAATTAATTGTTTTTCCTCATTGCTCTAACATTTGATTAACTTGTACCTTCTTTGCCCAGGGTGACGAGTTTTTTCCCCAACCACCGAAACGCTTTCGTCATATCAGCTTACCGAATGCCGATGACAATCTCCATTAACGTTCATCAGGACAGTGTATCAAATCATCTCTTTTGCTAATTAAAAGATCAAGTATGAAGTTCTGAAGCTCTTAAGTTGTCTTCAATTAAGAGTCATTCACTTGTTTGGGCAAATATATACGCACGTCAAGAGATTTGTTAAGCATTTTGACAAGCACCGATGAGATTTTTTTAATTCTTTCGTAAATATAGGATCATTACGTAATTAGTTTTTAAATTGTTAATATTTTTTCTACCACCTACTATTTGCATAAAGCAAACTAACTACTCAAGTTAAAGTGTACATATATATTTACTCAATGATTTTTCCCAATCACCAACTGGGTCCTGCAAACTAGAAGCGTACATACACACACACACACACACACACACAAACGCACACACACACACAGGTATATATATTTATTTATGTGCGTGCGTGTGTGTGTGTGTGTGTGCGTGTGTGTGTGTGTGTGTGTGTGTGTGTATGTGTGTGTGTGTGCGCGTGCGCGCGCGTGTGTACGTGTGTTGGTAGACCTCGTGAAAATTGAAGTCCTTGAAAATTCCATTTTTAAAGTAACGTTTGGGCTGAAGTTTCAGTGACAAAAATATAGCAAAGCCTTGCTAATTAACCACTTACGTGCTTCAATCTTCTCTACAGTCTACTCCTCTGTTAGACCTGGTCCTAACTTTGAAAATGAATTGACTAAGCGTTGACAGCCCGAAACTCTTAGATCTCTTTTAGTCTCATTCGGTTACAGAGTTTGTCGAAAGGAGAACGCGTGGTAGAGTATCGGAAGTGTAGAACTGAGTAGCTGTCATTTGCTGCATACTTTTCACATCATGGTATGGCTCTGCCACTACATTGCTGCGAAGAACTGTTTTTCAATCATGTTGTGTGGATTCCGCTGGCTTTATATAGAAGCAGCATCCATGAAACATCAGGGATTACCCGACATGCTTTGAAGGCGGGCATGAAATACGGCTAAGCCAGCTGTTAAACACGCCGAATTAGTAAGTTCGCTCAGTGTAAAGATTGACGGGTAGATTCTATTTATGCAAATCCGTTGCGTGCCTCTGGCTGACCACCGAAATATCTTTAGTCCGTCCTGATCCCTCTGCCAGCTCCGCCATGCGCCAGCTCAGCTGGTCCAAGCGGAAGTGCGTGGCAAGAACTAGTCGGCACGTAGGGCAGCAGCACAGTGAAAGCGAAAGTTGCTGGGACCCAGCGAATTGCCCTTTTCATAAACCTTCACAGGTAAAAGTTGTTCGAGGGCCTAGCATTTCAATTTTCAATTACAACAATGCGAGTGACTTATTAAGCTCCACGTGAAGATCATCAAATTATCACAACGTTCTCATTTTTGGGCGATTATAACTGCTTTATGGCACTGTACCTGCAATACATTGACCATAAAGGACTCAAGTAAAATTTGACGGGCGGAAGACTCTCTGACTAGCTCACCAGCGTATCCTAGTAGAGGGTGAGATGGAGGATATTAATGCAAATCAATCATGCATAAGCCAACTCCAACAGGGTCTGCTGCTTGTCGATGTTGTCACTAATCTTAAGGCAATGCTTTCTATACAGCATCTAAAAAGTTGTTTTCACTAGATTCATCCAGTTCTACAAGGGCGCTATAAAAACGTGATTATATCATTATTCTCATAATTTATATTTCGATGGGGCCTCTTCAAAGAATATTTTTTTCCGTTTCTATTACCCAGATTCTTGCAGACGCTTCTACATTAGGTAGAAGCCAGTGCCCCTAGTTTAGTCCTCAAGAAACGCTTAACCTGCATCAACACGAAATTTAAACATCACGAAAATCATCTCATGCGACCAGTAAGCGTATTAATATCAAAATTATAGGGACGGTGAGTTTATTTGCTAGACAAACAGCCCATCCTCTCAAGTATTGCTATTTCATTCTTCGGTCGAATTAATCTAAGCTAGTTGTCATTTGTAATTACCTACATCTGTGGAATAAGGTCGTATACATTTATCTTAACTAAAACACAGGATCTGGACGCCAAAATAACATACAATTCAGTTGGTGTAATGGTATTTTTTTTAGTAGGTATTATTAGATTACCAAGGCATGCCTTATTAAGAATCTTCAAACGGTTACCATAAGATTTCGGCTCTGAAAAGTTATGCGAGTGATTAAATACACCTGACAAATCTTTTCAACGAATTAAAAACACTTTATAGATTAATTTCGACTAGTTAATATACGTCTCTGTAAGTTCAAATACTTGCTGATTTAACGGTCCTTTTGGTATAGCGACACAACAGCCTTACAGGCTATCTAGATCACTGTTTGCAGTGGCAATACCGTATCGCCATCATAGGGTATAAACCCATGACCTCGTACCCTAGGTCGTAAAAAGACACTGCCTTTTATAGTGAACCATCGTGGATTAGTCAAGTGCGCGTATTTATAAGCCTAATCATAAATGTTGAAAATTTCGCGCCTAAGGAAGTAGGTTTGTAGTAAGTTGTTGTGCTTCTCTACAAAGCCGTAAAGTCGTGCGATACCGTCTTGTCAGTTTTAGCGGAATAACTAGTTCAGAAGTGTCTAAATAAAGGCGGGATCTCTTGTGCATTCGAGTCTTGTCACATTCCCCTTCAACATAGTCAAGTCTGAAGAATACAAGCTACTGTGTGAGACCTGGATGCAAGGTATTTCGTAGATGCAGAACAAGGTATTCGCAACCTGAACTTGTTCGACGGCATGTAATAATAAAAGTCATGCCTTCGTGGGGCTCCTGAACTGGTGAGTCGGAACTGGTGTGATGTGATAGCTACGACATTAATGAGGTAACGGCCTTTGAGCAGATGTTTTAAGAGATATCAATAGCTGTTTATCAACTTCTTCAGTAGGCCTCAATTATGCATGCACGAACGTATCTGTGGTACTCTAGTATAATCGGCACACATTTCTTGAACGGTATTAACCTCCAAGTATACTTACCTGTCTGTGGAACTTGAAGTAGCCATATAGAAAACAGTCATTTAAGTGCAAGACACCTAGATTGCATGCTGACTCTGCAGAACATATGCGTTCATTTCAGAGTTTCGCATTAACTTTAAAGATTCCAACAACCAGCAATAATAACACAGCAGATTTAACAATAAATGAGTTGTCTACCCTGAAGGCTATATCCCTGAAGGGCACTGCTATCATCCCAAGACAAGCGTGAAAACGACAGTAGCAATAGCCTGATGGGGGTCATAAATAAAAAGTAACACGAGCTTTTAAAATAAATTCCGGGATCTTTTGGTGTACCATGATGTGAACCACTTGGTTGTATAATTTGCTCTATATAATTTCGTTCGCAAAAGGTAGCCGTTAATGACACCCAGTAAATCGTCACCTGCATAGTCAACATTTGGTGAACAATCTCTGTTGTCTAAGGATTCGAATCAAAGGATCAGTTAGGTCAACGAAATCATGGAACAGTCGCGAGGTTCAACTATATGCACTAATATCTGTATACCACTCAGAATGATTAATATGATTACTTACTGATGGAGAGTTACTTTGTGTGCTCACAAAGCAGATCAAACCAATCAGACCTATGCTAACCAGTGACTAGCCACCACCAGCTCCTTCTGTTTCGCAGGTGATGGCGCACCGAGTAGACTGTGGAGCCTATTTGCTCGTCTAGTGACTAGTCATTTTGCAAGAGACCAGCCGGACTTTGGGCAGACGCTCTAGCGGATATGCCGATCTAGCTGATTTCGAGTTATGCTTTCCTACTTTTGCGTAGCACTGGACTTCTCCTTAGTTAGTAATTTAGTTTTGTCTTCATTCAGATGTCTGCGATGCATGCTAACCGGCAACGGAACTGGAGAAAGAGAATGGGTGTGAAATTGTGCAAGAGAGAGAGAGAGTGAGGGAGAGAGAGAGAGTGAGAGAGAGAGAGAGAGAGAGAGAGAGAGAGAGAGAGAGAGAGAGAGAGAGAGAGAGAGAGAGAGAGAGAGAGTTTTGAAATGCTGGAAGGTAGAAAAGCATAAAAGCGCTGGCCAAGTTGCTCGTTGTCCACGTATACGTGATATGCTAGATTGTGCTTGGCGATTATTTCGGTGAAATTTGGGTTCTGCATTGCAAAATAAAGGTGGCCTAAAATAGCTTGATGGAGAGGCTCCTGCCTGACCAAGGTCAAAGTGACTGTCCTGTACTTGATAACTGATGTTATGGGCTCGGGTGAGTGCCATACGTGAGCACGAGAATAGATTAAGCTCTCTGAGGACACAACAGAAGTGAATAAAATGTAACTACGTCTAGGCGTGTTTGACTAATGTACATGTTCTTTGTGACTTGTGCCACCTGAAAGCTCTGCCGTTCGCAACGGCTACATGTATTTACAGTGAATAACACTGATGGTTTAAACTAGCAATTATGTGAAGGAACTTAAATGCGATGGAAGTTCTTTGGTGCTTAAGATAACACGCACTCTTTCTACTTGGAGGCCGTTTCCATATTTATTATAACCAATACAACATACAGCAAGTCTCTCTGAGAGGTCAGGCTTTGGTGGCTAAGACCTTTGTCAATAACTTCAGGAGATCAAGCTTGCTGGCCTTGTGAGGGAAGAAGATTCCCTAAGCTTCGAGAAAATCTGGGATTAAGGGGAATACTTTGCGTCCTGTGTTATGTTTGCGATTCAAATTCCGGAAGCGTTGCTCCTCCAGCTCATCGAAATCGTTTCCATCTTCTTCTACAAATACAAGTACACAGGAAGTGAGCTGCCATTTGATACTGCAAGCCTGGTAATCAGATATCTGATTTCCGTGCAGTTATGCAGAAAACCGATAAGCCTGCACTTTTTCATCGCTCTATAAGTTCCCTCTGATGCTCGAAAACATTACAGCCTAATGTGATAGAGACGTGCTGACACTAAAAAATAGCAAATTGTCATTGCAGCTTTTTTTGGGGAGCTTCTAAGCTCGGAAGAAGCTATCCGAGTAAAGTTTTTTTTTACAAAGATTTTCTAAAACTTTACGAAGTCACGATAGCCTAAAACTTAAATACATTGTATATTGCCACACGTCGCCTACACGAGCTATACAGCTTGAAAATAGAAGCCGTTGTGATGACTGAGTCAGTCAAAATAAGGGGTGTTGTAATTATGTCAACACGAGTAATGCAAGGATTCTGTTATTCTCTATCTATCACTTTTGAATTTCGCAGTAAAGGCTATCTGTGATAGTGACAACTGAAAATTGTATTTTGGCTCTAATTTAGATGCCCATCGCCAAACAACCTGCATTCTTAGCTGTGTTGTGCTACAGTAGGTGCCTGTGGCGTGCCTAGCAGTAAGCGTTCGATGCTTAGAGCATGTCCAGTGAATGTTGGTTGCATCTTGTGTCTGTAGAGGCTTTCTATTGCATGTAAATAGTGAGAAACATTTATTGAAGCGACTGTATATTGCTCCGCTTCAGAAACCGTTAATGTTGTCATGGTTGGCTCCTTTGCTGAGCTGGCAAACTCATTTCCTAACACGTACGTACGAAGTGAATCTGTTATTGACCAGCCACCACCATTGATCAATCTGCTTTTACTTTTCGTCTTGGGCAGTTACCAATATATATGTATGTTACAGTTATCAATAGATGTGTATGTTTGTAAATTGCACCCAGTTCAGTTCCAAACTGTCGACGTGCCTATTAGTTACATGCCGGATGTCGACAGTTGTTAAGTAGCTTCGTGTCTTTCCAAAGTAGATACAGCTAGCGACCGCTTTACTGTAAATTTTCCGCTTGACGTATTTTTTATTCGCCACGCTTGTCGAGCGCAATTGCTGAATCAGCCCATGCATGCGGGGAACACTGTCGATGTCAGCAATCGATTCTAGAAAAGGCTGTCTAGGACTGGAAAACAATGTCGAATTATAGATCAGAAATTCAAAGCTGCTGATGTCTACGATCGATCGTATCCTAACCAAGTCTGGTGGCTGCTTACCTATTGATGCTTGCTGTGCCATAGCAGATAGCTTATCTAGCTTCTTTTTCAACAATATATGTAAGCTTAAAGAGTACATCCTTACGGTGGCAGCATCGGCCCTGAAATCTCGTGCCTCACTTTCATGCAGCACTTCAATGTCGACATTCAACGAGGCCAGGAGTGACCTCATCCTGAAGTTACTATTCCAATTAAAAATGACAACTAGTATTCTGGACACTATTCACACTGTCCTTCTCCAACGATGTCTAGATCTGCTGCAGCAAAGCATATCGAACATTGTAATTACATCGACACCCTTTAAGTTATTTGCTAGCACCCTGAAGAACTCGTGTCCCTCCACTACTCAAGAAGACACGGTAGACCGAGCTAAATCAAGCAAGCCAAGAAGGAGGCAGGGCCAGCAAGCCATGCCATTTTCAGTAATTACTGAATTCCGTAATTTTCAGTATTAAAATCGAGTCCTTGAGAGCCTCTGGTCTTGTCGGGGCACCACACTGGGACTGCATTGCAATAGTTCACTCCAGTTGAGGAGAACGGATTAAAATCATCTGATTGACCGCTAAAGTGAGGGGTAATTAGAGACCACTTCTCTTGATCGGGCTCTTTTAATAGCTTCACGGATTACACACACATAGACACATGCACACACACTCACTCACGCTCACACGCACACACAAAAACATACAAACACACACGCACACTCTCGCTCTCTCTCTCTCTCTCTCTCTCTCTCTCTCTCTCTCTCTCTCTCTCTCTCTCTCTTTCTCTTTCTCACTGGGCAATGCCATTGCCAGGCACAGTCTCAGTTTGCACTTCTATGCGGATGACAGCTAGTTGTAGAATTTCTTCGATCACTCTTGACCCTCTCGTACGTTACATTTCCTCAACTCCTTAGCTGCCCGTAGGAGTGAAATGAGCGGCCGGATGGCACTAATCATTCCTAAGTTGATTAATGTTGAATGCAACTTACTAGTTATGGGCAAACCAAGAGTGATTCGGATATTAGAAAACCTGATGTGACCCTGAAGGCCTCACGTCACACAAGCGACAGAACGCTGACACCGAGTTGGGCTTCAAAACTCGGGTTGTCAGCTTAGGTTTGCACTGCTACAACACTCAGAAGTTGTAACCTTTGTAAAGCATCTCAATGCACTGCATATCAGCAAGCCGGCCTCCCTGCCAGTTGAGCTCGACGTGGCATCAAGGGCTGGACAGCTCGCCCGTCGAGTCACGTGCAAGATCTCATGTACCAGCAGAGCACTCAAGAAACGCCAGACGCTCAAAGTAGTCTCGGCCAGCCTAACTATATTTAATCCGCAGTAAATATTGGTCACCTAGTCCAAAGGGACCTTTTATAAGTCGGTCAAGTGAGCTCCACATTCAAGTGTGCAAACTTTCAGCTACATAAACTTGCCACTTGTTTAGACCAGGGTATCTCATCTGTGCTGATCCATGCATTTGTGGCATCTCGTCTCGAGTTGTATGACTAAAAGCTTAGTTGGTGACTAAAAGGTTGGTCTACAGACCTGTGCAGTGAGGTGCTTCCAGAAGGTGCAAAGCAGTGCTGCAGCTTGGGTGTCTTCAGAGAACGTTACAATTGCCACGTCACACCAAGTCTCGCAGACCAGCACTGGCTTCAATGAAAGTAATGCTTACACTTCCAGTGAAGTCACTCACTCTTAGCTCTCAACTATTTATGCCACGAGTATACCGTACCGTACGATTGCCCTTCCTTTGCAGAAAATTGTCAGCGCCTTGAAAGACATTGAGTAGTCGGAATGTGCTTTAATAAATGTATTATTGTGAATATTATCAGTATTTTTATTATCAGATCTACTCCCGTACCAGGCTAAGTATCGTACCACTAGTTTGGCGAAATGTAATCATTAACTTACACGATGTACATAGATCGAAGATATCCTTTGGACACCGTGCCATTAGTTCATAATCTTCTGAAGCCAGGAACCAACCTCCCACAAGCAGCATGACCTCCCTTTGACTGCATTTCTAAAGAAGCTAAAACGCGTCTATTTCTCGGAGCAGTTTGTCGGTTCGTGGAATTCAACCACCCAATTCTGCAACTCACTGCTTACTTGCCTACCAGCATGTGCGATCAGTCGACTGCAGCTGGTGCAAAACTCCGCCGCTAGGCTTGTCTGTCGTGAGCGTTGCAGTTGCCACGTTACAACACTTCTAGCCAATCTGCACTGGCTACCAGTCGAGCGACGGATCGACTTCAAGGTATCTCTGCTCTGCAGTGGTTCAGGTCCTATCTCAGTGGGAGACTCCAGAGTATTGACGTGAATGGACAAAGATCATCTGAAGTACCTCTGAAATATGGAGTACCTCAGGGCTCAGTGCTAGGTCCGGGTCTTTTCACGGTTTATACTCTGCCTCTTGCCGATGTGATAGCCAAGGACAATCTAGGCTTTCACTTCTATGCGGATGACACTCAGTTGTACCTTTGCTTTGATCCCTCCCAGCCTTCGAGCACCTCAAATTCTCTCAACTCACTAGCTGCATGCATTGATGACATCCGCACATGGATGGCAGCAAATTTTCTAAAACTAAATGATGACAAAACTAACTTACTAGTTATGGGCAAACCCAGTGTGATTCAGAGATTGGAAAGGCTGACTCTCAAAATTGGCTCTGCCGGAATATCTCCAGTTGAATCAGCTCGAAATCTAGGTGTCATTTTCCAAAGCGACCTCTCGTTGGACGACCATATCAGCTCCACAGTCAAATCCGCCTATTTTCAGCTTCATAACATTGCTAAAATTTGGGCTTGTTTAAATAAAGATACCACATCTAAGTTGGTCCATGCATTCGTGACATCCCGTCTCGACTTCTCTGCAACTCACTGCTTACTGGCCTACCAGCATGTGCGATCAGGCGATTGCAGCTGGTGCAAAACTCGGCAGCTAGACATGTCTTTCGTGAGCGTCGCAGTTGCCACATTACTCCACTTCTCGCCGACCTGCACTGGCTACCAGTCAAGCAACGGATTGACTTCAAGGTTTTGTCACTCACTTTTAGGTCATTTCATTCTATGGCTCCAGCCTATCTCTCAGATATACTACCCCATCAGGCCAAGCATCGTACCACCCGCTTTTCGGAATCCAACAGTCAAGAAATACCTCGTACAAACCTTAAATCCTTTGGAGACCGTGCATTTAGTTCGTATGCTCCCACAGCCTGGAACTCCCTCCCGACCTGCGTCAGAACATCCCCTGACCTGACCACATTTAAAAGGAACCTAAAAACACACCTATTTAGGACAGCATTTAGCGGGTCCCTGTAATTCGTCCTTGATGTGCTTAAGCGTGCTGACACTGTGCATGCTGCCACTAACCACATTTGCATGCTGACCCTGTGCATGTCACCCCTAACCATATTATTCATTTTTTTTTTTTTGTTTTTCAAGCTTTATTTTACTTATCAATCAATTGCATTTCACTTTGCAGCAAATTTAAAGCGCCTAGAGAGAGATTAAGTTCTCTGAGGGCGCTTTATCAAGTGAATTATTATTATTATTATTATTAAGGTTTTGTCGCTCACTTTTAGGTCACTTCATTCTATGGCTCCTACCTATCTCTCAGATATACTCCCCCATCAGGCCAAGCATCGTACCACCCGCTTTTTGGAATCCAACTGTCCACGCTAGCTGATTTAACAGCCTCTTTTGGTATAGCGACGGAAGAGCCTTTACGGCTATCTCCACCGCTTGCTGTAGTTACTAAGGATCGCCCATGGCAGGATTCGAACACGACCTCGAGGCCGAGGTCGTGAAAAGCAACCACCTTACCTAGTGAGCTATTACGGCTCTATAAATACCTCGTAAAAACCTCAAATCCTTTGGAGACCCGTGCATTTAGTTCGTATGCTCCCAAAGCCTGGAACTTCCTCCCGACTTGCATCAGAACATCCCCAGACCTGACCACATTTAAAAAGTACTTAAAAACACACCTATTTAGGACAGCATTTAGTGGGTCCCTGTGATTCGTCCTCGATGTGCTTATGCATGCTGACACTGTGAGAGCTGCCACTAACCACATTTTCATGCTGACCCGGTGCATGTCACCCCTAACCATGTTACTCATGTTGTTTATCAAGCATGATATTACTCACCATTCAATTGCATTTCCCTTTGCAGCAAGTGTAAAGCGCCACAAGAGAGATTAAGTTCTCTGAGGGCTCTTTATAGAGTGCATTATTATTAGTATTATTATCGTAATGTGTGCCTATGAGTGCTGACAGTGTGCATATAGCGACTCACCGGTTATGGTTGTCATCATTGTTCTTGCTACTGCTAACCCTTCGGTCATCTTAGTTTTTAATAAAGTGGTTATTCGAAACGTGGCACATCGCTCATTTAGCACACACATGTTATGACGTATTGGCGAGATAGAGGTTATTGAGAATTTTATTCTTTCACGTGAGAGACAGTAAGGTTTGAGTTACTATACTGAATAAACAGTTGATCTGGTTTTATAATCCTTTCGTGGCTCCAACGACGGCACTACACAGACCGTATACGTCTGACTTAATAACTCGGATGATTACTCAAAGGTCTGCGATCAGAGCCACAGAAGCCAACAAACAATGGAAATCGTTGACGATATAATATTGGAAGCTATTTAGCAATACTCAATAGTTCGTGCTTTGGAATTGTGCAAGCTAAGTTTACAGAAACAGCTAATTTAAAGGTCCTGAACCTATGAAATGAGTTGCTAAATATGCTGACTACTGAGATTCTAGCAGGCGTCGGATAGATGAAAAAAGCACGACACTTCCAAGAATCTTAAACATTTCAGAGAAGATTGTAGTTACTTTAACTGACGTCAAAAAAAAAATTATGATAAAAGATCAAGACTTGATTCTTGTAAAAGAGAACTGCAACCGCATTTGCCATTTACAGCGATATATAACTTAACCTACGAAATGAGTTGCTAAATATGCTAACTACTGAGATTCTAGCATGTATCGGAGAGATGAAATGACCATGACACTTCTAAGAATCTTAGACATTTCACAGAAGATTGTAGTTACTTTAACAAACGTTTAATAAAAGTATGACAAAAGATCAAAGCATGATTCCTGTAAAAGGGAACTACAGCCGCATTTGCCATTTACAGCGATATGTAACTTACACCAGTGGCAATGTAAGTAAATAGGTTAAGTTTGAAATCGCACATTTGTATTAATAACAATGTATACTAATAACACACTTGATAGTGCTACCTGAAAGAACTGAGCGTCTTTTATATGAGGTTTACACTTGCTGCTGAGGTCTCATTGTTAATTTTGAGAAAAACACCCACGTAGAAAGTGACATGCGGAACACGCTTGTGTACTGATAGTATCAACCACTAAGTTATAGTTCTAAAGAATCAACCTCGAATTACTACACGGCGTTACCAGCATGGTAACTTTAGGCTAGTTTTGGTATGCATCCAAGGTTTTACCGATTTAGTTACAAATAAGTAGAGTCTTAAGGACCGACGATTTTGTGTGAGGCGTGATTCCTATATATTTCGTAGGCGTATGCCCAAGAAAGTTAACAAAATGATCTAAAGTCGTTTGAAATGATGTCAAAATCAATATTGCTCTTACTAAAGCTGCTGTAATGGTAAGTGGAAGTAAATGTGAAGTGGTGGTCGTGACACTAGAAAGTGTGAAAGTAAAAATGGCCGACAGGAGTTGACATTGTACATTCCATAGTGGTTGCTATTCCAAGACACGTATCATTAACTTTCTACAATACACGGCACTGTTTCCTATGCTAAAGGTTATCTGCAATGACATAAGATAAGCCCTACCTTCCAAGTCGACAGTCGATGCAAAATCGTCTTCTGCCTACAATTGGCACCGAAGCAAAATGGAAGCGAGTCTAATTATATAGAGATAGTGAGGTAGACTATCATCCCCCAATTACTCAAAACAAGTGCGAGTGATTACGAAGATTGAAGATCGACAAAGACTTACGTATTCTGAGCTCACAGCACATATCAAGACAACCAGGCTTATGACGACCAGAAACTTCATCTTGCTTCCAGTGACTGACCTATTAATATAGAACTGGCATTGAAAAGTTGAAATTCAATGAGCATATGTTATCACATCGGTTATTCAAGTCGAGGAAAAAACTATGCCGCATTCAGAAGATTCTGCAATAGCCAAGTCTTACCGACACTCACAGAATCAGAGCAACTCTTGCCAATCAAACGACGTCTTATCAGAACACAGTCCGTACCTACTTAACTGTTGGCTTCTTATAGAGCAGCTTCACCGGACTTTTCCAAGAAGACAAATATAGAAATAGCACCTCGTTTATGCCTGTAGGTAACCTACTAGAATCGGAAATGCTGGCTTCGAGAAGTATCGCATTCAAAGCCTCCGAGTGTGCTGCAAACCACCAGATTCAGTGCTTTAGGTTTTTCTCGCACACTCGATATAGCCTCCGGACACAGAGTTCTAGTCAAACGAATGATAGTATTCTTTTCATTTAATGCAAGTTTTAGGAAGCAACCTTTATAGACCGTAACATATGCTGGCCTCCAATTTTCAGCACCGGTTAAGCGGTGCTTTAAGTAACCTACTAGAATCTGAAATGCTGGCTTCGAGAAGAAACCTATTCAAAGCGACCTGGTGTCTTGCAAACCACCGGCTCCAGAATTTCAGATTATTCTAGCTCACTCGATATAGCCTATGGACACGGAGTACTAGTGGAACTTATAATAGTATTATTTTTATGTAATCCAAGTTTTAGGAAGCAACCTTATCCTAAAGCGTTGCGTATGGTGGCCTCCCACTTTAGACGCCGGTTATGCTGTCCTAAAATTGTCTTCAGAATCAAAGTTACGATGTTAAATAAACTAGCACCGCTACGGACTACTGCTGATTCTGCCAGTCTATCGTAGAAAGTGTAACTTTTCACTGCTGTGAACGAGTTTTAAATTAAAAATAAGCACTTCAAAAATGCCGAGTTCAGCTTTAAGAGACATCCCAAGCGATTCCCATGTGAGCTCAGTACCTAGTGGTTGAGCAGTAAAATTGGCACACCATTCTTAAGTATCTTATCGGCTGATTTATCAGCTTCTTTTGTATTGCTACAGACAAGACTCAAAGGCGCTCACCAGCACTCTGAGTATCAGCAGAAAATCACCCACAGCAGGATTCAAACCCACGAGTTAGATACCGAGGTCGTGAAAACCGGGCACCTTATCCGGTTAGCCATCGCAGCTCACAATCATCAATTGAATTTACATTACGTCAATCACATTATCAATCACAGTTGTCAGCAAGGTAGAATTAACGATAATAATAACAATAATAATAATAATAATTCACTTGATCAAACGCCCTCACAGAACTCGACCTCTTTCAAGGCACGTTACGTTGGCTGCAAGCAAACAGAAACGTGATTGAATGGTAATATCATGCTTGAGAAACAACGTCAATAATGGTTAGGGGTGACATGCACTGGGTCAGCATGCAAGTGTGGTTAGTGGCAGCATGCACAGTGTCATCACGTATAAGCACATGAAGGACGAATCACAGGGCTCTACTAAATTCTGTCCGAAATAGGTGTGTTTTCCAAATCCTTTTAAATGTGGTCAAGTCAGTGGATGTTCGGCAGCACGGCGGAAGGAGTTCAAGGCTTTGGGCGCATACGAACTAAATGCTCGGTCTCAAAGGATTTGAATACTCCGACTTGTACATATCAAAGGTGGTTAATCTTGGAGTGCACTGTTTAATGCATTCTCCAGTTACTGGCGGAAATGCATGCCGGCCCTAAAAAAATCAAAACGCCTGTGTCCTGATTAAAATGCTATTCCATGCTATAACTAAACGATACTGTTTGCTTTAGTTAACACAATCTCTCTCGCTCTTTTTCTCTTTTTCTCTTCTCTCTCTCTCTCTCTCTCTCTCTCTCTCTCTCTCTCTCTCTCTCTCTCTCTCTCTCTCTCTCTCTCTCTCTCTCTCTCTCTCTCTCTCTCTCTGTATCTCTCTCTTTCTTGCCGATGTCATTGCAAGGCACAATCTCGGTTTGCGCTTCTATGCAGATGACACTCAGCTCTAGAATTTCTTTGATCACTCCTATCCCTCTTTTACGTTAAATTTGCTCAACTCCCTAGCTACCCGTAGTAGTGATATGTGCACCCGGATGGCACTAAATACTTCTACATTTATTGATGTTAAAACCAACTCACTAGTTATGGGCAAACCATAATGATGTGTGATTTGCCTATTTGGAGAACTGATGTAACTTGAAGCTCTGACTGCACACAAGCAAGGAAACGCTGGCATCGAGCGAAAATTCAACATTCGCGCTTTCAGCTAATTTTGGCAGGGCATGGCACCACGCAGCCGACCTCACCTTCGTGAAGTTTCTCGCAGCGTTGCTGATCAGGTAGCTTGCCTCCCTGCCACTTGAGAGTCTGGTTGCTTCAAAGACGAGCCAGCATGTTTGCCGTGTCACGTGCGACCATCATGGACTAGCAAAGAACTCAAGCCACACCAGATGCTCAAGAGAGTCTCGGCTAGCAAATCTCCCATTTAATACATATGAGATACGGGTGAGTTGTTCCAAAGTTACATGTCGTTGGACGACCAAGTTAGCTCAACAGTCAAGTGTGCCTATTTTCAGCTATATAACCTTGAGAAAAATTTACACTTTTTGAGGCAGGGATTCCTCATTTACGTTCTTTAATGCATTTGTGAAATCTCGTCTCAATAAAGTTCGAAAAAGCAGGTGTTCCAATGCCAAGCCTGGTATAGCAGTAAACTTGATAAGAAGGCTGAAGCAAAAGAATGAAGGGAATATAAAGTAATCAACAAAGCCTTGAAATAATTGAATTACTTGTCTGGGAGCCAGTTCAGGTCAGCAAGAAGTAGTGCGATTTTGGAATTGCGACTCTCGCGTCCGTACTGTCTAGCTGCAGAGTCTTACACCAGCTGTAAGCACTAAGTGCACAGGCGGTAGATCTGCAAGCAGTGCTTACAAAGTCAAGACGGGATGTCACAATTTCGGGTACTAATGTAGATGCTCTATCACTATCTAAATAAGCCCAAAGTTTAGCAATGTTTTGAGCTGAAATTAGGCAGACTTGGCTATGGAGATGAGGCGAGTGTGTAATAAATATTGCAATGTAGTGCCACCGGTGCCCAGGTGAGATGAGAGGTACTAAATAAGTATGTTGTGATCGATTATATCAAACCTGCCGACATATCGTGCAAAAAAATTTGAGATACTATACCTAAGCCTGAATTTCTAAGCAAGCAGGTCGTTACACACTCGGAGCTAAGCTGACTATGCGGAGTGGTTAGTGGTAAAACCAGACAAGAACTTACTAGCAAGGTTCGAAGTTTCAATATAGGCTTTCAGGTTGTCTGCCACGACTTGTTCTAGTGTCTTTTATAGGAACGGTTGAAGGCAGACTAGGCGGTAGTAAATCAAGTTCGCTGGTCTAATGTGGCTTTCTTGATTAGAGACCTGACAACAGCCTTTTCAAAAAGTTTTGGGACAAGACCTGAGGCTAATGACATAATGTTCATGTTAGTTATGAACGGCAGCAGCAGCCAAACAGTGCTTTGTAGAAGCAGGACATTAGGAATAGGTTCGGGAGGATTGATCGTATTTTGTATTGTGGTATGAGCTTAAGGATGAGGTCACTAGCTACCTCTTTTAGTGTAGATTTTGAGTTCCTGCATGGAATTGGGGCATAATTCTAGAAGGCATGCTTCTATCTTAGGGATGGATTCCTTGAACTTGTCTATGGTGTGGACGATGAAGCTAGAGAAGCGATAAGCTGGACCATCACAGAGACTACTAGGTAAGGAGCTAACATGGGGGCAGTTAAAGAGATGATTGAACGTCGACATCAGTATGGTTGGATTGTCCATCAGTGATTCAACAATGCTTTAATGGATGCTAGCCTTTGCCTTTCCCGTGGTCTCTCGGAATCAACTTCAGCAGTTCTCATATACCGGTCAATGGACAGTCAGCCCTTTTATGTTGCAAGGTTTTTTAAGCTCGAGATCAGCAGACCTAGCTAGTTTAATGTCGGTTTTGATTCGTCCTTCACGTGCTTGTGCGTGCTGACACTGCGCGTGCTGCCACTAATCACACTTGCATGTTGACCCTGTGCATGTCACCCCTAACCATGTTACTTATGTTGTTTGTCAAGCATAATGTCACTCACCATTCAATCGCGTTTCCATTTGCAGCAAACGTAAAGTGCATAGAAAGAGACTGATTTCTCTGAGGGCGCTTTATCAAGTGCATTATCATTATTATTATTATTAGTGGTCAACCATCGCTTTTTAGAGCTAGGGGAAACAGTGAGCTTAGTTAGAGGTTCAAACTCGTACAGCATTGCAGGTAGTGTCGTGTGATAGCAATATACTAATGATAATAGGTCGGATGGGTGATTGAGCAACAGAGGCGAAGGATATATTGCAGGATAGACAGGACAGATATCAAGGGTCGTGAGTTTTCGTGACTCACGTGTGATTTTAGAGGAGGAGGAGGAGAATGAGAGGGCAATCTTTGTAGACTGAATGCATTTTGAAATCAGTCATAGATTTCTTGCACATTGAACAGAAATTAGATCAGAGAAGTCTGACATAAGTGACGTTTTGGTACCAGGTGGGCCATAGACTACTGCCACAATTGGTAGCTTGTTTTGGATGAATTCAATGCAATAGATTCGAAAGACTGCTTTGAGGGTACTTCAAATGGCTGGATGTCGAATTATTTCGAGCTCGAAATAACAGCAACTCCGCATCCAGTTTTTTGCCGATCTAGGGCTGTGAAAGAAAGAAAAACCATAGGTGGTAGCTTTTTTAATTTGCAGGGCAGTTCACTGAGTTTAGCCAAGTTTTAGTCGTGGCGAGCATATTCAGACCCTTTCAGGAATAAGGTCACTTATTACTAGGGCTTTATTGCACATTGAGCTATGATTCCAAAGACAAGCGTTAAGGCGGCCGCCGAAGTTATAACCTGCCTGAGGACCACTAAGTTAAAGATAATTACAGTGATTATTGAGGGTGTACATGCTGAGCGGTTCGAGAATATGCTAGGAATACCAAACTCGCAGGTACTCAGCTAGGTGCTTCTAGCCAAAGAGTGATGTCTCAGCTCCCAGCCCTAGCCCAGGGGTGGTTCTCCAGGCTTTAATTTGTTAATGCATAATACACGGGTTTTAGCAACAGCAATAAGATCTGAGAAAATTTTGAAATACGATAAAAAAGCGATGATAGGTATGCACGACCATAACTAACATACAGGTTACTAGCTACCGGCCTATCTAACTCCACTGCACTCGTGGGAGGTCCAGCAGCGATAAGAGGCGATAAGCATCTAGACGTCCATAGGCAGGTAATTTCGGATGCCCTATGGTCAGACAGCGAATAGCTAAGCTTTGAAATGGTCTTACCTATATCGGTTGCCGTATAAGCTACTCCTAAGAATTCGGTTTTTGGACTAACTCAGCAACGGACGAGGAACGCCTGTGAGCCTGGTTGGTGTGCCGAAGCAAGAAGCTTATGAACTAAAGGCGTGGTCTCGAAAGGATTTGAGGTTCGTAAAAGTTCCAGGTGAACACCCTAACCATGTTATTCATTTTGTTTGTTTTTCAAGCATGATTTTACTTACTATTCTATTGCGTATCACTTTGCAGCAAATGTAAAGCGCCTAGAAAGAGATTAAGTTCTCTGAGGGCGCTTTATCAAGTGCAATATTATTATTATTATTAACAATTAGATTCCTCAACGCGAGTGGTACGATGCTTAGCCTAATGGGGAGTAGATCTGATAGGTAGGCTGGGGCCAAAGAACAAAGAGACCTAAAAGTGACTGACAGAACCTCCAAATCGATGAGTTACTTGACTGAGACTCAGTGCAGGTCGGCAAGAAGTTGTCAGTTGTCTCAGCTGCGACGTTCATGATACACTAATCTAGCTGCGGAGTTTTGCAAGAGCTCTAAGCTCCCTATTGTACGTTCCAGTAGACCAGCAAGCAGCGAGCTACAGATGTTGAGACAGGATGTCATAAATGCATGGATCAATTTAAATCTGGTATCCATTTTCGAAACGAGCAAAGGTTTAAGAAACGTTATGTAGCAGAAATTGGGATAAGTCTACTGCTGAGCTGACGTGGTCGTCTAATCATTAGGTCACTTTGGCAGAGCCGATTTTCAGCTTAATCCTGTCCTATTTCTGAATCAGTCTTGGTTTTCCCGTAGCAAGTAACTTTGTTAGTCATAGTGCTGTGATTGACTAAGTGACAGACTGTGACTGGTGTCACTGTCATTATTCTCATATGAGCAGCTCGTTCACCATTATCAGATATACTACCCGATGTTTGCTAGGAAATTCAAATCGTGCTACATTTCCCTAAAAATATCGACTTTCAGATTCTGTGTGCAGTTTCCATTTATTCGAGACTTGCTTTTGGCAAGATAACATTGAGTGGTACTCTTAAAACTGTGGTTGAGCTGTCAGACGTTGCCATATTTAGTTCGACGATGAAAAAGATACCAATTCATTGTTATTCCAAAGAGCAATTGACATTTTTGGCAAAAGCGTATATTTGCTTGCAAAATTGTTGTCGCTATTTATATAACTTGCAATATAATGGCATCTTTGAGTTAGCAAGTTAAGAGCCATCACCAAGCCCCATTCTGCATTGAAGCTAAATAGCCCGGTAGCTCTGGTTCACGCATAGCATAGTTTCATTGGATTGGTGTGTAGTGTGACAAGGTCTGATTTAGGCTACTTTTTGATAAACCTCTAACCGTTCTTTATGGAACGATCACATTCTTAGCTAAGCTCTGGGTTACGTTTTCATTGAAGGCTCCATGTTGTCACGATTAATTGGTTAAGAATTTCTTCCGTCTTTTTCCCGGAGTTTGTCAAGTGCGTCAAGAGTGTGCAGCTATCGAGCTCTCTCATTAGTCTAGGTGTCCATTTTAGCTGGTTTTACGGCTTTACATGTTTTCTCTGACTAAATAACCATTATTTAGCGATTGAAAACTTCATTGTTCTTGCACCTGGCGTGCTTGCACCTCTGTTTTGAATTCCTATTGGGAACGAAATGACCTTCTTCAGACGTTAGCATCAGTTTCACAGTCGATTCTGCCTGATTTCAACTGCATAGCATTGCTATAAAGTTAGAGATTGAGTAAACATGGATACTACAACTAAAATATCCCTCCATTGGTGCGCTGCTTGCTGCACTCGCGACGTGTACAATTAGGCGCACACAGTTGTCGCCAAACTCAGCACCTAGACTCGACTGTAAAGAGCTTCGACACTGTCACATCGCTCCAATTCTCGCCAACCTGCACTAATTCCTAAGCAGGTGGCATATCGACTTCGAGGAATCAAATAGCCATAGCCGTACGACATTCGTTAAATGTGTATTAGACCCCGACGGCGAACCTATCGGTTGGGCCTGTACCGGGTACTCATGTCTCTCGCGACCTGCCTATTGAAAGCGTGCATTAAACTCTCTCGCCTCAAATAACAATCTAATTCCGGATTTTCGATGGCTACCGTTACCAACACCAACTTCTCCGTCATCCTGTCGTCCGGCAGCAGTACCGGGGTAACATCCAAAGATACCTATTGACGAAGACCCCAAGTCCTTTGAATTCGATACGCAAAGCACGCTGGTCCTAAATTTCAGCGTCCGCTCTGCTAGTTGCGACGGTCCGGTACAAGTTACTAACTCTAGGCTGTGCCTTGGTGAAACTATCTTTCCTATCTACCTCAGCGTTTATCAAAAGCATCGGGATTATATTCACTATGGCTGTTAGGCCGCCTAATTTGTTTGGTCCAGCGGTTAAGGGGCTCGCCCCGACCAAGGCCTGACTGAGGTCGTGGGCTCAAGCCCCGAGGCATATGTGAAGCGCCTGAATAGAGATTAAGTTCTCTTGAGGCGCTATATAAATGAATAATATTTATTTATATTTTAATTTATTGACACCTAACTCAATGGAATTCTTCACTTGACTTCGTTGACATTTAAACTGAATCACAAGTTCTGCCAGTGCATACGACGTAGCCACAAAGTTTTCCACTCTAGCTCGCTCAACTTAACAGACATATTTTCAAACTAGGGCTGTACCGGATTTGATTTTTTCAAATTCGGCCGGAGCCGGATTTGCCGGATTTTTGATGACAAATACGGCCGGAGCCGGAGCCGGATTTGTTCATCGGACAAATTTTTACCATTTGTACTACCAAGTTTTTACTTGAGGATATATACTACAATAAATATTTAATTAAAAAAATATTATTAATAATAAGTAGCATCATTGTCTTTTGCTGTTTGTTTATTTTTGTGTAATAGGTGTTGCTGTGGGAGACCTCAGTGATAATCGTATAGCAGTGACATTTTATTAAAAAATTGAGTAAACATTTTTTACATCATAATATTGGTAATAACACAAAAAAAATGAAAAGAGACTAAAGTTCAAAATTCAAAAATACAAAAATAAGTACTGTAATTTTATATATTTTTCATACATTTGTTTCTTAAATTTATTTCATCAGTTTTGAATTATATTTGAGAAATATCAGTCGAGCTGCATTCTCTGGCAGAAGTGAACTTCGATGATCACTGAGGACTTCCCCAGCAACACTGAACAAACGTTCTGAAGGTACACTTGTTGGTGGAGCACCCAAATAAACGCGAGCTACTGTTGCCAGAGCTGGCAGTCGTTCCCTGTTCTGTCTCCACCACTGTAGTGGATCAGCCTCTCTGTTTATTAATGGCTCTGCCAAGTATTTGTTCAGCTGACTGTCAATGTCTGGTTGTTGCTCACTGCCTGTGGTACCAGCAGTAGATTGAACAATGTCATCAAAACATTCCCAAAGTACTGATGATTGAGAAGAATTATCCAGCCGGGCTTGCTTGGCTGGAATTTCTTCATTTGTGTCAACCTGCCGCTCAGACTGATTTTTTGTGGCTTCCATCTTGCACAGTTTCTATCTGCCCTGTCAATTCATTGAATGCAAGCAGAACCCTTGCTTTTGTAGCTGTCAGTGTAGCTTCTGATGAGAAGAATTTTGTTTTGAATCGTGGATCAATCATTGTCGCCACTGTATACAGGGCTTCCTGCTCGATACTGTCAAAGCGTTCATTCAATGAGTTGATTAGGGTTGACCTCATAGTCTTTACACCTGCATCTGTGCAGTCCTTCTTCAACAGGTTCCGCAGAGCTGTTACAATAGGAATAACTAGTGATATACGTGCTGCTTCACGGCTAACTTCTCTTGTTGCCTCTTCAAACGGAGCAAGCACGGACACAGCATTTTCAGCCACGGACCACTGATGTGCAGTTGGGCAGGAAGTGCCAACGACTTCTGAACAGTAGAGGGTTAATGCACGACGCTGTTCACATAGACGACGCAGCATGTAAAACGTTGAGTTCCATCTTGTGCTCACGTCTTGTAACAGCTGGTGGTCTGGCAAACCCAGTTCAGCCTGCAACTCCTTGAACCGACCACTCGCAGATGAAGAATGTTTAAAATGACCAACTAATTTCTTTCCGATACTTATTATGTCTGATACTCCCCGCTGACTGAGCAATCCGTCATGCACACATAACTGCATGGTATGTGCAAAGCACCCGAAGCTTTTTATGGTGGCATCACGAAAACATTTTGATATGTTCGCCGCATTGTCTCGAAGTACGACATGACAGCGTCCAAAGCTAATGTTCCATTTGTCAAGCATCTGCTGAAAGGCAGTCATCAGTCCAGCAGCAGTGTGATGACCAGCAAATGGCATGCAATCCAACACAAAACTCATGTTTTCAAACTCCTCTGTCAGCCAATGGGCAGTTAAGCCCATGAATGATTGCACAGTATTGTCTGCTGTCCATGTATCAGTGGTAAAGGACAGAAACGGAGTAGTTGCTGGATCGAGTATTACCAACAGCTGGGTGCAAACTTCATCATTAATTTCAGGAATGACTCTCTCTGCAAAATATTTTCGTGATGGAACAGTGTAACGCCTCTCTAAAACTCCCATGAGTTCAACAAAGCCTGCCTTCTCAACAATCTGAACCGGTTGCATATCTGTTATTATCATCTTAGCAATGGCACGGTGAATTCTCACTGATGAGCTGTTATTGATATCCCATACTTTCATGCATGCAACTTGTTCGGGAATCGTTTTCTGGATCATGACTTTGCCTATTGCACCAGGTGTAACATTCGGCAGTGCTGCAGTTTCAGCCTTCTTCTTTGCATTAGCAATTTTGGTTTGCATTTCGTTGTATTCTTTATAATGTTTTGAGCGAAGATGTGTCAGCATGGCCGAAGTTGAAAATTTTTTTGGGCTCATCTGGTTTACCACGTGACAAGATGCTTGGACACAGCAAACACTGGGATTTTGAGCTGTCACCGTCCTTTTCTCTGAAGTATTCCCAAACTGGACTGTTTTTCATTTTGTCTGTCATCTAGTTAAAAATAAAACACAATTAAAAGACTTTTGGATTTATTTATAAGGCCGCCCTTTACGCGTATAGCCAGCAATTTATGCGCACTGCACGCACACACACGCATTCTCCACGGCAGTCACACTGACCTGGTCCTATGTACAGAATTCAAATACGTGAATGCAGCCCCGTTTTAGGTTACGTACTTCAGCGGGGCGCGATTAACTGCCAAAAGCTGTCGCGGCACACCAGACCAACCAAAATGTGTTCAGTGACTTCTGTAGTGACGCGGTCTGGCGCTAGCAACACTGCGCACTACGCAAAACTCAAATTTCGGAAAAAAAGCGCAAAAGATATACAGTGCTAGTGGTGTTGTTACCTGCACGGATTTGCAAGTTGTCTCGCCTTGGCTGCAGAGTGACTGCTATTGCAATGAAGGTATACCGTGAAGAAGTTCCGCACGCTTCCGCCAAGTGCGGCTTCGTGAGACCAAATGCACTGCGAACGAATCTATGGTGCGGCCTGACCGACGACGGGCTGCCGCTCGCAGCGTTCCGCTCTGACGTCTGAGAATCTAACCGCGCTCGGAAACGTTCCGCCGCGAGCCGAGGTCAAAACCATGTCGTTACGACCTGACGTCGGAGTGCTCAATCAGCGTCTGAACGTCCTCTCGGCCTCCCCACCCTCTCCCGACGCAGAGCGCAGGGACGTCGGGCCAGCTCCTTCCTCTTATAAATGGAACGAGTAATATATTCAACCAAAATTCGAAAAATCCGGCCAAATCCGGCCAAGTTTTGGCCGGAGCCGGAGCCGGAGCCGGATTTGTAAATTGGCCGGAATTCGGCCGGAGCCGGAGCCGAATTCCGGTACAGCCCTATTTCAAACTGAGCTTTAACGCTACCGACAAATAACCCGTGCGTTAAATCCTGCTGACATAAAATGCCTTCTTCTAAATACCGCGTTGTTCACGCAAAGTGCTCAGCAATTTATTGGGTTCCTTGAGGCCCCACGTCTACCACATGGTTACGGACAATGTATCCACAACACCTTATACAAAGTTTCTAGTCGGTTATGACTGCAAGCACGTTCCCGGTAACTGCCGTATTATTCCACGCGTACTATACTGGCTCTCTCCACTCGGTCAGCCATCGCAAACGACAGACCGAAACACAAAGCGCGAGCACAAAATGCAAGGTAATATTACTAATGACAATAATATTATGACCGCTCAGCACTCACTAGTTCGGTTAGCTGCACAAGCCATGCAACCAGCACAGATCGGAAGCTTGATAGACTCTGACGGTAAAACAAGCCGCTGAATAATCTGAACGATGAGCTAGCAAATACATCGTATTAGTAAAAGTACAACAATTGCCTGTATTCCACAGCTGATACAACTGCTAGTTTGCCGACTCACTAATAGGCTCATAGCAGCTCAAGCTCAGTGCTAGACTCACCGATCGGAGTACGGTTGCTCCGATACTGGGATTTCGTTCGAGCACATGCCTTTCATAGCACCAAGGTAATAAGTCACAATTTTCACTAGCATATTTAATAATCCATGACATTAATAGTACACGCTGCTGCTCATATGCCTCAGATTATCGCACGCATCTCTCAAGCTTCCAAAGTCGGTGGCAAAGCATGTAGTTCTTAATCAAAACTTAGCAGACGAACTCACAGCTCACAATCGAGGATCATATCAGGCGAATGTGTGGCACGGAGGCAGATACCGTTCGCCGCATGCAGAGCAACTGCCAGCTGAAGAGGCAAGCAACGTAGGCCCGACACATCGCGATTCTGTGCCGCCTCATCGGAGCTCTTCCGGCCTCCGCAAGCTACCCTCTTTCGCCAGGTCGCACATTCCCACTCGCAGGAGCTCGGGTTCTCTAGTTTAACTTGGTCATTGGCTACGGTACCGAAGCGGTCAGCGTCGACGCGACTGTGCCGCTTGACGGCAGCAAGAATGCCTTGGTGGTGGCGGCCCGGAAAAGGTTGAAAAGTACAGAGTCATTGTCCGGTCTTTGCTGATCGTTCGCCACCGTTCGGTGGAGATGATGCCATTTTGCACTCAGGGATCAGGGTAGCTAACGCTCGAACTATGAAGCTTGCCTGGCGGACGTCGACATTCTACACGCATAGCGTCATGGGGGGCAGGGGCAGTGAGGCTGCTTTGCATCTACTGCGTCACTACTGCGTCGGAAGCTGAGCGGCACCTCTGACTGAAGCAGGCTGCTCGGGTCGCTTGCCCGACCGGAGCAAGGCAGAGGACCGCCAACTAATGAAAGCTTACAATTAGTGTACTTGAATGCTTCTTCAACTGCTCTCCTGACTCTGCTATGCTTCTCACTTTCTCTTTGTTGCGTTAGACGAAGTCTGTTGGCTACCGAATGCGTACCGAAAGCCGCTTAGGCTGTGAGTGCGCTATACGAAACTCTCCTACGTAACACCCACATGGTCTTTATGACTTTGTGGAGTTACAGACGGAGATACATTACATTACATTCTTGCTATATACGATGGTACCGTGGCTTCCGTTTATCCCAGTTTACGAGTCTGTCGAGATGCGACCTCTCTCGACTGCCTTTTTCTTCGAGTTGAGGTCTCAAATATTGTTTGGAGCCGGCCTCACATATCCCGCCGCTCTTTGCCGCAGCAGACGTCGTAGTGATGGCAGGGCCGTCCGCCCAGAGTCGAGCGATTCCCTTTTTCTCTCTCAAGGGTACCAACGGAATAATTCTCGCGGTTACGAGAGCAAGTGGCTTTCTAACTAACGCAAATAACAGGGTTGAGGGAGAAACGTAAGCGCGGTTCCTCAGGCCACTAAGGATAGGGCAGCGAAAGGTATTCAGCTGCAAGACCCTACCTGGTTCGATGGGGTGTGACGTCAAGCGCAGACCTGGCGGTTCAAGCTCGCACGGACTTGAGCGAGCCGTTGCGGTGTTTTAGCCGAGCAATGTAGCTAGACTCCGCGATGAATGCGCCAGCGACAGAAGCAGCTACTTCCGTAAGGTATTTTCCTCAGGTGTTACCATCTTGCGATAATTCCTTGAGCATCCGATAATAATCCGAGCTTCAGCCTAAGAGCTTCGACGATAATCGCAGGTTCGGCAATCTATGAGCTAATTAGTGAACGCTCACCTACGTCCAATGCGGCTGGCATGCCCAGTCTCCACGTTGGCAATGCTAACTTGGCGCGAGCCAATCTATTATACTCTACTTAATCTCGTGTGGCGATTGTAAAAACTATTGTATATTTATAAGTGCGTTTTCACTTTAAATGCGTGTGAGGAAAATAGATATGTTTTATCGTGGGGTCAAAGCGGAATAATGGCGCTATTACTTATGTCAATTATGATTACTAATTTACCTCAGTTTCGTGTCTGCCCACGGAGGATGCCTGCAATTTCACAGATGAGTCTTGTACACGAATCAGCATGAAAGCCAGTTACAAGATACAAAGCGATGCCACGCCCACAAAAGCTCCCCCCAGTCACACAGCTTGGGCCAGTGCGACGACATTACATGATACAATCAGCGAAGTGGTTAGTAAAGCACGTGCTGAACTTAGACTGCGTTCTGGGAGCCGGAATCGTAAACAACGCCAGATTGAGCTGCTCCGACGAAAGCGATTGCTGTGAAGGTGAAGATAACAAGAATAATAATGTTTATAATAATAATAACATTCGCGACGAAGCATCCTCAGAGACTGCTTTCTCTTTCTAAGCGTTTTGCGTGTGCTGCAAGCGAAATATGATCAAATGGTTAGTGCTACCATGCTCAATAAGCAACAAGAATAGCATGCATAGGGGTGACATGCACAGGGTCAGCATGCAAGTGTTGTTTGTGGCAGCCTGCACAGTGTTAGCATGCATAAGTACATAAAGGACGAATCACAGGGACCCACAAAAGGCTGTGGCGAATAGGTTCGCTTTAATTTCGTTTTAAATGTGGTCAAGTATGCGGTTGTCCTGACGCAAGTCGGGAGTGAGTTCTGACTTTAGAAGGATACGAACTACAGGCACGATCACCAAAGGATTTGAGGTTTGTGCGAGGTAGGAGGTCAACTGCTAGTTTTCGAAAAGCGGGTGATACGATGCTTAGCCTGGTGGGGCAGTTGATGTGAGTGTCGTTTGTTAGTGTCGTTTGTTCGCACAGCAGAGAGCCAGCCGATGCCCAACACCGACAGTTTATTACCAACGCACGGAGCCGAAGAGCGGACGGCTTCCTTCGGCCGCTACTCTAACTCGGCTGCCCACTCCTCCACTGCCCCTGTCTACCATCTCGCCACCAGTGGAATACCGGCCTGCGTCCATACCACATCACAGGCGGACCACAGCTGTGCACCGGCCGACCCTGATGATGAATCCACCATCACCCCACCAGCTGGTTACCGGCCTGTGTCCATGCCACATCACAGGCGGACCACAGCTGTGCACCAGCCAACCCTGATGGTGAATCCACCATCTGGCCACCAGCAGGTTACTGGCTGGTGTCCAAGCCACATCACAGGCTCATCAGAGGAGCCGGCATGAACTCGAACTACAGGTAGGCTGTGGCTAAACAACGAAGTGACCTAAAAGTGAGAGGCGAAATCTTGAAAATGACGGATGGATTTTAGGACTGGTAGTCAGTGCAGGTGGCTGAAAAGTGGTGTTATGTAGCTGCTTCGACGATCACGCAGACAATCTTAGCTGCAGAGTTTTGAACGAGCAGTACGCGTCTGATTGCGTATGCCGGTAGAATAGTAAGAATATAGTTACAGGAGTCAAGACGGAATGTCGAAAATGCATGGACCGACTTAAATGTTGTATTCCTGTCCTAACCAGCCCGAATTTTAGCTATGTTGTGTAGTTGAAATCAGGCAGACTTAATTGCAGAGCTGATGCAGTCGTCTGAACTAATGTTCAATTTGGGATACGACACCTAGATTTGGTGCAGACTTAACAACAGGCATGCTGGCAGAGCCAATTCTGAAGGCTAGCCTTTACACTTTCTGAATCACACTTGGTGTGCCCATAGCTACTAAGTTGGTTTTATCATTCTTTAATTTCAGAAAATTCGCTGCAACTCATGCGTATATGTATGTCATCAATATAGGCAGCACGAGATTTGAGAGAATTCGAGATGCTGAAAGAGTTTTTCTCCCCCCCCCCCTTCCATTTGCCAAGAGGATTGTGAGCCATTGATTATTCAGCCCCAGGTGAAATTGGAGGCCTGGCTTATCAGGAAGAACGCCAAATGGCTGGTAATATTGCGATAATAAGCTTAAAGCGCAACATTGTATTACAGCATTTCGTGGTTCTTGTTACTCGTCCTTCGCCTGCATGCACCTGCTTGCACTAAGACTGCTGCTTTCGGATGTTACCATCGACATTTGTTAATGTTTTACATGCAGCATCTTTAAAGGGGGCCTCCAGAGAGCTCCAGCTGAGAGAAGGCGATATCAAATGTATTATTATTGTTACTACAATTATTATTTTTAGTAATAAAATTATTATTTTTATTATTATTGCAGCTGCCCAAGATTAATGAGCCCTGCTTGGGTGCAATGCTGAACCAAACTTGGCTGCACTCGTGACCATCCGTTAGGTGGACCTCTGGTTAGCTAGGAATACTGAGTTACATAATCAAAAGCACACAGAAGTGAAAAAGACATGTTAACTTGCGTGGAGAGTAAGCTGGACGGAGCATGCGCCTCTTTTTGCTGACATATCAAAGATGCAAGGCCTTCGCAATATGCAAGCATAGCCAGAGCCGGTTATATTTAGGTTTGGCACATACGAGCTCGTGGATAAAACACTGCAGCAAAACATTGCAACTCTCTTTCCGAACTGTCGTCATAAGCAGAATGCTAGTAAACTCACTAGCAGACATACTTGACGAATTTGAACCTCTGCTTGGGCGCACTGTGGGTCCTCGCTAATACGGAAGATATTTTATTGCAGACAATAAACGAGCTAGGTAAGCTAAGCTAATGTTTGAAAACAAATTTACATAACATCAGGCCAGACTCACTTTCGTCAGGCATACAAGGACTGCTGAGGATCGTACAGGTCAATCTTAGCAGTAGCTGAGTCTAGCTTCTAAGTAAAAATGGTTGAATCACAGAGGAACAATATAAAGATGCTGATTGTATGTAAACCATTTCCTTACTTGCTCCGATGTTAGCTCCTTACCTAGTTAACCTTGTTATCATCTAACCGATTTCATTTCTGACTTCTTTGCCAAAAAGACAGACAAAGTCAGGAAGCACGTCCCCAAGGGTAGCAGAATCCCCTTTAGAGTCCTGTGCCTCGACTTCTGTCCCTCAACTATGGAAACTAAACGTATACATACAAGGAAGCCAGGAAATACCTGATCCTGAAGTTCGCTTCCCAGTCTAAGTAGATAACTAGTCCTCCAAACTCTATTGCTACCGTCCTGCATCTTACACGTAAGGACCTATATCTGACATGCACAAGTAAAGTTATAAATGCCAGCACCGTCGCAGTGGCAGCTTTCTACCACTCGTCACGCAAAGTGCAGTCCTGCGCCTTTGTAGTCGTATGGCAAAGAGAACTGTCTGCTTGCAATAAGTTCAGCAAGAGCATCCGAAAGTCCCATACCCTGATTCCTGTGCGACATATGTCAAGTGAATAGAAAGAGATTTTGCTCACTGCGAGCGGTATACATGTGCATCATTCTTATTATTCTCCACGTAAATCTCTCATTCACCTCAGGTCATCTACCAGTACTTTCCGAAAAGGCTCTAGTCAGGCCACTACTCAGAAAATTAACACTTGACCAAGAGACATTGAGCTGCAACCATGAGCACAATTTACCCAGTCATCCTTTTACCGTTCCTACCAAAGATGCTGGAATGAGTCATGTCAGACCAGCTGACGTCATGCATTGATACTTCACACCGACCTAGTTAATTCAGGCTGGAATGACACACAATCACTCCAAAGAGCCAGCATTTGTGCGGAAGTATAACGACCTACTTAGCAATGCAGGCTTATATAAGGACTCTCTGCTGTTTTGCCAACTATTTCGGCAGCTTAAGATACAATTAATCACCAAGTCCTTCACTGGAGCTTTCATCTAGCCTTGACATTACTGGTGCAGCCCAGCAATAGTTAATTCCTATCTCAGTGGGAGACTCCGGAGTTTTGCTGTAAACGGAAAACAATAATCCGAGGAATCACTGAAGTATGCTATAACTCGGGGATCCTATTTAGGTCCGGCCTCTTTTTCTGGTTTATAATCTCCCCCTCGCTATCGTTATTGCCAAGTACAATAAGAGCCTTCACCTCTATGTAAAGGACACTCTGCTGTACCTTTACTTCGATCCCTCCCGGCTCTCCGGCAAGTCAAATTCGCTCAACTCCGATGCCGCATCAATGATGACATCTGCACTTGGATGGTTTTCAACTTTCCTTAAGTGAACTACGATATACCGAATTTACTATTTATAGGGAAACCAATCTTGATTCGGAAATGAAAAGTAGCTCAAAATCAGCTTTGCCGGCATATTTCCTGTTTAATCTGCACGAAATTTGGATTTTTTCCGTTACAAAGTGACCTTTAATTAGACGCCTACATCAGCTCCTCGGCAAAATATTCCTTAGTTCAGCTATATAACAGCACTTAAATTCGGGCTTCCTTAGACAGAGATAATACATCTAAATGGCTATGGTATTTGTGCATTGTTTAGCTTCTGTAACGCACTTCTTGCTGGTCGACCGACCTGCACAATCAGGCCTTTTCAGCTGGTGCAAAAATCGGAAGATATTTATCACAGCACTTATTGGGTCCCTGTGATTCGTTTGTACGTGCTTATTCCGGCTGACAATGTGACTTCTGCCACTAACAACACTTGCACGATGACCCTGTGCTTGTCATCCCTAAGCGTTATTTTTGTTGTTTATGAGCATGCTATTACTAACCACTCAATCATGCTTCCTACGCAGCAAACGTAAAGCACATTGAAAGATATTGGGTTCTTTGAGGTTACTTAATCAATATGTTATTATCAATATTATTATTATTAAGATAATCATTTCCATCCTTAGGAAGCCATTCTTTTTAGTTCTGATGCTCCCATAGCGTGGGTCTGACTATCAACTTGCTTCTTCCCCTGACTTGACCACTTCAAAAATAAACTAAAACGGACCTAGTAATCACAGCTTATAGTGGGTCCATTCGATTCGTCCTCTGTGAGCTTATGCGTGCAGACACTTTGCACGCTGACATTAACCTTTTTAACCATTTTCATATGCTGAATCTGTGCATGTCAGCCTAAGCCATGTTTCTTTGCAACCGGGCAACTAACACTGATTATTCAATCATGCTTTCTATTCAGCAAATGTTGAGTGACTAAAAAGAGAGCTTTCTGATGGTGCTATACCAACTATATCACCAATATAATTTTTTTATAAGTATCGCCCCAATTCAATTTAAGCTGATTACTTAAAAAGCATATGCTCGAAGCCCACATTATGAATCGGCAACCCGGGTGTACCTTCAGTCGGAAAGGGCCCCCAATTACAGCATGAGGCAGTTTCATACTCAGGAATTTTGTTTGCAAAGAACCCTATTCGAGTCAGTGAGGTGGCCGGTGGATACTATGGGTCGAGGGGATAGTAAGTGCCTAGACAGAGATTGCGTTCTCTGAGGGTGCTTTATCGAGTGCATTATTATTATTATTATTATTATTTTCATTATTAGTGGCCTAGGCGGAAGCGACTCCTGACCTCGTTCCATGATGGCTGCTACTTGCTGCTACTAGAGCTCTAATCTGCTTCAGCCCGCCGATCTCTGCATTTTTAAGCTGTCCGTTTGGCTTTCGCCTGGCCATAGATATATGTACGAGGAGAAGCCCAGAGGCCCGACTACACTTGGTGCAAGCGTCCCCCTCCTTGGCCGCTTCTGAGCTACGTCGATGGTTGGTCTCATAGTCAATTAGAGAGTGTGTGTAGATAACTTATGCAGCATCTGATCGATTGTTTAGCTCAGCTTGCATCCACCCACTGTTGTGGAGAAGACAGAGCAGGGGCGCAGGTGGCCATTATCTTCTTCCGTTAGCCTGGGTTTCGATATAAGCCGCAGCTAATTTAAAGGCGTACCTGCCTTTTACAACTAGGAAATTTGTCTTGATTCCTTTCGATGAATGACCATTAAGTTTCTTTTGATGAAAACTACGGTTTTGCTCTATTATTGGTCATTGCGTCTGGACTAGCCGATTCCACGAGAAAAAATTGCTGGTTTTCTTTTCGCATGAACATTTGCGAAGGTAAAATAATAATATTAATAATAATAATGCACTTGCTAAAGCGCTCTCAGAGAACTCACCTCTCTACATGGTATCACCAGCCTCAATGAAAATCCTGGCTCAGTCACTGCCTGCCGGAAGACCGTCTAGGCACCATGGTGCCTCTCCACATCATTGAGGTGATATAGTGTGACGGTTTTTACTGCCATCTTAGAAGAGACTGATTTCTACATCTATCCGTCGCTAAACAAACGCTGACTAGAATGATTTAAGTAAAGCCTCCTAAAGTGACGCCTCTCTTGGAAATGGTAACCATATTTTACGGACATGTATCACCGAAGTACTTTTAAAATAATCGATTAAAATGTTTCGCCTAACTATAGGATTAGTCTGATTATTTTGAATCTAGTGGCATAAATTCAATACTTTACATTATTATTATTATTATTATTATCATTGCATTCACAGATTTGAAATTCAAATGGCACAACAGCAGATACTGAATACATGTTTATTAATAAGAGTAATGAAAGCTTAAAATGTTCTACAGAAAGCCAGAGGTTAGCCTTGTATATAAATCAGAAAGAAAACGTGCAGAGCAGTCTTCTCTGTCGTCAAAAACTTTGCATATAAAGATGTCACTTCATTGAATAGTTTAAAATGACAGCCTATCATCGGTTGCTTAACTAGGCTGCAAGGACATCACTTGAAGCGGCTGAATAGCACGTTATTAGAAATAACTATTAATGAACTTACTAATAGTAAAAATTATATAAAAATTGTTACATTCGATAATAGGCACTCAAAGAACAAAATCTCTTTCTAGGCACTTTACATTTGCAGTAAATGTAATGTATCTCCGTCTATAACTCATCAAAGTCATAACGACTATGTGGGTGTTACTCGGGAGATTTTGTATAGAGCACTCACAGCCTAAGCGGCTTTCGGTACGCATTCGGTAGCCAACAGACTTCGTCTCACCCAACAAAGAGAAAGTGGGAAGCATAGCAGAAATAAATTCAATACTTTACATTATTATTATTATTATTATTATCATTGCATTCACAGATTTGAAATTCAAATGGCACAACAGCAGATACTGAATACATGTTTATTAATAAGAGTAATGAAAGCTTAAAATGTTCTACAGAAAGCCAGAGGTTAGCCTTGTATATAAATCAGAAAGAAAACGTGCAGAGCAGTCTTCTCTGTCGTCAAAAACTTTGCATATAAAGATGTCACTTCATTGAATAGTTTAAAATGACAGCCTATCATCGGTTGCTTAACTAGGCTGCAAGGACATCACTTGAAGCGGCTGAATAGCACGTTATTAGAAATAGCTATTAATGAACTTACTAATAGTAAAAATTATATAAAAATTGTTACATTCGATAATAGGCACTCAAAGAACAAAATCTCTTTCTAGGCACTTTACATTTGCAGTAAATGTAATGTATCTCCGTCTATAACTCATCAAAGTCATAACGACTATGTGGGTGTTACTCGGGAGATTTTGTATAGAGCACTCACAGCCTAAGCGGCTTTCGGTACGCATTCGGTAGCCAACAGACTTCGTCTCACCCAACAAAGAGAAAGTGGGAAGCATAGCAGAGTCAGGAGAGCAGTTGAGGTAGTGATTAGCATGAGAGTAGCCGCTCAGGACCGCTGAAAAGGATGAGTCGGCAGCAGGAGAGTAGTTGTCGTTGCGTAAGAATTTTGGAAGCGAGCTCCACAGTCTAGGACCTGCAGAGTCAAAGCTCCTATCGCCAACGGTCTTTAAGCGTAGGAATGGAACAGCTAATTTATTGTCCATACAGGACCTGAGTGCACGAAGAGACTGAAACTGGTGCAGCAGTTCAGTTAGGTACGAAGGAGCCAAGCCGTGGCGGGCCTCGTGGGTCAGCGTAAGAACTGCAAAGGAAGCACGATCGAATAGATAGTGGTGGCAAGCTCGATAAACAAGGATCGCACGGTTAGACGTGACGAGCGAGGGTCAGCCGGCATGTATGGTTAGCGGCAACATAAAAATTAGTATATTATTTTAATTATTATTATTGATATTGAAATAACTCGCAAACCGGCCATACATAGCTAAGATACATTCAGGTGCACCAATGGTAGCAGCCCCCCCACCCCGATAGCTTAGACAACCGAAGATATCTTAATTGCCGTAAGATTGCGCTTATAAAAACTCCGTATTAGAAATGCTTTTCAGGCCAGGCTAAAGCTTGTTCGAAACACGCTCAAGCTATTGTTTATTTTGCACGATTAGGATTATTCTGTGAATTATGATCTAGCTAATATAAAAGAAATCTCTGACCGAAGTTGCTCTCCTGGAGCAACGGCCTTCGGGTCGGTGAATGTAGCGTAAGCCTGGCCACGAGTCGGCTTGAAGTCACCTGTATGCGTCAGCCGTAAATAATGGTTATTGCTGTGCTTTTACTAATGCAGTTGTATTGATAGCGTAGAGCTCAAAATATCAAGTGCCGTGTTTTTACCGTTGGCGTATACGTCACGACTTGGAAGTAAACAAATAAAATAATAACTACTAGATGATTTATCAGCCTCTTTTTTATAGCGACAGACGAGCCTTTACGGCTGTCACAGCTATAAAGAATCACCCACTGCAGGATTCGGACCCACGTGACCTCGGGACCGAAATCGTGAAAAGCAACCACCTCACCTAGTGTGCCATCACGCGCATCCTAAAGAGACCACTACAATGCATCTTCCGTTGTCTGCTATGGAGAAGACGGGTTTCCTAATTTGAGAGTTGCCTTGTAAGTTCTTCTCACCCTAGCTGCACCAGTTTTTTGTGTGCAAGTTTGTTTGGCAAGCTGAAGATAATCCTGTTTGATCAGAGAGCATCAATGGGGCAACATCGACTCTTTGATTTGGCCTCGTTAAGCATGCAGAACGAAACACTGGAAAATATTTACTTTCAAGTTGTAATAGATCAGTTGGCCACGCTAGAGTCCAGAAAAACTCGCCTAAATTAAGCCTTCGATAGCTACCTTTTGCCAGTACTACAATTAATAAGACTTTCTCGACTCGGTATACCTACTAGCGTGAGTTTTTCGCATTTCTTGGTGGAGCTAGTGTGCAGCGATGTTGAAAAAGAGGAGGGACGTCATTCGTCAGACCAACTTAGCCCCGCCATAAGCAACATTTGTAATGCTTCTTTGGGAAGAGGGGTCGTCCCCAAGTCCTTCAAATCGGTAATCGTCTGACCCATTCTTAAAAAGCCTGGATTAGACACAAAGGTCCTAGCGAACTATCGCCCAGTTTCCCCTCTTCCGTCCTTATCAAAAATTCTTGAAAAATTTATGCTAAGCAGCTGGTTGAACATATTGAAAATAATGGAATGTCAGAAACATTTCAATCAGGGTTCAAGAGGCAGCACTCTACTGAAATTGCTCTCCTCCGTGTTGACAATGACATTCTACGTGGCAACGACGACGGGAATGTCACTGCCCTAGCTCTGCTAGATCTGTCTGCTGCCTTCGACACCGTTGATCTGCTTGAACGATTGAGAACAACGATCGGTCTGGCAGACGAAGCACCGGCGTGGTTTAAATCATACTTGTCTGATCGTGTTCAATCCGAGTCGTGTGGGGGTCAGGTCTACGACACGAGAAGGGTCACCTGTGAAGTCCCTCAAGGGTCTGTTCTCGGTCCCTTGCTGTTCTCCATTTATGCACAACCTCTTGGAAAAGTGATTAAGGCACATGGAATAGGATATCACTTCTATGCTGACGATACTCAGTTGTATTTGTCATTCAAACCGTCGGAATCTGCTGCGGCAAGTGAGAAACTGAATGCTTGCCTTGCCGATATTCGATCCTGGATGTCGGAAAACTTCATGAAATTAAATGATAATAAAACCGAACTGCTGCTCATAGGACACTCTAAGCGTGTGGCCGGATTGAAAAGCTTTGCTGTTCTAATAGGTGATACTATTGTGCAACCATCACCACATGCTCGAGATTTAGGTGTCGTTTTCGACAGCTGCCTCAATTTCAAAAGCTTCATCCAAAAGTCTGCTTCTACAGCTAGCCATCACATCCGATCCCTATCCAAGATTAGGAGCTGTCTCCCACAGTGGCTTGTAAAATATTTAACTAGCTCTTTAGTTCTGTCTCGGCTTGATTATTGTAATTCCCTTTTGGCTGGGCTGCCAAAGAAAGCTATTAGGCCACTGCAGCGGACTATAAACATGGCTGCAAGGCTAGTCTTCAAGTCCCAGCGATTTGATCACGTGTCTCCTTTGCTGAAAGAGCTGGGATGGTTGCCGGTTGAGCAAAGGATACAGAGCAAAGTTCTTACGCTGACCCACAAGGCCTGCCATGGCTTGGCTCATTTGTAACTTGCTGAGCTGCTGCATCAGTTCCAGCCTGTTCGCGCCCTCAGGTCCTGTGTGGACAATAAATTAGCTGTCCCATTCCTCTGCTTAAAGACAGTTGGCGACAGAACCTTTAGCTCTACAGGTCCTAGACTGTGGAACTCGCTTCCAAAATTCTTATGCAACGACAACTACTCTCCTGCTGCCGACTATGGCACATCCTTTTTAGAAATCCTGAGCTGCTACTTCCATGCTACTCACTACCTCAACTGCTCTCCTGACTCTGCTATGCTTCCCACTTTTTCTTTGTTGTGTGAGACGAAGTCTGTTGGCTACCGAATGCGTACCGAAAGCCGCTTAGGCTGTGAGTGGGCTATACAAAACTCTCCTGCGTAACACCCGCATGGTCTTTATGACTTTGTGGAGTTACAGCCGGAGATACATCTAATAAGCAAAAAGAATAATATGGTTAGGGTGACAGGCACAGGGTCAGCATGCGAGTACGGTTTAGTGGCAGAATGCACAGTGCTAGCGTGCATAAGCATATAAATGTTTTCTATACCACTCACTTCCTCGACTTCACTCCTATGATCATCACTTTACGATGATATACTCACTATGATCATCGCTTTACGATGGAATACAGCAAAATGGTATTCATTTATTGAGCGCCCTAAGAGAGAATAAAGGGGGAATTTACTCTTGTCTATCCAGGCTATTTACACTTGCCGTAAAGCTTGACCACACGACGACCTCGGTCGTTAAAGGCAAGCATCTTACTAACCCCCCCCCCCCCGCGAAACTAGGGCGATGGAACGTGTTGGCTACTGCATGCCAGCCGACAGCAACTCAGGCTGAAAATTGTTGACCCTTTTTCGTAAATTCCCCCTTAAGCGTGCTATAGGGAAATCTCCAGCTAAGACCCATTTACATCTTGTGGCTTTGTGCAGCTATAGATAGCGAGACACTATTACCGTACAGTGTATGATTAAAACCAACGGTTATAGGTTGAGCCTTTCAGAGGGAGGGTATGTTGTGGGTTCACTTTTTTGTACAATGTGGGACTCTCACGTTTCCGGTGACTTCAGACTGCCCGCTCTCCCCCATGGCTGACCTTAAAGCCATACAAACGGTTTCAGTCGCCGAAACCGTTCTAGCATTGGTGTCTGTTCTTTTTTATTTTTCAAATGGTGCCCTTGCTGCACAATCTCATCACGAATAAATGAGCTTAAGCATTAGCATACGAACTTGAATATGAGCTTACGAACAACGCTGAGCATGGCTTAAATTCCTAGGGGGCATTAGTGGCCTTCCTGTAATCCTAAAACAACCAACGATGTCATAGGAAACGTCTCAGCAGCCCTTAAAAAAAATTTAAAAAAAAGCTACGAGTGTAGTTTGCTTTTACATGGTGCTGCTAGCCTCCAGCAGCGCTGCATTTTCAACAGTGATCTAGGTGCCATGGACGGCTGCCACCATAGCAAGCTAGCACTGGATGAGCCTGCAAAGCCAGCAGCAACATCAACCCTTAAGCCCATCAAGACTGCACACAGACGACGAAGAAATATTGTGAAACGAGCATCTTACATCAATTATAAATATATTTGCAGCTCAACGATTCATTGCAATCTCTATAAACAGCAGGAGGAGACGACTCTGGCTACGCCCTGAGCCTAGGAAGTGCCAGCCAGCAGCTCCTTCGTGCCAGGCAGCACCTGTAGGAGTCTGTCTGATCCTTAAAAAGGAGCAGAGAGCTCCTTTCGAGGTCGGCTCTCGTGTGCGAACCTGAGCTGCCGACTGCCATTGAACAGAAAGCTCCTGCGGTTGATTTGCATGTTTCAAGAAGATCGCATTGCAGGTGGCCTCGACCAGCCGCAGAGGACCCAGAGCTGTGCTGACACTGCCACCAGCTACAGCCGCTTGCTGCTGCTCACTGTATATGCCAGAGTAGGAGGTGACCTATTTCGGTAGATCGAGATATTTAGGAAGCACTTTGTATTTGTCTAAAAAAGCAGCACCGATCGACCCTGGACACCCAGAACACAGCAATTGGAACCAAGCAAGCTCTCCAGTGGTGACCTGGAGGCCTTATCTGATGCCTCCTCCTCACAGGTGCATGTGTAGACCCTGAGGACTGGGCATTGGTGACTTGGGATGCCTACTGCCTTGCAGCTGCTTGAGCGGGGCTGCACGGAACAGGGCAGAGCAGCTGCTTTTAGGCTTTAACGAGATATGGCACGTGATAAAACTGCACATGCTAGGAAGAGAATCAGACAGAAAGATAAGATCGAGAAGGAGGAGCAGGAAAGAGGACCAAAAAAAAGGAGCAGAAAGGCAGCAGCAGCAGCAGGTTGTCTGTCAGAGAGCCTACTTAGACACAAGAGCAAGCAAAAGGTTGAGAGAATAGGTGCACAGAGCAAGACCGCCGGATAACTTCGTTCATGGTATTCGCGGACATTCAATCGGAAAAGGGAACAAAACAGAGATAAGGCATGCCGAGCACGTAGCAAATTCACGCAGGTGTATGCACAGCACGGCATTTGCGAAGCAGAAGCAGCACCAGCAGTAGTTGCAGCATCAGCAGCAGGTGCAGCAGCTGCAGTAGCAGCAGCAGTTTCAGCACCATCGGCACTTTCAGCAGCAGATGCAACAGTAGCAGTAGATGCAGTAGCAGCAGTTGCAGCAGCAGTAGTTGTAGCAGCAGTTGCAGCAGCAGTTGCACCAGCAGCAGTTGCACCAGCAGCAGTTGCACCAGCAGCAGCAGTTGCAGCAGCAGTAGTTGCAGCAGCAGTAGTTGCAGCAGCAGTAGTTGCAGCAGCAGTTGCAGCAGCAGTAGTTGCAGCAGCAGTAGTTGCAGCAGCAGTAATTGCAGCAGCAGTAGTTGCAGCAGCAGTAGTTGCAGCAGCAGTAGTTGCAGCACCTGCAGTTGCAGCAGTTATAGCAGCAGCAGCAGTTATAGCAGCAGCAGTTGCAGTAGTAGCAGCAGCAGCAGCAGCTAGCACGGATCACAGCGCTGGGTACCTTGCAGAAGCCGTGCTATGAAGACGCTCTGGTCACCCTGGGCTAGCACCTGCTGACCGGGCTGAGGCTGCTTTCCCGGCAGCGATGTCACCGACGTACTGCAAGCCACGCCCACGCGAATGTCTTTGGCCAGATGCTTGGCATCTATGCCGAACTGCTCAAAGTTCTCAAGAAGTGTGACCTGCCAACGAAGCAACGACGATGGCGATAAGAGATGCATTCCTCCAGAGAGCCAGCCTTGCTCAGCTCTGGAGCTACAGCAGCAGCCAATAGGAAGTGCTGCTGCTGCTGCTGCTGCAGAAGCTAGAGGGCGCTGCTACTGCTGCTGGCCTGCCCGGGCAGCTTGGACCAGCTTAAGGAATGTGCGACTGTGCCCGGGCCATGCACCCGATGCTAAGAGACTGCATGCCACGTGGGACATGTTAAGACGCATGTTAAGAGCATGCCCAATGGACTTCTGACGCTCGGTGCACCACTGGGTGGGAGAGCAAGGAACTTTTGCTGAGCTAGCTGCTTGACTTCACCTTCACGAGTCGGCCAGACTGCAATGGTTTCGAGAAGAAATCATCTGCAGCGGATCATCATCTGCTGTAGGGCTGCATGGACGACAGCATCCAAATCAGCAAACCACAGCAAAGTGTAAGCAAAAGATAATCCACTAGCTAATCTATCAGCCCCGCTATCAGTCCACGGGCAGAAGAGCGTGTGTAAATGTACTCATTTGCATTGTACCACTTACTATATTTGCTCGTTGACACTTGGCACCTTACCACTCACCATTTAAGATAGGCATTCATAGATAGGCAGCAAAGGCACTGTACTTGTTACCAGTAACCATGTTATCTTGCCTCCTTCACAGCAAAGTGTAAACTTATGCATAGAAAGAAATGGGCTTACTGAAACACAAATGTTCTATTCCAATTATCGTTATCAAAAGTAAGCACATCATCACTATAAGCTAATTTATTAGCCCTATGAGCAGCCCATCATCAGCTAATTTGGTCTAGCGGTTAAGGTGCTGGCCCCGACCAAGGTCTGACTGAGGTCGTGGCTCGAGCCCCGAGGCATATGTGAAGCGCCTGAATAGAGACTAAGTTCTCTTGGGGCGCTATATAAATGAATTATATATATATATCCAATTTTTGGCCTTATATTCGGCGCTGCAGTGCGAGCACAGCAGCACCGGCTAGTTGAGGTGCATTGGCGATAACGACACACTGTAAGCTTTAGCTCTGCAGGTCCTAGACTGTGGAACTCGCTTCCACAATTCTTACGAAATGACAACTACTCTCCTACTGCCGACTATGGCTCATCCTTTTCAGCGGTCCTGAGCTGCTACCTCCATGCTAATCACTACCTCAACTGCTCTCCTGACTCTGCTATGCTTTCCACTTTTTCTTTGTTGCGTGAGACGAAGTCTGTTGGCTACCGAATGCGTACCGAAAGCTGCTTAGGCAGTGAGTGCACTATGCAAAACTCTCCTGCGTAACACCCACATGATCTTTGTGGCTTTGTGGACTTGAGGACTTTGTGGACAGACAGAGATACATTTCATTACGTTACGCTGCTGCCACCTAGGCCCGGAGAGACAGCGATATGTAGCCCTAACCTTTGGAGCTGCCCACCAGCATGAGAGGAAAAGAGGGGACAGTCACCACGTGCAGCTGCAGGTAGAAAACCTGAGGTCAATACACTACTGGCTGCTGCTCTCTGTACATTTTGCCTGCACGCATGCACACACACACACTGCTAGCAGAGTCTTGCTGGGCTAACGTCTTGGCTTCTTCCAAGCTTTTACCGTCTGCTTGACTGCTTGATTCATTTGTCGCAATGAGACCAATGGCAGCTGCAGCTCGAGAGTAAGCAAGCGACTGCAAATAACTGCTTGCTGCACAGGCGCTACCACCAGGGGGGGTGAGCCACCACCCGGCGGTTGTGACAGCTATATGTACGCAATCTAGTGTGATTAACAAGCCGGAAACGTCATTCGTGACAGCTGCGCAGCAGCAAAAAATTCGGTACTCGGCTGACGGAGGTGTGGCAGCAAGCCAAGTATAGACTGGGTGTGCACGTGAAGTGAAGCCATGTCAGCAGTTCTAGCTGCCCGAATAGATGCACCTCAATAAGTTGCCTGGTCCCGAATGAGTCTTATAGCAGATGTGGCTCTCTTGTAGCCGACTAAAGTAGGAGAAAATAGTTAAACCTCGGCGCACCACACTGGCAATAACAAGCATGAACAGTGACTCGCCCAACATGGATCCGGATTCGCTCCAAGCATGCAAGCTGAGATTCGCGGCAGCCGATCTCCAGTTACTCGGTGTGTCGAGAAAGAGCTGGGTACTTGACCATTGACCTTGACCATACTTGATACTTGGTACTTGACCTGGTACTTGACCATTCGTTTCCAGATTCATTAAGGGGAGGGGGCAGGCAGAGAGCAATGTGGGCAGGGAACGTTTGAGCACATGGCATGACGTAGCTTTGATCGCCTGCCGTCACAAGAGCTCGAGCTAGCCATACACACGCTAGGCTGGCAATACACACACTGGGCAGGCCATTCACACACTTCACCCAGACACACTACAGCAAACGAAAGTTCGAACGGCCTCGATTTCGTTTGCCGACGGCACCGCCAGCATGCTTCACAGCACTGGCTGGCCCAACAAAGGTTCACGACTGACCAATAGTTTCCGTCACGAAAGTTACTTGCACCGATTGACAAGAAGCTTGATGCAAGTCATACCGGAGGCCAAATGGCCGACAGTCGGTTGGACGAGCGCGGCAACTCAGAAAAGAAAGTCAATGACTGGAGACACTCAAATTACTGCAGAAGTCACAAAAGCAACAACTTGAACCTGTCGAGGTCAGAAAGGGGCCGGGAGCCAGCACCCCATAACTGCATCCTGCCATAACTGCAGCCTGTTCTACTGCTTTGCAAAAGAGAAAACCCTACCACGAGCTAGCCAATTAAAAAATAATAATACAATGGTGGGCAACCAGGGTGAACTTAATCTGTTTATAGACTTGAGCTCTTTATAAACTCTGCAGCTAGGCTTGTCTGTCGTGAGGGGCGTAGTTGCCACATCACGCCACTTCTTGCCGACCTTCACTGGCTCCCAGTCAAGCAGCGCATCGACTTCAAAGGTTTCGTCACTCACTTTCGGGCCCCTTCATTCTCTGGCTCCAGCCTACCTATCAGATCTTCTCCCCCCCCCCACCAGGTTAAGCATCGTTCCACTTGCTTTTCGGAATCCAACTGTTTAACCATACCTCGAATAAACCTCAAATTCCCTAACCATGTTATTCTTGTTATTTATTGAGCATGCTACCACTAACCATTCGATGGTGCTTTGCTTGAAGCAACTGTAAAGCACCAAGAAAGAGATTGAACTCTCTTAGCGCACTATAAAAAATGTATTATTATTATTATTATAAAACCTGCAAGTAGTGACTTAGACTGGATGTCACAAATGCATAAACCAACTTTATAATAATAATAATAATAATATTGCACTTGATAAAGCGCCCTCAGAGAACTTAATCTCTTTCTAGGCGCTTTACATTTGCTGCAAAGTGATACGCAATAGAATAGTAAGTAAAATCATGCTTGAAAAACAAACAAAATGAATAACATGGTTAGGGAATTTGAGGAATTTGACGCAACTTTAACATATGTATGCCGGTCTATTAAAGTGGGCCCAAATTTTTGCAATGTTAATTTGCTGGGAGTAGGCAAACTTCACTGTGGAGCTGAAGTGATCGTCTAGAGAGACGTCAATTTGGAAGAAGATACCTAGATGCTGTGCAGATGCTTTGGCAGATATGCTGACATGACAGATTGTGAGAGTAGGGTTTCCGGTCCCTTTGCAGCAAATGTAAAGCGCCTAGAAAGAGATTGAGTTCTCTGAGAGCGCTTTATCAAGTGCATTATTATTATTATTATTATTATTATTATTATTACTAGGTCACATTACGTTTGCCCAGAACTAGAAGGCTTGTTTTGTCGTCAATCATTATGCAAACGTGTGTTGCCACCCACGTGATAACTTCAGCAGTATGTGCAGCAAGCAAGTTGAGGTTTGACAAGCTGCTGTAAGGCTGGGCGGAATTAAACCAGATCTAGCTGGCGTACAAGCAGCATGAGCTGACGCATCCGAGCTCCCCCGACGCACCTGCTTGTTTCCTGTCCGAGTCTCGACACGAACGTGCAGTGGCTTCACAGCTCCTTTCCGAGTCAACGTATGCCCAGTCGTGTACGATATCGCGTGAGTCTCCTGCAGCTTGCCGGTGCACCTGCACGGAGAGCAGCGCCCAGCCAGCGCTGCCAACGACGATCTCTCCTGCCGCCGCAGCTATCTGCCACCGGCTGCAGTTTCACAAACGGATCGAAAACCAGGCCGTTTCGAAACGACTGCACCGCCACGGCCTCCGCTTGGCGACAGGACTGCAGATGGATGTGAGGCTGCTGCAGTAACTAACTATACTCTGCCTCTGCTTGCAGCTCTCTGGGCCTGACTTAGCAGACGCCCAAAGCTGCCAGGCCCGCAGATGCCAACGCAAGGCTAACAGACTGCCGAGGGCACGCACCTATCGAAAAGGTCAGTCCAGTGCAGCCGCTCGACATAACCGTCGGCCTTCGTCAGCAGACAGTCGGACAGCAGAGCATCGAGAGTAACACTCCTAGGGAAGAGGCAGGCTTCTGCTTCAGCGGGCGTCTGCTGCCGCAGGCGTCTGCTTCAGCGGGAGTCTGCTTATGCTGACGTCTAACAGAGGCGCCCTAATGGGTCAGACCATGTGTAGGAGCTTGCTGCAATGAAGCTGACCTCTTATCTTGAGGGCATTGCAGAGCATTCGACTTGACGTACTCAGTCACGACATGCCTCAAGTCCTTGACCGTGATGCTGTCACCTTTGCTGCAAAGACAGTGTACCAAACGATGTTAAGAGTCCCTCGATGAACACAGATAAGTCAAGTCTTCACTGACAGCACACTTAACAAGTGTGCTGTCGGTAAAGAAATGGTTTCGGTGCGTTTAAGCTGCCACATAACAAGTCAAGTGTTCAGGCAAGGCTAACGCAGAGACAGGTGTGCTTGGCCCGATCAGAGACTCCAGGATCTCAAGATCCTATGACCGGCAAGGCTATAGAATACATGCTCATTGGGTGACGGTTATACCAAGGCCTGCTAGAGCAAGATAACGGTCCAGTCACCTGCATGTGAAAATAGCAATATTGCTATTAATACTAATACGTTTATATAGCACCCCAAGATAGCCAAAGCTCTTTCTAGACACTTCACATACGCTGGAAGGGAAGCGATACAAATTGTTAGTCCTAACACACATTATTTCAGAGCATGTAGAGGGCACACAAAAGACGATTCGCACAGACCGAGCAGAGGTTGCAGGTAAAAAGCAGGTTTGAGCTTGGTTTTTTTAATGTCGTCAAATCAAGTGACAGCCCAGTGTCAGACGGTAGTGAGCTCCTTCTTCCGAACATGTGAGTTAAGAGACGTGACCTAAAACAACTATAGTCAGACGAGCTAGTGCACGTGCGACGAGAGGCCTGATTACGATACAATTATGAAGCAATCCAGATAGGTACACCACAGCAAGAGAATAGAGAAACCAACAGGTGAGTGAAGTAACCTTAAAGTTGTTTGCCTGCTTGATGGGCAGCCAGTGCAGATTGGCATGACGCACACTACTGCAGCAGTTCGTGCCAGCTGTAAGCCAGCTGCAGCTTGTGGTTCACAGAGCTTTGTGCTTGCAGCTTTGGTCTCTGCTAGCCACGTTCGGACGTCTTAAAAAAGTGTCATTTGCGAGGCGCGGAACCGTTCATTATACTGTGAGAACTCGGCTTGAGTTCAATGTTAATCCATTAGTCATTTGCCACAGTATACATACAACACATAAAGATAGACACATAGAAAAACCTGCAAGTAGCAAGTTACAGAGGCCTAGAATGCCACAAATGCATCGATGCAATGATTACTGTGGTAACTTACTTAGCAAGCATTAACTTTCGCAACGCTTTGCAGGTGAAAATGTATGTAGGCAGACTGTACAGCAGAACCGATGCGGTCATCCAGTGATAAGTCATGCTGTATGAGGATCATGCCAAATGTTGAGCAAAAACGACAGCAGATATGCCGAACAAGTAAATTTTGATGGTGAGTAGGCCTTTCACGGTAGCCGGCAAGCACTGTGCTGCGCCGATGGAATGCCGGGCAGGTGGCGAGAACGAGGCACTGTACGTAGCAGAGCATCATCGAAGGGAAGCACGCAGAGGAAGAGACTGCCACAAAGCAGCTTATGCCAGCCTCCGGGCAGCAGCAAGTCCAGAACGAGCCGGAAATAATCAGGATTATAATAATACCATACTTGATAACGCGCCCTCAGAGAACTCAATCTCTTTCTAGGCACTTTACATTTGCTGAAAAGGAAACGCAATTGAACGGTGAGTGTTATCATTCTCGATAAACAACATGAATAACATGGTTAGGGGTAACATGCACAGGGTCAGCATGTAAGTTTGGTTAGTGGCAGCATGCAACAGTGTCAGCACGCATAAATACTGGCGAGGTGATGATTCCAGCCGCGCCAGTATCCGTCCTCACCAGTAGCCAGCCGGCCGCAGCAGCGGAACCATGGCCTGCGTGATGCACAGCATCTCGCTAATCGTCGGCGCTACGAACTCCCCGTCGCTTGGCTGACCGGAAGCAGTGGCACTGTCGTCGCAGGACTCAGCTGCCGTCCTCCATGCCTTGAAGGCGCGCAGTCTGAAGCAGAGCAACGACGTGCGAGGCTCTGAGAGAGGCTCGCGCGCAGCTGACGCGGCAGATGGGTGCGAGGGAAGCTGCCTGCTGCGGAATAAAGGTAACCGCATAACGAGGCAATAGTCACGTGGTGGCCATACGATGGCCAAGCCTGGCAGATTTCAGCGAGCTGGCAACCAGAGTTAACCTAGTGAACAAATACCACTGCCGCGACCGCACTATGACCACACATACAAAGCTAGCCTATCTTGACAACATGCAGAGCCAGCCAGCTAAATAATAACAATAATAATAATAATGCTACATTCTATACAGCCCACTCAGAGAACTCAATATCTTTCTAGGCACTTTACAGTTGCTGCAAAGAAGCACGATCGAATGGTTAGTGGTAGCATGCTCGGCTAGAGCTGCAGCTACAACCACAGCAGCGGTAGCCACATATGCAAGTTGCCTACAGATGCCGACGTCTTACTCTGGGTGACTCTTGTCAAACTGAACGATGGCCTCCACCCCAGGAGATTGCTCGTCGACTGTAATCAGGCCTTTGGCTTGCATGGCTTTCAGAAACACAGAGAGCTACAAAACAGCAATGCACCGCTCGAAGGAAGCGTGACAAAGGCCACTGACAAAGCTGCAGCCTCATTCAGCTTCGAACAGTGATTCGCTGCATCCAATCGCAACTTCATCCACTTGAAGGCAGACTTCTTCAGGAAATGTACTCTTTAAGTTTCAGACTTCTTCAGGAAATGTACTCTTTAAGTTTCACATCTCATCAAGACAGCAAGTGCCGAGTGCCCATGGAGCGGCCAGAGGCAGCTAGAAAGCACGCAATGCTCCGCACCTATCAAACAGCCACAGGGCAGAGCTTTGACGAAAGGTGGTAACACCGACGGCTCGGGTCAGGGCAGCAGCTACTGTAGTAGGCAGCCAGCCCAGCCCAATGCAAGTTTTAAAAAACTCGTGAAAACAGTTGTATACGTGATAAATGTTAGTATATATAATTTACTCTCTCTCTCTCTCTCTCTCTATATATATATATATATATATGTATATATATATATATATATAGAGAGAGAGAGAGAGAGAGAGAGAGAGAGAGAGAGGGAGAGAGAGAGAGAGAGAGAGAGAGAGAGAGAGAGAGAGAGAGAGAGATGAGAGAGTAAATAAAGGTGCTCCCCTTTGATGACCGAGGTGGTGGGCTCGAATACATGGGCATACACTGAATGCGAAGGGCCTAGATGGAGATTAAGTTCTGTTAAGGGGCTATATAGATGGATTATATATAAACAAAATACGTACACCTATATGCCCTACCTGTTCTAACTCTGAAGCCATGAGTTGAGAGCAAGAGAATGAAGTTTCTATAGCTCCACTGGAAGAACACCAGCAAGCCAGAAGTTGTTGACCAACTTTGAAAAGGGGTCCCATTGTTTGTACTCGGTCCCTGGGGGGGCTTTGGTCTTGGGATATATATCTAAAACAAGTACTCAAACCGTCGGTATCATAACAGTCTGCTTCACACATGTATTCCTGCAAGGATATCATGATGGCATGAAAGAAGTCACGAGCTCAACACGAATGAAATTAGCAATCTGTAGCTGCTGCCATGCTGACTACTCTCTCTCTCTCTCTCTCTCTCTCTCTCTCTCTCTCTCTCTCTCTCTCTCTCATCTAAATCAGCAACTTTTAGCCTCATGTGCGACAAAGTGCACGGCTATAACATAAACGAACACACACACAAAACTTACAAACACATGCACATACACACTCGCGAAACACCTGGATGCACATGCGAGAGACTAGGTCAATACGCTGCTGTCCATACCACATTGAGGCAAGCACAATGCCACCGATCGTGCTCATAGAGGCGACAAGGCAGGGATGCAGCGGGCAGAGCCTGCTGGTGGTCTGCCAGGATGAAACTGCATGCGCTTCTCCATCGTTCCAGAGCAGCAGCAAGCAATCCTTCCCAAATGCCTTTGCATCAATAGCGGCACACAAGCCGGTTGCCGCTCACCTTCTTGTGCCGGGTCTTTTTCACATCCACGACCTCTCCAGCCGGGCTGCAACGTCGGCACACGAGCAGGTGACTGGGGGGGGGAGGGAGATGCAAGCGCAGCTGCACACTCACGGGTGACTACTCGGTGCACGCAAACGAGCATCGACCGGCAGCTGCCCGGCAGCTGTGCAGTGCGCACTGCGGCTCGAGCTTTGAGCAACCGTTGGCAGAGCATGCAGTGCACATATGGTAGCTTCCTGACGAGACACACAGGAGCGGCTGAGACTCTTGAGCTTCTGTGAGGCGCGGCAGCGGGGGGGGGGGGGGGGGGGCCTCGTCGGTGAGGGGGGTTGGACCAGGCAAAAACTGAGATCCTGTGGTCTCTGATATAGGGACTACTCCTGAAACACGTTGACCCCAGCGGCCCCCTCCACACCTCAGCACCTTGTTAACAACTTCTAATCCGGATTCTGAGCAAACCGTACCATAGAAACTGATCTACAGCGTGTTTACAATGCCCTTTTGAAAAATGATGATCAGGGCCTCTCTGCTCCTTCTCCTAGATCTCTCTCATCAGCATCTCACATCATTCTCCATTTATACTGAACCTCTAGAAAAAGTGATTCAGGCCCAAGGGATCGGCCATCACTTTCGGTGAGCCATTATGGCACATTAGGGAAGGCGGCTGTGGCTACTTTTCCAGACCTAGGTCCCGAGATCGTTGGTTCGAATCCTTCTGCGGGCGATCCTCTATTGCCGCTGCAAGCCGTGGTGATAGCCTTTAAGGCTCTTCTGCAGCTATACAGAAAGATACTATTAAATCAGCTATTGTTTTCAATGCTGGTGATAATCACCTGAATTTGTCGTTAAAACCATTAGTATCTGCTTCAGCCACATCAGCTCCACAATCAAGTATGCCTACTTTCAGCTACATAAGATTGCTAAAATTCGGGCTCGTTTGGACAGGGATACCACATCTAAGTTGGTCCATCCCCTGCGATTTGTCCTTTATGTGCTTATGCCTGCTAACACTGTGCATGCTGCCACGAACCACACTTGCATGCTGACCCTGTGCACGGTACCCCTAAGCATGTCATTCTTGTTGTTTATCGAGCATGCTACCACTGACCGTTCGATCGTGCTTCCTGTGCAGCAAATTTAAAGCGCATAAAAAGAGATTTGAGTTCTCTGAGGGTGCTTATCAAGTGTGCTATTACTATCATTATTATTTCGCAGGCAGAACAAACAGCATTGTGGTGGCTATGCATCTCTTATGTCATTTCTGGGTCGGTAACCGTGTGGTCTCTGTCTCTGTTCCTGAACCCGGAGCCGCAGGTAGCCCCCCCCCCATTGCAGGGAAGGTTCCTCCGGCTAAGCTACCATCATTTTTTATTATTTTTAATACAGATGCTTCATAAAATAGAACCAAATGTTCAATGGGACCTTCCAGGTGTGGCCTTGACATCACCGTCACGTGGTCCCCCCCCCCCCCGATGTTCCATCCACCCAGCGGGTGCGCTCCACGGCACGTGACATATCTTAGCCGTGCCATTCACTTCTGCCTGTGAGTCGGATTGTATACGAAAGCTATACACTTGCTTCTCTCTTATCACCACGTGCTCCAGAGCACCACACATGACGGCTTCGACCACCGCTATGTATACAGGCGTATTTGATCCACTTCGCCAGCGTACAATGCAGCTGTCACCATTACTACCACGCTTTTGCGGTGGGGGGGGCATTGCCATTCATTGCCTTTCTTCGTCGGGCCGCAAGCAAGAGCCCCTACATGCGGACCTAAGGTTGAGAGTTCCTGCTCTGGACGCTTGCTGGGCAGCTCGATCGGACAGAAGCGTCGGTCGAGGTTCATCTGCTGAGAGAAGGCCTTCAATTTTTCATTCAGGCGGATAAGAAAGCCGCTGGGGTTACAGCTGTGAGACGATCTCTGGAGAGTGGGCTCTCACTTTTCAATTCGGAGGCAATCATATTTATGGATAAATAAAAAAGTATTCGACAGTTCTAAAGAGTAGCACCAGACATAGCGTTGGGCGAAAACGCTATGCTCGACAAGCTGCTTTGAGCTTAGGAGAAATGGGCCATGCTATATTATATATATATATATATATATATATATATATATATATATATATATATATATATATATATATATATATATATATATATATATATATATATATATATATATATATATATATATATATATATATATATATATATATATATATATATGCTAACTATGCTAAAAATGCTTGGATCTGAAAGCTGAAAAGCACCTCGGAGGAGACACGCCTCAGGCTTGCAGCTCCAAGATGAACATCCTAAGGGGGGAGGAGGAGGAATAGTAACTTATCTTTCTGTACATGCAACGTTCACGAATGGATATGACAAGGCTGCAGCACTCACCAGCAGGGTAGCAGGTGATTCCTGTAGAAGTTGCTGGTGAGGATGGGCAAGTCCGCCTTGCTCAGGCTCGTCTTCAGAGCACACAGGAAGCACTGGTAGAGCAGCGAGTCGGCTAGGTCCCCGGCAGCCACGGTGGCTGAGGAGGCTGAGGCGCTGGCTGAGCTCCGGGGAGCATCCTGATCACCCGGCTCCAGGGAGACGCCGTCTTTGCTGCCGGGGGCAACATGGCCTTTGCTCGGATCACTGACAGCTGCAGACTCTACGGTCGATGCAAGCACAGGACGGAAACACGTGCAAGAATAAGTGGTAGAATTTGCATCTTCACAAAAAGCCAGGCCGGCACAGCCACGTCATATGTGAATGATGAAACCAATGGCGCGCCAATGTAGGGCCTCGTGGCCAATCACGACAGGCAAAGCGCTCGTGCTCAAGCTAGAAGTGCAGGGCAAGCAGCAGCAAGCCACTGAAAGCAGCTCCACGACATCATTCGTCACGACTCGCCACGCAAGGCTGCTGCTCGACACGCAGCGTCCTACGTCTACTGGCAGTCGATTGGACAGCAAGCCACGAACAAGACAGGTGCAACCGGAAGTGACCGGCACTAGAGCCAACTTCCGCAGCCAGCCAGGCACTGACACAGCGAACGAGGAGAATGGCTGCCTGGGGAATGACAAGAGTCTGTGCAGTACCAGCGGCAGTAGTTGCTATAAAGAAAAACAGGAAAATGCACAATCCTTCCATCTATTAACAATCCTTTGGGAGCAAAATTCTGGCAAGAGCAAGGGGAAGCATAAGTCGCGGTGACTGCCCCCACCCCCACAGACGAGAGGATCACTCACATACGAGCCAGTCGATATGGTATTGGACCCCACCCACTCCTCACTCGCTTTACAACGTTGGCCACTGCATCGAATCGACTCTCACCTCAGATGCATTCAACCAAGAACCAGCTCAGCTAGCGGCGAGCTCGGTTCGAGCAGAGGCCACTTTTCAATCGCTCCAGCCATCATCTCGCAACCCTGGCGAGCCACCCTGGCTCACCGGAAATGACACTGCGCAGAAGCCAGCCAGCCGCCGGTTTTTCTCTCAGTTGGCAGATCAGTGAAGCAGCCAGCAGCCACGGAGGCTCGAACCTGCCCTCGACGTCATCGTCGACCACGATTCTCAATCTGCTGAGCGTCTGCTCCGTTCCTACCGTCGCGCAGGGCATTTCTGCCTCGGGCACAATGCTCGTGGCTCTAGGCCAGGTGGCTAGAGGCCATCATCATCATCATCATGCTCTCTAGACAGGAGCAGACCCACCCACCCAGGAAGCCAGAGCAGGCGGCCTGTGCAGCTCGGCGGCCAACGACTGGACGGATCGAGCCGCTGTGTATGACGTGCCGCCATTTGGAAGCAGCAGCAGCTGCTGCTGCCTTGCCATGTAGGTGAGCACGCTCACCTCCACGGTCATCTTCGGTGCCGGACAGCGCCACCTCCCGGCCATCGCGGTACTCACGACGAGAATCGTCAGCACCGGAGCAGCTAGCGCCGTCTGCTGCCGACGCGGCTGCAGCCGCAGAAGAATAGCCATCCTCGCCGAGGCCGGGTGACGGCCGGACGAGGTCGTCGACGACTGAAGGACTGGCACGACCGTCAGATGCCTGGGCGTCGGCAGCAGCCGGCCCAGATTCCATCTGTGATTGGATGCCAGTGGACGACAAGCAGGCCGCACAGCTACTCGCAGGCGGCATCGACTTGCTGCCGAGAGCCCTAAACGTGACCGTACCACCACGACGGGTGAGTGACCATCGCCAGCTCACAGATATCAGTGAGCTGGCGATCACACCGATGAGGGCGGCTGCGTCCAAGCCTGACCGGCCAGGCCATCGCCTGCCAAGGGATCCCAGGCAGATGGCGGCCCTCGCGGCAAAGCACAGCGGCGCGAGGCCCCAGCCAGAAGCGACATGTAAATGCTGAGTGAGCGATCAACTGCAGCAGCGGCTGCAGCAGCAGCAACAGCGCACTGAACGAGCGACATTCCCCGGTCCTGCATCAAGAAAACGCGACTGCACATATGGGACTCTTAAAGCTTCGTGGAGAGCGACGATTAAAAATACAAAACGCAAGTGCCTCTCTTGTATGCTTGCAAACGTACCACAAGTAGTCGCCATAGCAGTGCCTTATCAGGAAGCCCTTGCCTCTCATGCCCGATGCCAGCATGTCCACGCCTGACATGGCTGATTCACCGACAGCTAGCGCCGACCTGCCAAGAGCACAACGAGATGACGAGAGACACGACGCATGCGCACAGCGTCTCAGCGTGACATCTAATGCACCATGGGGGGGGGCATTGCCACAATTGAATGTGCATAACCACTGCGCAGGTAAAAACAGAAAGGCAAAGAGGTGGACAGCACCGGCTCAAGGGATGCCTTGGACCGATGCTACTGGAGGTATGAATCCGTCCACCTAATGTTAAAGGGACCAAAAGAGACCTACTCAGCTCCTCTGTGCAACGTGCTAGCAGTCACTGGGCCGATAGCTGCAGCAGCACACGATTCAGCTCTCTTGCACTAAGCCTGGGGGCAGGAATTGTTTGCATTTCCCAATCCCCTGTTGCGGTTTCGAGGCACACAAAATATAAAAAATATAATTCATTTATAGAGCGCCCCAAGAGAACTTAATCTCTATTTAGGCGCTTCACATGTGCCTCGGGGCTCGAGCCCGCGACCTCAGTCAGACCTTGGTCGGGGCGAGCACCTTAACCGCTAGACCACATGCCTGATCAACAATGATTGCTGCAAGGATGAGTGATAGCAACGCTGCTACTGCTCTTCTGCCACTATATAAATGAGGCAGGTGAAACAGCTGTTATCGAGCACACAAAATCATGCACATGCATGCATGCATGCATGCACAAACACGGGCAAATACACAAATATGTACACTTGCACACACACGAATGCACCAATCCACCCATATACATGCATGCTCGCACGAGTGCACACACTCGGGCACGCCCACACACACACACACACACACACACACACACACACACACACACACACACACACACACACACACACACACACACACACACACACACACACACACACACACACACACACACACACACACACACACACACACACACACACACACACACACACACACACACACACACACACACACACACACACACACACACACACACACACACACACACACACACACACACACACACACACACACACACACACACACACACACACACACACACACACACACACACACACGCACGCACATGCGCACGCACATGCACGCACTCACACACGCCCACACGTAAACACACACATGCACACACACTAAGATAGTGGAGAGACCTATCCTCCTGAACTCAGTTCACGATACTCTACCGACCCATCCTGATCTAAGAGACTAACTGATTTACATATTCTTTGATGCTTGCTATTTCTTATAACCGAGTTCATCCAGTGGTCACCTACTGGCTGTGCTACATCTGCTGCTCTACAAGCGGCAGCGCTGCGTGTGCCTCAGCTGCTATACAGCGCCATTGCTGGATCCCACCCTACCCACTTGTATAGGTGTGGGTTGAATTGAAAGCTCACGAGACAAAAGAGCTCCCCTGCCGTAGGCATTGAGACTCCCGACGGGCAGCTCAAGCGAGAGACACCGTGACGGCCGGCCACGACGCCTGCTGCACTGGCATGCTGCTGTAGCTGCACAACGAGCAGACAAGGGTGCAGTCACCCCTACATAAAAACGGCAGAGCCAAAGCAGAAGCGGAGAGAGTCCTCTGCTCCAGCAAACCGTGACGAGAAGCAAACCAAACACCTGCTGCTTCGGCTTCAGCCTCGTTTGCATTCTGCATTCGGCAGCAAACAAAGGAGCTTCAGCGGGCCTACGGGGGGGGGGGGAGGAGGAGGAGGAGGAGGAGGAGGAGGAGGCCGGGGGAGGCCACAGGCAAGCAGAAGCTGAAGGGATCCATGGAGTGAGAGACGTCAGTCAGTGCAGTCAGGCCTGGAATGCACTGCTTGATGGAGAGCCTAGTGTGCAGGCTGGAAAGAACGAGCGCTTTGCGGCAGCTGCCGCACAGTGCTCGCCGCCGCACAGCCTGGACTGACACGGCTGGCAGCAGAGCGTTGCACTATTTGCTAAGTGTCTCACTGCACAGGCAGGAAGGCCTGCAAGGGAGGCCTGCAAGGGAGAGCTGGAGAAGCGAGTACGCGTGCTTTCATGCAGGCATGGACTACCGTAGCTGAGCTTCCATTGCCTAAGCATGCAGGAATTTGGCTATGCCACATAGCTGAATGTAGGAAGAATTTACCATGGACCTTACCCGGTGCAGACACCCAGACTCCATGCATAGGCTACAGCGGGTAGCTGGCAATGCTCATTAAGAGGATTGGGCATAGCTGTTCAAGACTAGCTCTAGGTTTGACTATAATAATTAAACTGATTATTGTGTAATTCAATTTGAGAAAGCTTGCTGCTAGCCAGTGTCATTGTTGGAAATACTAACTGCGAGGCAATTGAGCAACCCGAGGGGCAGAAAGGGTTCGAATCATAGGTACAGCCGTGTGCCATCTTCTAAGAAATGAGCATGCAGCAGATTAACGTAGATGCAGCCAGAATTAATACCAGTAAGGGCCAAATCTTAACCTTTCCAAGACAACCAGTCATACGAAGGCTGAATAAGTACACCAGGTGACAAAGCTGCCCCAAAGCAGCCCCTTTGGCTACCGAATGCGTACCGAAAGCCGCTTAGGCTGTGAGTGCGCTATACAAAACTCTCCTGCATAACACCCACATGGTCTTTATGACTTTGTGGAGTTACTGACGGAGATACATTACATTTGCATCGGTCCACGGGCTTTGCAGCTCCCTTTCTAATACCTCACGCAGAATCCACGAATCCACATATCCAAATGAGGTGAGCTCTCATCAAATGCAAAACGATCAACCTAACGCGTAGCTCGGCGCTCCACTTAGAACAAACGAAGGCAGCGACATTTTGCAAAACCGTCAAGTATCAACAACTGGTACCTGATACCTGCACAGTGCACTGCACAAACTGTGCCTCTGTTGAGCGAACCGATGTCCGCAAGCGACACGCAGCCGTTGGCGATGATGACACCCGGAAGCATCAAGTCTACAGACAGCCGAATGCAAAGCTCACATAACATCGATATGTCAGCGATAGTACGACTGCATACAGTATCGCAAACCCCAAATCCAACAGCTGCAACAACGAAGGACTCAAATCGTGAAAATAAACCGATCAGCCGATGCACCGAAGCAACGACTGCACGGCAGCTTGACGGCACCGCACGGTCAGTCATGCAGTGCTCACGTCATGACAGAGCGCAAGAACAGGGGAGAGGGAGCTAGATGCCTGGCTTCGGCCAGTGAGACACGGGCAGCATCGGTTTTGCTCAGGCACACATGCAGCACGCGTTCGGTCTCTCTGCTTTCGAACTATACCACTAGACAGCGGCTGTCCTTTCAGGCGACAACACCCTTGCGTGTAAAGCTGTGAAGCAAGCTGCCTAACAGTGGCAACAGGGCTTCGAGAGCACGTGAAACGCCTCGTGTTCCATTGGACATTTGGGTGCCAGTTGGCACCGAACTCGGAAGGTGCACACAGCCGAAGCCTTTCTAACGTAAACCAAGGGTCAAGGTCGGCTGCTAGAGAGCTGCTCCAGCCAGCAGCGCCACGCAAAGCAGCCAGCTCTGACCTGCACCGTCTCTGATCCTGTTAAAGACGTGAGACCACGTTGCTACCGACAAAACCATGTCGGGAAATTTCCACAGCGCATACACTACAACCAAAGATGCGACCTAGTGCAAGTCAAGGACTGTGGAAACACACACGGCCATCTTCTAGACAACTGACTCAGTGACAAGGTCATGCACACCCTCACGACCTGACTGGATGTAAATGGAACTGGTCAATGAGGCTGACGCCACGTGGAGTAAGTCTGGAGTACATACGAGATAGTAAACCAGTTTTACTTTAGCAATTAAACACAAACAGAGAATGAATATAGCTGCAAGGCTAGTTGTCAAGTCCCACATGTTTCCTATGCTAAAAGAGCTAGGATGGCTGCCGGTTGATCAACAGACAAAGAGCACAGTTCTTACGCTGACCCACAAGACCGGCCACGGGCTTGGCTCCTCCATACCTTGCAGAACTGCTGCCCCAGTTTCAGCTACCTCGTGCCCTCAGGTCCTGTATAGACAATAAACTAGCAGTTCCATTCCTCCGCTTAAAGAACGTTGGTGACAGAAGCTTTAGCTCTGCATGTCCTAGATTGGGGGAACTCGCTTCCACGATTCTTACACAACGACAACTAATCTCTTGCTGCCGACTATGGCTCACCTTTCCAGCAGTCCTGAGCTGCTATTTCCATGCTACTCACTACCTCAACTGCTCATGACTCTGCTATGCTTCCCATTTTCTCTTTGTTTCGTAAGATGAAGTCTGTTGGCTACCGAATTCGTACCGAAAACCGCTTAAGCTGTGAGTGTGCTATACAAAACTTTCCTTCGTAACACCCACATAGTCTTTGTGGCTTTGTGGAGTTACAGACAGAGATACATTACATTACCCACCATGCTAAAAAAAGCCACTAGCTAATAAGACTGCCTATTAATAAGATCCGAGACCAAGCCTAGACAAAGCAGCAGGAGACCTAAGACGGTTTCGAAGGGCAGTGGATGATCCGATCCAAAGCATGTATGAGAAGTATTACAGATAAGTAGGAGGGAGAATAAAGGGGTCTAAAAGTAGGTAACAAGAACCTTAAAGCCTGTATGCTGCTAGATGGGTAATAATGATAATAATAATACACGATATAGCACCCTCAGAGAACTCAATCTCTTTCTAAGCAGTGTAAATTTGCTGCAAAGGAAGCACGAACGAATGGCTAGTGGTAGCATGCTTAATAAACAACAAGAATAACATGGTTAGGAGTGCCGTGCACAGGGGGTCAGCAGGCAAATGTGGTTAGTGGCAGCATGCACAGTGTCAGCACGAGTAAGCACATAATGGACGAATCACAGGGACCCACTAAATGCTAAGTTGAATATATGTGTTTTTAGTTTCTTTTTAACTGTGAACAAGTCAGGAGATGTTGTGATGCAGGTCGGAATAAGTTCCAGGCTTAGGGAGCATACGAACTAAAGGCACGGTCTCCACAGGATTTGAGGTTTGTACGGGGTATTGGTGAACAGTTAAGATTCCGAAAAGCAGGTGGTATGATACTTAGCCTGGTGGGGAAGTAGATCTGATAGCTAGGCTGGAGCCAAAGAATGAAGGGACCTAAAATAAGTGATACAATATTGAAGTCGATCCGGTGCTTGACTGGTAGCCAGTGCAGGTCGGCGAGAAGTGGTGTGATGTGGCAACTGCAAAGCTCACGACAGACAAGCCTAGCTGCCGAGTTTTACACCAGCTGTAAGCACATGATTGCACAGGCCGGTAGTCCAGCAAGCAGTGAGTTACAGAAGTGAAGACTGGATGTCACAAATTCATGGACTAATTTAGATGTGGTATCCCTGTCTAAAAAACCCAGAATTTTAGCAAGACAGGTTGGTCATAAAAAAATAAATAATTCATCTGTATAGCACTCCAAGAGAACTTAATCTCTATTCAGACGCTTCACATATGCTTCAGGGCTCGAGCCCACGACCTCAGCCAGGCCTTGGTCGGGCGAGCACCTTAACCACTGGACCAAATCAGCTAGGCGAAAGTGGTATTATAACGTGGCAATTGCAACACTCCTGACAGACAAGCTTGGCTGCCCAGTTCTAAACAGCTGTAAGCATCTTATTGCCCATTGTGGAACGTCTTCGAATTGGGAGTTAAAGTAGTTTAGATCGCATGTCACGAATGCATGGACCAGCTTGGCTGTGATATCCTTATCTAAGCAGGCCCAATGCATGCAGCCTTTACTCTGAAATGAAGGATGCTCGCTGTTGATTGAGCACAGGCAGCATCACCACAACCCTGTCACATGACATGCCAGTCCATCTTGCAGTCAAGCATAGACCTTGTGGTCCAGCACAGGCATTATTTCTGAACTTGATGCTTGCGAACGCAGGTTGACTAAGATGGCCCCTTTCTCATTGTCCCTCCAAAACCAGCCTCAGTTATACAGCACTGAAGTACAACGAAGCTAAACCTCAGCAATAGGAATAGAAAAGAACACATTGCCGAGTTCAACATAGTTGTGTGTGTGTGTGTGTGTGTGTGTGTGTTGTGTGTGTGCCTGTGTGCATGCACGTGCATGTGTGTGTGTGTGCAAATGTATGTGTGTGCGTGGGTGTGTGTGTGTGTGTGTGCGTGGGTGTGTGTGTGTGCGTGGGTGTGTGTGTGTATGCGTGGGTGTGTGTGTGTATGCGTGGGTGTGTGTGCAAATGTGTGTCAACACGTGTTTTATGCACCAGCATGGCTAGAACTACTATTTGGAGCTATACCAAATTATTATAACTATTATTATCACTCGCTAGAAAAAGCACTCAATATCTGAATAACATTTACACTGTCATCACGTGCACCGTCCATCAAGGCTGCTTCATAAATATTTTAGCGAGCAACCGGCTACCTGCCGTAAACAAAATTCACGCAAAACGCTCGCATGGGGATTTTTACCGATAAAAGAGCGCGTGCTTGCTTAGTTTAGCACGTGCTGACAGATTAAGGCTCAGGAGAACTATACGGGGGAGGGGGGGCTTTCAGGGCTTTACACCCCTGGGTCTTAGCCCAGGGGTTTGGCCTTCGCTATAAACGACCACCCTGGCAATGGGTTCGAGCTCTGCAGGGGGGGGGCAATCCTTTATTACCCAATTCAAGTGGTGATGATAGTCATTGATAGCTCTTCTGCTGCAATGCAAATGAGGCTGTTGAATCAGCTAATCTTTCTTTTTTCGCCCGGCTTGAAAACTGAACAAGCTAAATCATGATGGTTGTATGTATCACTGTCTGTAACTCCACAAGGCCTTAAAGACTGTGTGGGTATTTAGCAGGAGAGTTTCGTATAGTGCACTCACAGCCTAAGCGGCTTTCGGTAGCATTCGGTAGCCAACAGACTTCATCTAGCGCAACAAAGACCTAATGAGAAGTACTGCTGAGTCAGGAGAGCAGTTGAGTTAATGAGTAGCATAGAAGAAGCAGCTCAGGACGGCTGGGAAGGATGAGCCACAGTCGGCAGCGGGAGAGCAGTGAGAGCAGTTGTCGTTGCGTAGGAATTGTGGAGGCGAGCTCCACAGTCAAGGACCAGCAGAGAAAAACGGTCTTTAAGTGGAGGAATGGAACAGCTAATTGTTTGTCCATGCAGGACCTGGGGGCAGGAGGAGGCTGAAACTGGTGCAGCAGTTCAGCTAGGTGTGAAGATGCCACGCCGTGGTGAGGCTTGGAGTCAGTGTAAGAACTTTGCTTGTATCTTTGATCAACAGGCAGCCATACAAGCTCTTTCAGCAAAGGAGACAGACACATGGTCAAGCCTCTGCGATATGCAAACTAGCCTTGCTTACATGTTTATCAACAGCTGCAGTGGCACAGTGGCTTTTTTCAGTAGCCCAGCCAAAAGGTAATTACAGTAATCCAGCCGAGACAGAAACAAGGATCTAGTTAAATATTTTGTAAGCCATCGTGAGAGAAGGTTCAAGAATCAGATTGGGATCAGAAATGATGGCTAGCTGTGGATGCAGTCTTCTTAATGAAGCTTTCAAAATTTAGGTGATTGCTGTCGAAGACGAAACCTAAATTCCCAGCACAGATTGATGGTCGCACAACAGCATCAATTATTAGACGAGCGTTCTTGTCCAGCCACTTGCTTGGGTGTCCTACAAGTAGCAGTTGGTGTGAGCACATGAAGGCAGGCGATGAAAGCACAAGAAGCAAGGACACAGATGTAGTGAGATGGAAAGACGAGGTACTATACAAGGAAAGATGCAGCCTCTTGCCAGAGCCTGTGACTTCAGTAGCTCATTAGCTTGAGGGGCTCAGGTGTGCACAGCAACCTACCAGTTGGGTGAATCATGCCGTTGGCAACGAACACGACCGGCTCGTTCTCGCACGCATAGACAGCCACCTCGGTGCTCGAGTGCAGGTGAACTCGCATGACGGTGACGTGGCCTTTGTTAGGTATAAGGAGCAAGCTCTGCTCCGGAGAAAGACGAGGGTGCTGTGTCTCCAGCTCAGACCGGAACTTTTTCCTGGAAGCAAAAGCAGAAATACAATTAGACACCCTCGAATCAGGCTGGAGCTGCAGAGCACAGGCAGAGGAGAGAGGAAGAGAGTGAGATGAAGAGAAGGAGGAATGAAGAGAGTAGAAGGGGAGAGAACCAAAACGTGAGAAAGTAGTGGAGAGAGAGAGAGAGAGAGAGAGAGAGAGAGAGATAGAGGGGGGCTGGAAGAATTGGTAGAGGAAGAGAGGAAGTGAAGTGAAGAGGGGGCAATGTGTCAAAATAAGGCAGAGAAACGATGATACATAATTTAAGAGAAAAGCTTTAAGAGGGAGATAGAAATAGATAGTGTGACAAGAAATCTGTACCTTTATAGGTATAATAATAGAAACATGAAAAGAAACAGATAGCATCTACCCTCATCCATCGTGAGTGTCCAGAATAATAATAATATTAATAATAATTCACTTGATAAAGCGCCCTCAGAGAACTTAATCTCTCTCTAGGCGCTTTACATTTGCTGTAAAGTGAAATGCAATGGAATGGTAAGTAAAATCATGCTTGAAAAAACAAACGAAATGAATAATATGGTTAGGGGTGACATGCACAGGGTCAGCATGCAAGTGTGGTTAGTGGCAGCATGCACAGTGTCAGCATGCATAAGCACATCAAGGACGAATCACAGGGACCCACTAAATGCTGTCCTAAATAGGTGTGTTTTTAAGTTCCTTTTAAATGTGGTCAGGTCAGGGGATGTTCTGACGCAGGTCGGGAGGGAGTTCCAAGCTTTGGTAGCATATGAACTAAATGTACGGTCTCCAAAGGATTTAAGGTTTGTACAAGGTATTTGTAGACTGTTGGATTCCGAAAAGCGGGTGGTACGATGCTTGGCCTGATAGGGGAGTATATCTGACAGATAGGCTGGAGCCATAGAATGAAGGGACCTAAAAGTGAGCGACAAAACCTAGAAGTCAATCCGTTGCTTGACTGGTAGCCAGTGCAGGTCGGCGAGAAGTGGAGTAATGTGGCAACTGCGCCGCTCACGACAGACAAGCCTAGCTGCAGAGTTTTGCACCAGCTGCAATCACCTGATCGCACATGCTGGTAGGACAGTAAGCAGTGAGTTGCAGAAGTCGAGACGGGATGTCACGAATGCATGGACCAACTTAGATGTGGTATCTTTATCTAAACAAGCCCAAATTTTAGCAATGTTATGAAGCTGAAAATAGGCGGATTTGACTGTGGAGCTGATATGGTCGTCTAACGAGAGGTCGCTTTGGAATATGACACCTAGATTTCGGGCTGATTCAACTGGAGATATGCTGGCAGAGCCAATTTTGAGAGTCAGCCTTTCCAATCTATGGATCACACTGGGTTTACCCATAATTAGTAAGTTAGTTTTATCATCGTTAAGTTTTAGAAAATTTGCTGCCATCCATGTGCGGATGTCATCAATGCATGCAGCTAGTGAGTTTTGAGAAATTGAGGTGCTCGAAGGCTGGGAGGGATCAAAGCAAAGGTACAACTGAGTGTCATCCGCATAGAAGTGAAAGCCTAGATTGTGCTTGGCAATCACATCAGCAGGAGGGAGAGTATAAACCGTGAAAAGAACCGGACCTAGCATGGAGCCCTTAGGTACTTCATATTTTAGAGGTACTTCAGATGATCTTTGTCCATTCACGTCAATACTCTGGAGTCTCCCACTGAGATAGGACCTGAACCATTGCAGAGCAGTGCCAGTGATGCCCAGGCGAGATGAGAGGCACTCTAGAAGAACTTTGTGATCGATGGTATCAAAAGCTGCCGAAAGATCAAAGCAAAACAAGCAGAGACACTCTACCCATGTCTGCATTCCTAAGTAGGTCGTTGTATACCCGAAGCAATGCTGACTCTGTGGAGCGATTAGCTCTAAAGCCATACTGGAACTTACTAGCAAGGTGTGAGGTTTCGATATACGAGTTCAGCTGGTCCGCCACGACCCGTTCCAGTGTCTTTGATAGGAATGGTAGAAGGGAAACTGGGCGGTAGTTGCTCAAGTTCTCTTGGTCAAGTGTAGTTTTCTTGGGAAGTGGCCTGACTACAGCTTTTTTGAAAGGTGCTGGGACATGACCTGAGGCTAATGACATATTAATTATGTTAGTTATGCATGGCAGCAGCAGATCAATGCAACGTAGGAGCAGGACAGTGGGAATAGGGTCCAGAGGACTTGCTGTCTTCTTTGATTGAGATACGAACTTTAGGACTAGATCGCTAGTGACCTGCTTAAATGCAGACATTGAGGTGCAGCCAGGAACCGAGGAACAGCATTCTAGTGGGGAGGTTGTCATCGCAGGGATGGATTCCCTGATCTTGTCTATCTTCTGCACAAAGAATCGAGAGAAGCGATCGGCTAGATCATCATTAGGATCATCAGGTAAGGAGCTAATCTGGGAACGAGAAGAGCAAGAGTGGAGGAGATAGGACATGAGAAAGGGAGAGAGAGGGGATGAGAGTAGGAGACAAAGTAAGTGACACGGAGACAAATATGCAAATACTGTAAAAGACACAAAAAGACAAAAGGATAAGTAAACCTGACTCCCACTGACACTCACTCATCAGCAAATCGGCCGGTTTAGTACAAGTTCCTAAAATCTGGACAAACACCGACAGCAGCAGATAAAACAGTGGGCCAGCCACACGTGTGGCTATGTCCTCGATGGATTAGCAATGCACAAACGATCTTGAGCAAAAGGTATACATTCAAATTAATCGTACCCACACATGTATGGACATACTTTCAACCTCGCATAATTCACCAACGCTGCTTGAGTTCCATGACCATAACACTCTAAAATGCGAGACTCGCTTGCTCGGCTATTTCATGTACTTCGGCATCAGTAACTTACTACGTACCAGCATGCTTGGTCCGTGAATGTGTGCACATGCGATCATGAGTTTTAATGAGTTTGTGCATCACTGGAGTCTTGTGAGGCCCACACCACGTCAGTAATACCAGTAAGGGGAGCCAGCTAACAACAGTAACAACACCCTGCTGCATAGGCAGATCCGACCCTGACAAACACCGAAGCAAAAATTGATTTAATCATTAACAGCTCGTATGCCTGCCAGCCAGCCAAACCTGCGCAGGAGCTACCAGATAATAATAATAATAATATTAATACGTTATATAAAGCGCTCCCAGAGAACTCAAATCTCTTTCTAGATGCTTTACATTTGCTGCTAAGTTAACACGATCGAATGGTGAGTGGTATCATGCTTGATAAACAAACAAAATGAATAACATGGTTAGGGGTGGCAGGCACAGGGTCACCATGCAAGTTTAGTTAGTGGCAGCATGCAGCAGTGCCAGCACCCATAAGCACATAACGAACGAATCACAGGGACCCACTAAATGCTGTCATAATTAAATGTGTTTTTCGTTTCTTCCAAAATGTGGTCAAGTATGGGGATGTCGCGACGTAAGTCGGGAGTGAGTTCCAGGCTTAAGGACCATACGAACTAAAGGCACGGTCTCCACAGGATTTGAGGTTTGTACAAGGTACAGGTAAACAGATTCCGAAAAGCAGCGATACGATACTTGGTCTGGTGGGGCAGTTCATCTGATAGGTAGGCTGGAGCCAAAGAATGAAGGGACCTAAAAGTAAGCGAAAAAACCTTGAAGTCAATCTGTTGCTTGACTGGTAGCCAGTGCAGGTCGGCGAGAAGTGGTGTGATGTGGCAACTGCGACGCTGACGACAGACAAGCCTAGCTGTCAGTTTTGCACCAGCTGTCATCGCCTGATTGCACATGCTGGTGGACCAGCAAGCATTGAGCTACAGAAGTCAAGACGGGATGTCACAAAAGCATGGGCCAACTTAGACGTGGTATCCTTGTCTAAACAAGCCCGAATTTTAGCAATGTTATGTATTTGAAAGTATGCAGGCTTCATTGTGGAGCTGATGTGGTCGTCTAACGAGGGGTCACTTTGGAACACGACACATGGATTTCGAGCTGATTCAACTGGAGGTATGCTGGCAGAGCCTACTTTGAGCGTTAGCCTTTCCAATTTCAGAATCACACCGGGTTTTCCCATAACTAATGAGTTAGTTTTATCATCGTTTAGTTTAAGAAAATTTGCTGCCATCCATGTGCAGATGTCATCACTACATGCAGCAAGGGAGTTGAGAGAATTCGAGGTGCTCGAAGGCTGGAAGGGATCAAAGCAAAGGCACAACCGAGTGTCATCCGCATAGAATTGAAAGTCTAGATTTTGCTTGGCAATCACATCGGCAGGAGCGAGAGTATAAAAAGTGAAAAGAACCGCACCAAGCACAGATTGGATACCTAGCCCAAACAAGCCAGCTCCAAGTTCAATCAAGCGATTGACTCGGAACGCCACAATCCAGCCATAACTAATGAGTAATCACTTCTTCTACACATACACCCCTCTTGCCAACTGACTTTTGACCACTGTTTGCAGCACCACAAACCGACAACACAAATCAGCCTAGGTCCGGCTCCTGCTTCCTTCCCTACATCAACAGACTGGAGGAAATGTGGGAGCTTATCAAAAGCTACACAAATCACTACAGCTTACACGGATTGCAGCGGCCACGACAAGAGAGCCATAACAGACCCGAATAATAGGATGGCTCAATCTAAGAAATAGAGAGTACCTCATAACGGGCTTGAAGGTTTACAGTTTCCCACACAAACCCAGTAGGAGAGCGATGTTGGAGTGCTAATAGATACAGTAGATAATGAATTCTAAGCCAGCAGCTACAACTGCATAGCTTGTTGAAACGCCCTATTCTACAAGAGATCGAAGGATCTCACCAGGATAAATCAGTACGTTCATATAGTTATATACGTTCAGTATAGTTCATTTAGGTAATAAGCACACAACTACACACCAACCAATGACGCGAGCAACTATGTGCCAGTTGCTGACCTTCTGCTACCCGTGGCTTGGCACTGCCGTTAGCAGAGATTCCTTTTAAGCCACGTGGAGCCACAAAGCCAACTACAACCATCCTGCCACCATAAGGAACCTGGCGCCCGAATCCACGCATAAGCGAAAAGTATCTAGTTAAGAGTACAATAAAAGGTTCACAATTTACCTTTCAGAGCTTTTAAGAACGGTTTGCGATTTAATTTTAAGTGGCTTTTGGAACATTTTTGTCGAGTACCATTAATTTCCAGCAGTCAACCATAATAATACATTCAAATGGATTCGCTGTTGAGCAGTTCCGGGCCGTTGCTGCAAGTAATAGATACAGAGCCCCGTACTACATCCTTTGAGATTCGTGTGCTGTTAATACCAAAACCATCAATTAATGAGCTTCTTTTTATTCTGAATATTAAAAAAATAATTTTATTATATAAACCCTACAGTTTTCTACATAGTGGGACCGACAGGCACTTCGGTTGCAGTGTGTACGTGGGGGGAACAAAAAAGGCAAGCCGAGCAGAAATCGGCTGCCTGAAGCTCCAATCTCGATTGCATACTACACTAATTGGACTTTAGAGTATGCTTACGTAATTTTGCGCAATTGTACTTTTTCTTCTTTATGTAAATTAACTTCAATTGAATGGGTCACAACTGCAATCCACCGGATAACTTGTAACCAGTTGCGGTACAAGGAGAGGGCAGTAAAGGCATTTGCCCCACCCACCCTCTTCAGCCGGCCAACCATCTACTGGGGCGCCGCCTACTGCAACGCCCCCAACCGTCTCCAGAGACAAAATTGTGGCTATTGGCCCTTTGATTAGCTACCTATCGCCGAGTCCGTGTCGAATAAACGCTATGATTGGGCATGCTGCCACTAACCACATTCCCATGCTGACCCTGTGCATGTCACCTCTTGCCATGTTATGCTTGTTGTCATTGAGCGTGCTACCACCAACCATTCGATCGTGCTTCCTTTTCAGCCAACGGTAATCGCCTAGAATGAGATTGAGTTCTCCGAGGGCACTATAACAAACGATTATTATTATTAATTCACGATGTTGCTTTTCATTAATTTCTGGTCTAGCCCAACCTACTACGTGAATCCTGCGAGTGCTTCCCCCTGCCTACAAATTTTTCGGGTCTTGCCACCTCTAGATGAAAATCGTTATCACCACTGACTAAGACCATACAGACGCCATAGCTTGCATGAGCTTATCATAAGGACGACTGGCTTGATTGCCCTGTGCGGAAGGCGGATAGGCGGAACTGACTTCTTTTTTCGGCTAGCTACAACCTTAGCCCTCACCCTACGCTGCTGACGAGGAGGAAACAGAAAGTCACATGGGTCAAACAGACTGTTAAACCCAGCTACTGCAGCAGCAGAACTCAGTGGGCTGAGTAAAACCGCAGATAGCATAAAACCCTTTCTTGCCTGATTCGTGGCGATAGTAAAGTTAAAAAAATACCACAATCCACTGCGATACAATCTAATAATTCAAAAATAAACCGAAAATTTGTGTCACGAAACTTAAATTTTGAGTGACTATTGTAGAATACCATCGGTTGTATGTGCTGAATTGCAAGCAATTGAGATAACGCTTTTATATGCAAATAGGCTGCAAAGATAGATGGCTGTACCGCAATCCGCTTTAAACCGTCCCCAAACCTCAAAAGTTGGTTTCGCTACGCTTTAACTAGTTTAGAGTATAAAAATACACTGTATTTTATTAATAGTAAGAATAATAACAATGCGCTTGATAAAGCGCCCTCAGAGCACTCAATCTCTCTCTAGGCGCTTTACATTTGCTGCACAATGAAATGCAATTGAATGGTGAGTAAGATCATGCTTGATAAATAAACAAAATTATTAACATAGGGGTGACATGCACAGGGTCAGCATGCAAATGTGGTTAGTGGCAGCATGCAGTGTCAGCACGCATAAGCACGTGAAGGACAAATCACAGGGACCCACTAAATGCTGTCCTAAATAATTGTTTTTAAGTTCTTTAATGTGTTTTTAAGTTCTTTGAGCTCACCCTCAAGATTTCGCGTCATTCTGTTCCAGCTTTCGAACGAAGTCTAGTGACATAGATTGCAGCGGCTCAGGCCTATAACACAACCCAATGCATGCCGAGCTGGTTTGGCCTAGTGGTTGAGGTGCTCGCCCCGACCAAGGTCTGACTGAGGTCGTGGGCTCGAGCCCCGAGGCATATGTGAAGCGCCTGAATAGAGATTAAGTTCTCTTGTGGCGCTATATAAATGAATTATATATATTCTATCACAAGGTGAAATAAATTCAATCCGAAAAGCTTTTCCCCCATTGCATACGGAAGTATACTCTGTGAAAAGTGTAATCATAAAATTTCACTTGCATTGACAAGGGCAGTTTCATGCAATTCGCTTCAATCGACTGCAACGGCCTGGTAAATAACGCAATCCACTGCATTCCTCCGCAAAATGACTTGTGATAGATTGTGAGGAGCACCAATTTTTTTTAATATCAAAACGCGCTGTGTTAAGCACGCACCCAAGTAAATTTACACCAATGCCCATCCGCCCACTCTTGCAATTCCAGCAATCACCCGAAATGGTCCGGGCAAATATCGTAATCCACTCTTATCCACTACCAATCATCCTCAAATCGTAAACGCGAAACTAAAATTTACATTGCATATAGTTTTAGACTCGGTTTAAAGTGCACCTACACAATTTTCCGTCGCTGCAAAGCGCGTTTCTAAGACAGACTGCTATCGACTGCAACGGCCTGGTTCCACACCGAAATCTGCTGCAATCGGCCGCACAAAGACCAGAAATCGTATCAAGAAGCTCTAATTTTGATTTTAAACTACGCTACTCTTTGTTTTCAGTGTACTCTCAGAATTTCATTACAATTGAACATACACACAGTGCATGGCAATTGACTATAATGGCCCGAGCCAATGCAACAATATATGGCATTCAACTGTAAAACGCCAAGAAATAGGTTTTCCATCGCTCCAATTGTGAATACATTTTACAGGATAATCATGATAAAGTGCAATCACATGACTTTAGCCCATCGCGCTCGTACAATCTCACACGATGCATGGCATTTGACAGCTATGGCTCTGCCCAAAGCCGCACAACCCACTATAAACCTCTGCAACTCGGTCAGAAGTGGGCTGTACGAAGCTAGAATTCCCCTTGCACATTGCTTTCAGTGTGCAACCATTTTTTCTTTCCAGCTATTTTGTACGTTAATTGTAGGGAAGTTCGCGGCAAATGACAGCAAACGTCGGGGTTAATACCACATTTCGTCATAAATTGACCAAAAATTAGCTGCACGAAGCTCCGATTCTCATTCCGTATAAAATTTCAGTGTTTAAAGTATTTACGCAAATTCTTAAACCCAATACGCACCTTTCATCTGGGGCAATGCATGGTAAACGACGGCAATAGTCTGGGTAAAAGAGTTAAGTCTATTACTATACCTCGTAAATCACCCGAAAATGAATGGGCGAAGCTCCATATTTTGTTGCATATTACAGCTCAGTTTTAAATTGCAATAACATAAGTTGTCTGCATCGCTTGACACTATATCGGTGCACAAGGAGGAAATACTGTGGGTGCACTTTAAACAAAGTGTGCTGCAATACACAATCTCCGAATTTCAAATTTGGTCGTTTTTCGGAGGATTGTAGTGGATGTTGGTATTGGCCCGCAATTGTAGTGAAATCCTGCTAGTAGATAATAAATGAAGTAATGTACTATCAAAATGCCATCCTAATTAGAGATCCTAGTTTACGCGTTCTGGCCATTTTTCGTCCGATTGCTGCATGAAGTTGGGCCATTGCAGTCAATTGCAGTTTATTGCATGAGAATGCTGACGCACAACAGGGTAAACATTTTTGGGTGCACTTTGAACTGAATCTAGTCTTAAATTCAATGCAAATTAAAGGTGCTTCGTGTGGACGATTTGAGGGTGATTTAAAGTGAATCACAGTGGATGGAGGTATTTGCCAAGGCCACTTTGGGGCAATTGCCTCGAATTGCCCGAGTCCTCGGATGCAACATTTCTTGAGTTTACGAGGTTGTGCACGCAACACAGTTTGCAATTATATGCTAAGTTAACAGGAGCTTAGTTAAAACATACATTTTACGTTTGCCATTTTCAAGTGTATTGTTATGTAATAAAACAAAGCTTCTTACACAGGGGTTCTTTCATTTAGCAGTGTAATGGAGTGAATTTCGATATTGGCCTGGGCGGCTGCCATCTATTTCAGTAGACTTCGCGAGAACGCATTAGTGGAATGGCCAGAAACTTTAAGGGCTCGCTTTAAATTTAGCCTAGTTTTATATTCACAACTTGTTAAGAGTTTTCGCAGCCGATTTGTCGTGGATTTAAGGCGGCCTGAAGCGAACTGCGGTACAGGCCTCCGTTTTTGCAGCCTATTTGTACGAGTGTGCCAGCACACAATGACGTGAAATTTGGTTGGGCACATACAATCGAAGGTGCACTACGATGTTGACTCGAAATTGGTGCTCGGCAACGCCAACGTCCTTTCGATTTTAGGCTAACGAGATTGGATTGTGGAAATTCGTCTAACTCCTTCTAGGCCATCTGGTGCTTAGCTAGCTACCGGCCTCCACACTCATATTTGTACTTCAGTCTGCTGCTGCACTAGCTGAGGTTCAAAGGGCAAAGGGTTCGATTCAGTGTGGCTTCTTTTTGATCTCCATAGCTGGCGGGAGCCTTTTGGGTGTGACTTTCACTCGTCTCACTGCCCAAGCCTCAGCCGGTGTTTTCAAACGTTCAGCCCTCCACAACGAGCCTGCCATGTCGCAAGCACCTTGCATCTGGGATCGAGGCAGTCACACGACTATGCCGAATTCATGGAGCGTTGCCACCTCGAGATGACACCCATAACTGAGATACACCGGCAGACCCATCAAGGTAAATGTCGGTGTTGTGTGTTTGTGCGGGCCACGGATCAAGACGGCTCAAGCAGATGCGTTTATTTCGGAGACGCCGAACCGGTCCGAACGGCCAGCAGGCGGGCATGCAAGCAACAGGGTCGGCTGTCTCGACCGGAAGAGCTCGGTTGGTGGATAAGCCAGGCTGACCCAACATCCTCTCCTCCCAACAGTGGCCGACTGAGCATCGGTCGGCTGCTAGAGGCTACGTGACACCTTCTAGTAGGAGGCACACCAAACCACGGCCTTTGGTGACCAGCTGGATGAGTAGGCCACCAGCTTTAAGCCACTGCTGTGGCATAGGCAGCACCCTTCTCCCACAACCAGGGATTGGGCTCGTGCCTCCTCCCTCTGCCGCACGGGTTTCGGCAGTCTCCCCGCCTTGGCGGCTGCTTCTACATCGCCGGCTCTTCCTATTAAATAATAAATAAATGCTAGCTGATTAAGCAGTCTCTTTTTGTGTATCGACAGAAGAGCCTATACGGCTATCATCACAGCTTGCAGTGGCTATAAAGGGTCGCCCACCACAGGATACGAACCCACGACCTCGGGACCTCGGTCGTGAAAGCAACCGCCTTACCTAGTGTGCCATCACGGCTCTTGCCAACATAGCAGCTCTGGCAGCACTAGCCGGCGTCGTAGTGGCAGGGCCGACCAGCGTCGTAGTCGCAGCACCGACCGGAGTAGCAGCGCCTGCCAAATCGCTGAACTCGACCGCTGTCTTCACGGAGAAGTCCATCGTCGGCAGGCAGGCCGTTTTGTAGGCCGCCGCCACCGTCACGGATACCGTCTCGTGTACTGACATATTCTCGTGTGCAGCCTCGCGGATTGCCGTTTCGCCGACCAGGAACTTCTCTTCCACAGCCTCGCAAACCACCGCCTGACAGGCCACTACGGTGCAGGCTGCCACAGGTGGCTCATCTGCCGTTGCCACCACTTGGCTCTGGCACCGTCCTGACAGGCACTTGTGGCACTGACACGTTAGACGGCAGAAAATGTGTCTCGTTACTAGAGCTTATATCAAAGCTCATACAAATGCAACCTGAGCAGGAACATCCACAGCAAATCAAATGTAGCACACATCAGGAGGAAGAATCCTCCTGACAAGTGCTACGGGGTGCCATAGCTGGAGTTCCGCCGGTTTACACAAAGCTACCTCAAGCTTTAGCATGGAATAAAACTTACCCGGAAGGATGCTTATAAGCATTGCCTTTCGTTGGGTCTCCTCTGAATGTTTTTCTCCTCGCACGTGCTCTCAGCAATTGCAACGTAGTCTGCATACGTCTGCTCCCCAGAAGCTGACAGAGCTCTCATACTAAATCGAGTCGCCTTCCAAGTAACGTGTTTTTCGGATCCCATTCTCGTCGCCACTGTTATGTTTGTGCAGGCAGTCGCGGACAGATCAAGACGGCTCAAGCAGATGCCGTTTATTTCAGAGATTCAGAACCAGGCCGCAGGGTACCGCAAGTGGGTCCGCTGTCTCGACCGGAAGAGTTCGGTGGGTGGATAAGCCAGGCAGACCCAACAGCCGGCAAAATATGCATGCTGTGTTGAGGTTCGTCGAGCGATGCTTTCCATCGTCGGACACTCAAGTTTGCCTGCCTATGTGACCACTGCACTGATAGAGCGATGTGGTGCTCCCAGACACCGCCGAATGGCTGCCAGGTGAATTAGCCAAGCACACTGGTACCACAAAGTACAGGTAGTGCCAAGACGAAGCTGGGCGGAACGGATGTGACGTTAGCTAAGATTTGAATTTTGCAAAGTCAACGCAGGTCACGTGCCCGAAGGCGAGAGCGTGCTCCAATTAGCCGCATGCCTCCTTGAATAACTACAGCTGCGAGTCTGCTCGATCGTCGTCAATGCCCGCTAGGCTACCGTCCTGAGCAGCAGTGAGTTAAACTAATTCCTCTCTATCTAATATGCGACTGACACCAGTCGCCATCTAATGTCAGGAAAATATACAAGCTGTACCCTTAATTTCAGTAGGCGAATTTGACACGTCCGAAAATGCACAGGTCATTCGGGCAACGATGCCTACTTGGTAGCACTTGCTGCCACCGTTCCATCCACTTGCTGAAGCCACCGCTTACCGAAGCAACTTTCTTGTTGCTTCCTCGACCAGTTTCCTATTGCTGCTTGCTCCTGCACCTGCACACCTGCTGCAGCTCTGCTGTGCATTGTGCTACCAAGGTCGAAACCCGCCAGCTTGACAAGACAGCATCGTCTGCACTCCGCTACTGGGCAACATTGCACTCGCCAGCGTTGACACTAGCAAAAGTGAAGCCTAAGTATATTTCAAAAGCAGTAACCCGCTTAATAAACGCCAACCTGGTCGCAACAGAAACGCGACCGAGTCGACGAGGCAGTGAATGAAGGACATGTAGCTGCGGCCAAGAAGGCATGCAGACGGCAGCCGCTCATCGGCTCCATGGCTGATGGGGATTCCACGGTGAAGAGCGAACAAACGAAGGCCGAAGGTACATCCTGCTGGAGACTTCCCATTTGCTGCTAAGAGCAGGGCAAAGTCCACGTTGCAGCCACTGCCTGCTCTCTTGGCCATGTGTCGCCGGGCGGCCGCAAGGCAAGTCGAACGAACGATGGATGCATGCAGCAAGAGGATCGGCCACTGAACACGGAATCATTAGGCACCCGGCATGACAAGAGGCCTGGAATACAGTCTGCCCAAGCTGCGACGTTTTTATTGCTCACGACTTCGAGTGCAGCGACGGGTCACCAAGCTTCGAGCGAACTGGCTTGCGTGTCAGTGGTGATCGCACATTGCGGCTCCTCCGTTGAACTGTTCAAGTGCAGTCACACCATGTGCTCTAACACGGCTTCGTTCTCGGGTTTCACAAAGATCTGCGCAATATCATCGTGCTCGTACAATCTCTGGAGGAAAGTGTCGATTACTTTGATTCCCGAGAGTGACTAAGAACAGCAAATCAAATAAACTCAGAGTGACAGCAGCTTCGGGTTTCAGGTCAGCAGAATAGAGCGACAGCAGCAGCAGCAGCAACGGCGACAGCAACAGCGACAGCAGCAGTGAAGCACATGCAGCCCAGCAACGTTCTGCCTGACTTCCACTGGAAGCACTGTAAGCACCTCAGGCCGTAGCTCTATGGAGCCTGCATATGCGACCTAGAGTGCTGCACCACGGGACCTAAGTATCTCAGTGAAGCACAGCAGGCTGGGTACGCCACTAATAAAATGCACGAGACAAATCGCCAGACCTGTCGAAACGGATGAGTCGATAGAACATGCCATCTCAGCACTGGATTCATCTGCTGGCACGTCGTAACCCCAGTCGTAGGTTCGAACCTAGTAATGTAAGTTTTTAACTGCCTGCCTGCGCAGGGTGACACATGCTAAAGAAATAAAGCTGGCTGAAATCAGCTATACTCTACGTTTCTGACTTTTTTTCCCTTCAGCCGGTGTGTCGGGGAAGGGAGGGGGGTAGGGACACATGGCTTTCCCCAGACAGAAAGAGACAAAGTGTACAGCCGACCATGTGCCACGGGCAATCATAGATCCAGCATGAGGCTGAGTAGGAGGGATACTGAGTTCTTGTCACCACTCATTCGTTCAAGTAAAAGTAAAGGAAAGTTGATTCAACAGCCTCAAAGTATTACCAGCGGCAGGACTCAAACCCACGGCCTGGGGGTCGTGAAATGTAGATGACACCAACCTTTGCAAGCCAAAGGCCAACAAGGCAGAACTCCTCTCTCAAATGCCAATAGGACTATCATTCCCACACTTAAGTTGACAGGTCAATGCCATTTATTAGAATATGTGCAACAATTAGGATTTGAGAATGGTGTGGCAAGCTTGCTGTTGACAATGAGCCAAGGTGTGGCTGCTTTATTGGAAATGTGTCTTCTGCCAGTTTACGGTTTCATGACATTGCCATTGCTAAGCATCGCCTTAGGTGCTGCTAAGAGTTCCTGTAGCAGATCATGAAAGAACAGATAGTTGCAGAAGCTTTCAAACTGAAACTAACTGTTTGGAAGTTGAGCTAAATTTTCATTTAACACGTTGTTTCATATAACTGGGCGACTCAGCAACAACATAGGCATGGCCAGAATTAAGCCAAGGATGTGACAGACAAAGCCAGAGGCAGCCAATCATTGGCAGATTATCCAGGTACATCGAATATATAGGCTATTCGGCATTGATCTTATAGCAGCATACCTAGATTTGTCGCCTGCCCACCCAGCTAGACTTCTGTGGATTTTCTGGAGCACTTGTGGCAAACTGACGCATTGCAGCCTTTCAAAACAAACCTCCTTATATAGACATGAGTGCAGCCCAGTGGAAGGTTAATTACCATTTTTTCTAAGTCTCGTTACTGCACTGAAATGAAAGTAATTACTGTGGTTTTTTTTAAGTTCAACATATTCTTGCAATTTTCAGCAGCCAAGTACCTAGACAGTTGTATTGTTGTATGGTGTTATACAGACAAATGACAAAATATACACATTATATAAACACTATAATAACAATATGTATATATATATGTATATAACAATATGTATAATATAACAATAATAATATAATAACAATAATAACAATAACAATATACAAACACTATAATGCAATTAACATACTTCTGCAGCTAATATCAACAGCAGCACTGCCGAAGGTGTTGTAATACCCAAAAGCTCTCATCAGGAACCAAATGATCAACCTTTTTCAATTCCCCAGCAGCCGGCTAGTCGAGCTCTGATTTTTTCATTTCTTACATCTCGTTTAAGCATGATTAATTCAGGAATAATATAAATGTTACACCCTGATACCGAAGGCAGTAAACTCCAAATAACAAATAAAAGTACTGTCAAAATGCACTACAACTATATATATATATATATATATATATATATATATATATATATATATATATATATATATATATATATATATATATATATATATATATATATATATATATATATATATATATATATATATATATATATATATATATATATATATATATATATATGTAGACCCCAAACATGCAAGACATTTTGGTGACACGGACGTGCACTAAGCCTTCCAATTGAAAAAATGGGAGGCAAAGTCAGTTCTTTACAAACAACTTCATCACGTGTAAATCTGACATGGCTTTGGCTTCATCAGATAACCGAAAGCAACAGAAATAAAATTTGTACTAATTGCCTGACCGGCCTACACAGATACGAGGCACTTTGTTAAATACAACTTCCGAATGAACAGTCTGCTGCATGGCAGATTCTGAGGGCAGTTGGTGGATATGAGACAACCAGGAGCAAGTGGCACATGGAAGAACTTGCCGAAGTAAATATGAAAGGCAGTAGCAAACTAGCTTCAAAGCCACTGCAGCTAATATAGCCAAGGGGCCACCCTTTCGCCCTTGATCTTACCATGTGGTGGTAAGGTGCTCTCACTTCATGACCCAGGATGTGGGCTCTAGCCCTGCAGCAAGCAATATATTATTAATGCTGCAGAATCTTCTGCCCCAGGGTCGTAGACGTGGGTAAGGTGCTTGCACTTCACGAGCCAGGTCAAGGGTTCGAGCCTTGCAGCAGGCAAGTCCCACTTTAAGCAAGAGTGTAAGCCATTACGGCTCTTCTGCCACTGTATAAGTTAGGCCCCTACATCAGCTACCCTTAAATTTCATTTTTTTAATGCATGCACCGATTGACTGCACTCATAATTGCACACATTCGTGCTAGTACTTACTGCCAAACCAGTAATAACTGGAATAAATACCAGGTGAAAGTCAACAGCACAGTTTGGCTCTAGATCACCGAGTTGTCGTCCGGAAATGCCAGTCCATACAACAGACGATTGCTTGTCGTTGCACATCTCAATCCGAGGATTGATCGTCCGTTCACTACAAGAAATACCAGGTAACTAATGTGGCAGTCTGTTCGACATACTCTAGTTGATTGTCAGATCTAAGTAGCAGTTCTTAGTCAGATCTTCTAAGTAGCAACAAACCGAAAGCTTCTGATCCCTTCGTTAGCAAATGTATGTAAAGCGCCTAGAAAGAGATTGAGTTCTCTGAGGGTGCTTTATCAAGTGCATTATTATTATTATTCGTTGTACAAAGCAATCACAATTAGCACAGCAGAAGCATTGGCGTGCTAGAGGTGTCACTAGCATAAAAAATCACTGCCTTGGACTACACCAGTGTAGCCTCGGACTACACCAGTTGAGTCACAATCACAATGGTGTACCAGTATGATAGAAATTAGCCACGGCTTCCTCAGATTAAGGCTAAATGACAAGAAAATACCTAGCCTAACAACCAAATGACTGTCTGGGGCAACTTTCAAAGGACAAACATATTAGAAATGGGATCTGAAGTTTATAAGATTTCGACATAAAAAGAAAGCATTGATAAACGATTAGGCAAACAACCTCTAACCGGGAAGTAAATCGGAAGCAGCATATCTAGAAATATTTTTTTTTTACCAATCTCTGCATCATATACGACTTGTAACTTGTTGAACCTTGGTACATCAAGGTACATGTTTGCAGCTTATGGTCCATGCTTGTGACCTTTAAAAATCTTTATTTACAGTGTAGCTTTGTGGTTTTGAAAATTTCACAACTTGGACCAACACTTGACGTACCAGCGTGAAATTTCAAATGTAAATTAAGCCTGCATGTACAGCACTGCCGGTGCTCATTTCTGATTTCGGTTGGATAAGTTTTACTACATTTGCAAATGCACAGCCAACAAGAGACACATTAGGATCTAGTGACGTTTTAATTTACAATGTAGGAGCAGAGAGCTTGCATCGATAGCTTGAGCAATGCTAGCAGCACTAAACTAGCAGGGTGTCTGCCTTTGCATGTCAATAGCTTGTACTCTAAAACTCTCATGCCAATGCATGTTTGTGAGGCAAATGATGGGATGCCTACACTTTTAGGCATATCTCCTTTTACATATAATCAAACGTCCTTGAACTAAATTGTCTGCAATCATGGATTTGTCTTCTCTAGCTGAAAGAATGGTATTACAAGCTACACTAAATGAGCTGAGTAGGTGAATTAAATGTTAGGTCGCTCACACAGGCACATATCTGGAGACGGTCGGATCCATTCGCGGTCTGAACCATCAAGCTTAATCTGCTCCATTCATCGAGCCGACTACATTCGGGCTCTGTTACTTTCTAAACTAATACAAACTGGAGAAGCTGTGTCACCGGAATTTGAGAGAGTGATACGGCTGTGACCGCAAGACGAGCAACTCACGTACCTGCAGTTGGTCAGTGTGAAAGTAATATCGACTGGTGACTCTAAGTAAGCCTCTGCTGGCAGTGCTTTCACGTACAATCTGATGTCACCAAACCCAGGTACCTAGACAACAACTCCGAACATTGAGCTGCCTGCAGTCGAGTAGACCGGAAGTTGCTGACGACACGACAGCACTTCCTCTCCCGAGTAAATCAGCACAGCATGGAGAGTATGCATAATCTGACTCATTTGATCACGGTATCTCAGCAAAAAGAAGCAGAATGCTGGGCCGCAGCCGACAAGAGCGCAGGCAGACAGCAGCAGCAGAAGGGAGGCTAGAGCTAAAAGGTTGAAGTATAGCTACATAGCAGCAGAAGAGCCTTAACGGCCATCACAACCTCTTCCAGTAGGCAATAGAGGTCGGCCACTCCAGGACTGGAACCCACGACCTGGGTGGTCATGACGAGCAAGCACCACTGCCCCTGGGCTAAAACCCAGGGGCAGTGGGGGAGTGGGGGCAGGGGCAAGATGCTACCGATAGGCCCACCGAGAGCAGACGGCAGCAGGCTGTGGTAGCAGGAAAGCCGGTGTCCGACAGCTGTATTGGCAGCGCTGAGACATTGCAGTTGAGCACCGGATGCCTAAACAGAAGCACTGTTTACGAACATACCAAGCAGAACAGTGGTGACACACCAGCACTACTTTTAGTGGGCAGCTTATTGGTGGTGATCCACAACTAGGTCGTTTCGGTGAAGTTGTGTGATGGCGCTTGGGGGGGCAATGGCAGGGCTGGTAGTGGTCGGGACAGATATTCGAAGGCAGTCGAGCAGCAGCAGCAGCGGCAGCAGCGACTCACCACTCGGTGCAGAGAGCTGGTCTGCAGGCGACTACTCTCGCCAAGCATCGTCCTCCACGTGATGTCCAAGCGACCCATGTCGGTTAGTGACCTGAGCAGCTTCTGATTCTCCTGCACTGCTTTTTTCGGGGTGAGTCGAAATAGGAATTGGAAAGAGTCGAGCGGGTTCAAATACTTATTAAACATGTTCCTAAAAACACACCAGGCTCCCAGCTATCCACAGCAGGCTCTGGAAATAGTGCCTTACGACTGACCACGTGGGCCGGTTTCTCCTGCCACTACTGGGGCGTCAGGAAAACCAGAGAAGGCTCACGGAGGGCAGCAGCAAACTTCAGTCAACGTCCATGGATTGACACAAATGTGATTGTGTCGAGCAAACATTGAGATAACTGGTCCAACTATCAAAGAATTGTTTAGGGCAACTTTTAAAAGAAAACACATTAGAAATTGGATGCAAACTTTTGAGGATTTTCACATAAAAGGCAAGCCTTAAAAAACACTTAGTGAACCATGCCTAAAATTCCGGAAATAAACCGGAAGCAACATATCTAAAATAATTTTTTTTATCGATCTTCATATCCTACTTGATTCGTGTCACAACTTTTGAACCTTTGTACATTGGGGTACTTGTTTGCAGCTTTTTAGGGTAAGTGCTTGTGACTGTTAAACAGTTTCATTTACAGTCTATCTTTGGGACCATGTTAATTCCACAACTAGGCCAATACGTGACAAATCAATGTGAGATTTCTAATGAAATTTAAGATCTGCTTGTTCAACACCGAAGGAGGTCATTTCTGATTTCGGTAGGATAACTTTTACTGCACACGTCCCTGATTAAAGATAATAAAGTTCAAGGCCGGTCTGTGACATTTACAGTAAGAGTTCCAACAGAGTATCCAACAGAAATCAGAAGCGAGCGGCTGCAGTTTTTACAAGCAATGCTTAACTTACATTTGAAATCTCACATTGACCTGTCAAGTATTGGCCGAGATATAGAAGTTATAAGGCATAAAGCTACACTGTAAATGAAGCAGTTTAAAAGTCACAAGCACGGACCTCAGCAAGCTATAAACAGGCAGCTCGATGTACCAAGGTTCAACAAGTTGGAACATGAAAGTAAGTAACTTCAGGTCTGCAGTGCATATGCTAGTTCAGCCCACGTTAGACTGAACATGTCTCTAGTCGCCGGCAAAAAAATGTCACGAGAATTTTGCAATGCGCACTAGACGATGCCCACTTTAATACAAAGTGATCAGTGTGGCTCGGCCACTACTATTCGTGCATTCCTAGATAGCTTTCACCGTTACCTTTGCTGCTATCAGATAACCCATGGCCAAGAACGTACGATAAGTCTGTGCCTCGCTGGTAATGAATGTGAGAGCCACGCACGCCGACCAGGCAGGCGCCGACTCTTGCTCGAGCTTGCCTGCGTCCAAACCGAGCCCAGTGCCGACGTCGCCACCTCCCGCTGCTCAGCGTGTCGTGGCGCACAGCAGGAGGCAGCCTGCAGCGGCGGCTTACCGCAGCGCGAGCTCGCTCAGGTCCTCGCACTCGAACTGCGGAGACGGCTCGAGGGCGACCCTATCCAGAAACATGACGTTCGACGTTATGTTCTGGACCTGAGTCTCGAGATAGACGTCGTTGCTCTGCAAGCACGTCGAGCACGATGGACGCATTGAAAATGCTAGCAAAAGCCGCCATTCGTGGCAATGAATGCTCCGACGCCAGCAATAGCACACGGCGACGCCGGTGGAAGCAGCAGCAGCAGGAAACCGGCACCTCACTGTCTCTGCTGGTCTCCGTTTGGACTGGCGGCAGAGAGAGAGAGAGAGAGAGAGAGAGAGAGAGAGAGAGAGAGAGAGAGAGAGAGAGAGAGAGAGAGAGAGAGAGAGAGAGAGAGAGAGAGAGAGAGAGAGCACCTCGAACTCACGACCAGAGACCATGGAAGGGCATGCTAGCGTGGCGCTCGACACCGTCGTTGTGACCACCAACCCACTAGCAGGTCGGGACCAATCGGAAGCAGCAGGCGCCTCTACTAGAGCTAGCTCCTAGCTGGCGAACTCGAGGAAAGGAGGCGGAAGCCACCGCTTCTTCTCCTCGGCTGGCGGCGATCGTCGGATTTTGCACGACGACGACGACCGGAGTGGAGCGGATGAGGCTCAAGCGATCGGAGGATCCAGGGGATCGGCAGCCACTTACTTATTTCGGCTGGTGCAGAAGCATTCATCTGCACGCCCACACATCCAGCCGCCCCCCAGCAGTGCCAGCAGAGCAAGCCGGCGTCGGCAGGGTCTCGCGTGACGAAATCCACCCGAAGAAACCACGAGCGCCGACGATCGATGCAGGGCAGAGCTCGCTCGGCTTGTGGCCGATGCTGCCCCATGCAAGCAAGAACCCACGAGAACCGAGAGGGGGAGGGGGCTCGGCGATCGTCAGCGGCACAAGCCAGCAGCCGCAGCCACCAGCAAAAGCCGGCAGCTACCATCGAAAGCCAGCCGCCACCAAGTAAAGAAGAAAGATGCGACATGCGGTACGCCAGCGGCTGACGTGACGGCGTCACGTGCGTGCATGAGCACTAGCGATCGAGCAGCCAAAAGTGAGCAAGGTGGCCAAGCGGGAAGAGACAGGCGACACACATCAGCCACGAGAGAGAGGCTCCAGGACAAAGGGTCTGATGAATGCCGACAAATAGAAGCTTCACCGACAGCACCCGGCATGCGAGCTGCACGTGATTGGCTGGCCACTAATCAGCAGTAAGTATTGGCAATTATGCAACTGCTGATGGCAGCATCATAGACTAATTGTCTAAGCCATCTGGCCGTGATATTCGGAAGTGCACAGCCTGACTGCTAGGTTGCTGCATGTACTGAGGAAATGCTAATGATGCACAGAGACTTACTGCATAATCCTACAAGTTCAGACATGAACGGAATAAAAACATGCTAGCCTTAATTGCAAGGTTGGGATACACACAGCAGCACCGAGGTGAAGCGCACACACACTGCTCCACATGAGTCGCTCTAGGGCAAGCTGGCAGAGCGTACTAACTCTCGGTCATAGTGTTAATAGTAAGCTAAGAATATCGTAATTTGTTATTCAATTCAAGGTAACTAACTCACAGGAATACATGCTGCCAAGCAGGGTAAGCAAACTACTGTCGCTCAAGAGCAGGACACCAGAAATCTGTTCGGTGATGGCTTAGCTACAGTGGTGCTAGTTCTTTCAGCATCAGTAAGTTATGATATTCCTGTCATAATAGGCAGTTACCCACTGCAGCCACCAACTGCACGATGCTTCACTATTGAACACGAAGAGTAACTTGAGAAACTGTGAGCGACCCTGTGTGAGCACAGCAGCTGGAAGTGTGAAGGGGCATGAGAGAGGGAGGAGGGAGACAGATACACAAAGACAGGAGGACTGAGAGAGAGAGAGAGAGAGAGAGAGAGAGAGAGAGAGAGAGAGAGAGAGAGAGAGAGAGAGAGAGAGAGAGAGAGAGAGAGAGAGAGAGAGAGAGAGAGAGTGAGAGTGAGAGTGAGAGAGAGAGAGAAAGAGAGAGAAAGGGGGAGAAAGAGAGGTGAAAAGCATGATACAGCCAAGGAGAGCTGAAACGCGTTGGTTGGAACCTCTCGTAATAGATGGCATGCACACCAGTAGTTGCAACGTCTGAGACATCACATCGAGGACATACAAATAAGGCCAATGTGGCTACGCGATTGCATAAGGAGCTAGGCACCATGCACGCCTTCGGCAGCCCTGTGGATTCAGATCCAGCTTTGTTACAGGTAAAGCCGTGCGACTGTCGAGGTCCACTCAAACTGTTTGAAGAATTTTCTTCTTCCATTCTGCTAAAAATGGGAAGGCACTGGAATGCTGGTACAGATCTTTATTGGCGCTTTAATAAACACGTTCAGCTGGTTGAACACTAAGTGTACATCACGGAGCACCAGTACGAGCTAGAGAGGTTGATAATTCGCTGATGACTATTAACACTGTATGCAGCTGCAAAGAAGCCCGTGTAGCTCTCAGCCAGTTTGAGGTGAGAAATACAGAACTGCGACAGTGCAGGACTCGAATCCACTATCCGTGTAGAGAGTCCAAGCACCTTACTGCCGGGCTAAGACCCAGCAGCTGTTGAGCAAGCTCAGATGAATCTGATCAGCTGCTGATCGGGCTTCGTGCTCCCTCTTCTGCTCGATTCGTAAGGCAAGCAGCCGATAGAGGAAATGGAGGGAAAGTGCCCAGCACCCAAATCAGACATTGCTGGCTCATCACGAACCACTCATGTCAATGTAACACTAAAGTAGCTCCGGCTTGGTTCGAATGTCCCCCGGCTGCCTGCCGTTCGGCCGCCTGCTTTTCTCACGATATTTCTCTCTCTCTCTCTCTCTCTCTTTCTCTCTCTCTCTCTCTCTCTCTCTCTCTCTCTCTCTCTCTCTCTTTCTCTCTCTCTCTCTCTCTCTCTCTCTCTCTCTCTCTCTCTCTCTCTCTCTCCTCCTCACCCACTCTTTGCTCCCTCCTTCGCTCTCTAAAGCATGCGCTAGCTCTATCGAACTCGGATCAACCTGGTAGTCTCACACAATGCACGTAGCTACACGTTTTGATGGCCGTCGCCACAGCTTTCGATAAAGAAGAGCATATCTATACTATAGTAAAATCAGTAAGGCAGGTTAGATTTCCTCAAAAAAGATAGCCTAGCTTATCTCGAGCATGGCTGCAAGAAAAAGCAGCAAACTAGAATATTATTGCCAGCAAGTCCATTAGACGACCAGTGTCTAGGCTGCTTAGTCTAATAATTGCAGCGCTCTGCTATCATACGGGCAAAAACAAGCATCTGTTGGTGCAGAGCTGAACCTCGCAGGAAAAGGGGAAGATTCTGGGTCTGGCCCAAACCAGTAGATTAAATGAGAGCATTCCCCATTAACCCACGCATAGGGAGAGGGATTGTAGTGTGTGGGCCCACCTACTTCCCCCACCTTATTGTAGCTACTTGCCAAATAATATATAGGGAGAGGGATTGTAGTGTGTGGGCCCATATTGCGGCTACTTGCCAAATAATATAGATAGCAAGACATTTGCAAAGCGAGTTAAGAGAACTGTATCTCTTTTTAGGCGTTTCACATATGCTGTATTGGAACTTGTGACTAGAGCACGTGTTGAGTTGCATGCTGTGCTCTTAAGTCAACTAAAAAGAGCTTGTCAGCTAAAGACCCTCTACCATACCATAGTTTTCACAGGCAGACAAATGTAGTCCAGCTAGAAATGAGGTCCTTAATGCTTCTCTCGGTAAAGTTGTTTTCAAAGTCGTTCAAATCGACCCTAATCCGACCGATGCTAAAAGACCGTTGGCAACAGAAGCTTTTGCTCTGCAGGTCCTAGACTGTAGAACACACTGTCACAATTCTTACAAAACGACGTTTACACTCCTGCTGCCGACGTTGCCCACCTTTTACAGCAGTCATGAGCTGCCATTTCCATACTACTCAACTGCTTTACTGACTCAGCTATGCATCTCACTTTCTCTTTGTTGCGTGAGATGAAGTCTGTTGGCTACCGTATATGCCCACCGTAAGGCACTTGGGCTTTGAGTGAGCTGTAGAAAACTCCAGCTCAACACCTACTTAGTCGTAGTGGCTTTGTGGAGTTACACACAGTGATGCATGACAATACATTACACATCACAAGCCATAAGTCCTACTAAACAGGAGCCTCGAGTGCCTTCTTGTGCACTGCTGCATGCATTTCTAGGCAGGATATATTGCTTGTCACTTGTAGTGCATCGAGTTGTAAAACGCCTTGACCTAGATTTAATTCTCTTAGGATGCTAGGAAAAAGGCTTTTCGGTTATATTATTGGCAGCTAATCGTCCACTTGCCTAGTCTGGATTCTGCTAGCCCAGTCAGGCAGCTCCGGCCTTGTCATAGCGGCCTGACTGGGCTGTAGCCGGTTAGCCCAGAGGTAAGTGCATTCCTTTGCTGCACTTCAGGACCCTCGTGGTCGGGGGGGGGGGGTAGGGGTGGTGGCGTGAGTCCTGAAGCAGGCAATCAATCTCCCCCACAGTCGGCTGAAAACAGGGTGATAGCTACAATGGCTCTCCTTCCGCTATGCAAATGAGGGTGCTGCTTGTTCATCTGACCTATCATTAATATTACTCATTTTTTACTTTTCACTTGCCACATCGCCCCAGGGTCTTAGTAGTATAGGTCTATGGTGCTCACTGTTGATGAGCCAGGTCGTGCTTAGCAGCCCCTGGATCTTAGCCCAGGAGGTAAGATGATCGCTCTTCACGACTCACGTCGTGGGTTCGAGTCCTGTAGTGGGCGATTCTTTATCGCCTGCTTCAAGCGGTAGTGATAACCGTAGAGGCACCTATGCTGCTACATAAATGAGGCTGCGAAATAAGCTAAGTTTGTTTTGTTTGTTTCTTTGTGGATGCGAGTCCAGCAGTGGGCAAGCAATCCTTTATTGCCAAGACTCAACGAATCCCTGCTTTCATTAATCTCTTGAGCAATCAGCATTGCCGCAAGTTTTACAATACTAAAAAAGGTGCACTCGATGGCGACTTAAACTAGAGACTGACGCTATCGTAAATCGTCGAAGAGCCCTTGTCTGCAGCACAGAGGCCACAATAGCTTCCCACCATGGCAAAGCTGCATGCAACACTCGGTCAGCATGAGCTGCGCTTGCAGATTCGGTCTGTCGCTAACGCACAAACACAAAGCAAATAGCACTTGGCTTAGAGAACAGCTAATGAATAATCTATCACAGTCGGACACAGTCTCAATTCTTGCAAAACACTTGCTCGCCGCCCTTCCACTGGAAACACAGAAACACGGGAGTACCACAGTCATAATTACGTTCGTCCACAGTCCCTGCTGCACAGGACGGTAAGCACCGTTCAGCACTGGAGCACTGGCTCATCGGTACAGCTTGGCCTACAGCTGACTACTCGGCGTGGGCAAAGAGCGCACGAACCTCTGAGGGAAGAAACTTGGTCTTCAGATCCAGCGGCTTCAGGACCTAAGCGTGAACAGCAGCAGCAGGTGGCGTGCTTCTCTCTTATGAACAGGACAGGGTGAGGGGGGTCACCGCCACGGCCAAAGCAGCAGCTCAATAAGCATAGCAAGCGTCGAGCATGCACGGCGCACAGCAGCAGCAACACTGCAGCCAACCAGCAGGCGCCGCCGTGCTGTACAACGGCGACACCGAGCAGGCAGGCCGGACCAGGCGCCGTTGTTCGGCGGCGCAAAAACTGAGGTGGTACCCTCCTCCCAGAAGTATGCAGGATAAAGGTTTCATGGAGCACGAATTATCCTCTCACTCCTTGCCCTCCACTTCGAGTGAACATGTCCCCGAGAGAATGGCGCCACTTAGCAGGACTCCCTGCGCGTGCCAGGCCTCAAACGGTGAGATTTAACAAGCCGAATTATCTTGGCCGACCTTGACCCCTTCCCCAGGAGTGACACAGCTGCCTTTGCTAGCTAGCCAAACAGGCCCACCGCCACCACTGCCCGGCCTCCTTGCTCTCCTCACTGCTGGAGGCCGAGGCGGTCAAGCCAGAGAGAGCCTAGCCTGGCGCTAACCTGGGCTGGCTCTGGGGCAGCCGGGTCTGGGAGGTCAGCAGCCTGCCTACGTCCAATGGGCAAGCATTTCTCAGGCTGCCATTGGTGAGACCTCAACAGAGAGCAACTGCCGGCCATGACAGGCTATCGTGCAATGACGTCACACAGAGCTTGAGCTTAAGCTCCAAGCCGTTTGCCAGAAATGAAGCCAAGAGAGGTGCACAGAAAACGCCTGCAAATGCCGGGTTTCTAGCACTAGATGCTGCGCGTGCACGTAATGGTGTGCGCGACCAAGCAGCAGCCATTCGTCTGACTGACTCTAGAGGCAGTGGAGCGGAGGCGGCAGTGAGGAACAGTCGAGGCAATGTGAAAGACGTCCAAGTCAACTAGTTAGTCACTAGGTGAGCGGTTCTGGATGACGACCGGGTATCAAGGTCACATCGAAGCCCTGACTCAGCGTTATCTCACAGACACGGCCATGTGCCGGTTTCACGGGCGTCACATGCGGCGACAGCAGGAGCCCGAACATGCCTGAACAAATCGTTGTGCCAGACGGTGGATGACCACTTGTACACCGTTGGGAGCCGAAACCCTTTATTTTGTAGCCCTGAATCATGACGTACAGCTAAGAATATTGACAGCAGACTAAGATAAAAAGAGGTGAAAGTACAGAGCCCAAGAGGCTTTTGCTGCCTGCTAGAGCTGAGGAGCAACAATCTAAACCTGCCAAGCCTAGGGTATGTACCTTGCATCTCTCGCTTCCTGTAGTCGAGCAATTTTCATACTGTGTTGAACAACTTGAGTACAAACGAGATAGACAAGTGCAACCCTGCCCCCCCCAGGCAAAGTTGGTTGATCCGAATGAGAGATAAGATGGCTGACTATACTTGGTCCCTTGCTGTTCTCCATTTATACGCAACCTCTGGGAAAGGTGATTAAGGCCCATAGAATAGGATATCACTTCTATGCTGACGATACTCAGTTGTATTTGTCATTTAAACCGTCGGAATCTGCTGCAGCAACTGAGAAACTGAATGCTTGCCTTGCCGATATTCGATCCTGGATGTCGGAAAACTTCCTGAAATTAAATGACGATAAAACCGAACTGCTTCTCATAGGACACCCTAAGCGTGTGGCTGGATTAAAAGGCTTTGCTGTTCTAATAATGTAATGTATCTCCGTCAGTAACTCCACAAAGTCATAAAGACCATGTGGGTGTTACGCAGGAGAGTTTTGTATAGCGCACTCACAGCCTAAGCGGCTTTCGGTACGCATTCGGTAGCCAACAGACTTCGTCTCACGCAACAAAGAGAAAGTGGGAAGCATAGCAGAGTTAGGAGAGCAGTTGAGGTAGTGAGTAGCATAGAAGTAGCAGTTCAGGACCACTGAAAAAGATGTGCCATAGTCGGCAGTTGGAGAGTAGATGTCGTTGCACAAGAATTGTGGAAGCGAGTTCCACAGTCTAGGACCTGCAGAGGTAAAGCTTCTGTCGCCAACTGTCTTTAAGCGGAGGAATGGGACAGCTAATTTATTGTCCACACAGGACCTGAGGGCGCGAACAGGCTGAATCTGATGCAGCAGTTCTGCTAGGTATGAAGGAGCCAAGCCGTGGCGGGCCTTGTGGGTCAGCGTAAGAAATAGGTGATGCTATTGTGCGACCTTCACCACGTGCTTGAAATCTAGGTGTCGTGTTCGACAGCTGCCTCAATTTCAAAAGCTTCATTCAGAAGACTGCCTCTACAGCTAGCAATCACATCCGATCCCTATCCAAGATTAGAAGCTGTCTCCCACAGTGGCTTGTCAAAAATTTAACTAGCTCTTTCGTTCTGTCTCGGCTTGATTATTGTAATTCCCTTTTGGCTGGGCTACCAAAGAAAGCTATTATGCCACTACAGCGGACGATGAATATGGCTGCAAGGCTGGTCTTCAAGTCCCAGCGGTTTGAGCACGTGTCTCCATTGCTGAAAGAGCTAGGATGGTTGCCGGTTGAGCAAATGATACAGAGCAAAGTTCTTACGCTGACCCACAAGGCCCGCCACGGCTTGGCTCCTTCATACCTAGCAGAACTGCTGCATCAGATTCAGCCTGTTCGCGCCCTCAGGTCCTGTGTGGACAATAAATTAGCTGTCCCATTCCTCGGCTTAAAGACAGTTGGCGACAGAAGCTTTACCTCTGCAGGTCCTAGACTGTGGAACTCGCTTCCACAATTCTTGCGCAACGACATCTACTCTCCAACTGCCGACTATGGCACATCTTTTTCAGTGGTCCTGAACTGCTACTTCTATGCTACTCACTACCTCAACTGCTCTCCTAACTCTGCTATGCTTCCCACTTTCTCTTTGTTGCGTGAGACGAAGTCTGTTGGCTACCGAATGCGTACCGAAAGCCGCTTAGGCTGTGAGTGCGCTATACAAAACTCTCCTGCGTAACACCCACATGGTCTTTATGACTTTGTGGAGTTACTGACGGAGATACATACATACTATACATGAGAGTGCACAAGCACAAGTCAGCACTCTTTCGGGTGGAAGTGGGTGGACTGAGGCAGAGGAAGGACTAGGGTAGGCAACATGCTAGACATAAATCAAGACCATCTGCAATAAAAAAAGGAGCAATGAAGTCACGCTGTTGAAAGTTATACCTGGAATCGGTAGAATTTCCGCAGCAACATCTTCTCGAACGTCTTTTCGCCAACTGGCATCATATAGACGACAGAGCAGATAAGCCTAAATGGGTAATAGTGGCTTTCGGTGTGAAACAATCGTTCAAACGAGCTAGACAAGTCAGACAGACTAGCTCACTGGCTACTGCTGCCAGCCGTGATGGCACGCTTCCCAGCTAAGTAGCCAGCAGTGGTAAGGTGGAGAGCAGAAGCCCTACATAAGACAGGCAGCGTGCACCAGAGAGAGAGAGAGAGAGAGAGAGAGAGAGAGAGAGAGAGAGAGAGAGAGAGAGAGAGAGAGAGAGAGAGAGAGAGAGAGAGAGAGAGAGAGAGAGACAGAGAGAGACAGAGAGAGACAGAGAGAGACAGAGAGAGACAGAGAGGAGACAGAGAGAGACAGAGAGGAGACAGAGAGAGACATAGAGAGGAGACAGAGAGAGAGAGAGAGAGACAGAGAGAGACAGAGAGAGACAGAGAGACAGCGACAGAGAGACAGAGACAGACAGAAAGTATGCCACCTTTCAGCATCATAACGTTGGTCAACCCAAAGTAATGACAAGGCTCAGCTCCGTACACAAATTCTAGCTATTCTGCTAGTCGTGCCGCTGAGGAAGACATTTAGCAATGCAGCGAAGTAGTAACAGCCAGGGTAATCTAGTGTAGAGCGCCGTAGAGGAGTGAAGGTCAAGAGTGCGGTGGGGAGGGGAGCCGACGAGAGCACGGGAGGGAAACGCACTGCTGCCCCTAGGTGGAGCAGAGACAGTGAGAAGGTGAAGCAGAGAGGAAAAGGCAATATGGTGCCGCAGCAGCAGCGCGCTCACATGTGGCTGCCCATCTCCTTCATCTCGAGCTGAATGATTTCGTCCAGGCTGGAGCCCGGCTCTAAGGCGTCCACAGGCTGAGCGTGGCTGGTGGGCAGAGCCGTCTGCATGCTCGGAGTTTGCACCTCGGCCTAGAAAGCAGCGCAGCATCGTGCAGGGTACTTGGCTACTCAGCCACGTGAGACTGCACTGCTGCTTAGCCACGGCTTCGAGGCATACCGATGGCACACGGAAAGCTGGCTCCAGCTTTGCTACCACACAAGAACAACTTACCACTGCACCTATCGAAGTAAGACACAGTGGTATCGGTAAATTACACGGTAAATCAAAATCACAGCGTACACTACCACGAGAAAATATGACTTATGCACAGAACACCCTACAATTAACTTCCATAGTTATCCTCATAAAAATTACTTCCGGTACAAGTCTTCATCCGCGCATACAAATCCTAATTGCTATCGGACATGCAAAGGCAGCACTATTGAGTCACTAGCACTGCCGGCGTGAGTTGGCAGACGTGCAATGAAATGCCAGAGCAGGAGAGCAGCTAAGCTCTAGCAGGTCAAGCTTCAGAGCTGCAGCCTTGTTCCTTTTTAGAAACACACACACACACACACATATAATTCATTTCTATAGCGCCCTAAGAGAACTTAATCTCTATTCAGGCGCTGCACGTATGCTCCGGAGCTCGAAACCACGACCTCAGCCAGACCTTTGTCGGGGCGAGCACCTTAGTCGCTGGACCAAAACAGCTCGGCATATCAAAAGAAGGCTGGCTAAGAATGAGATCGGACACAACTTGGAGCTCGAGAATAGAGTATTTTCATTAAAAAGCCGATCACCTGAAGAGGAAAGAAAAGATAAAAGAGCCACGAAAACGTCTTTAAAACTCACTAGGGGGTAACTTTGTCTGCACTGGGCAAATATCTATACTGTTCCACAGTCTCTCCTTTCTGGAAACTCTAATAAAAACAGGATGTTCAGGATTCAAATAATTCAACGTACAAAATGCCAAAGTCTGCCTCAAAGATGACGACGTTGCCAGGACTCTTGAACAGCTCCTATAGGGAGGTGAGTAGAGAGGCGTGGCGAGAGGACAACTGGGCAACAGCAGCAGCATAATGAACCAAAAAAAATCTCATCTCCCGCCGAATGAGTCATTTCTGGTCAACAAGAAGTGCCTATTAAGAGACTTAGCTCTCCTAAGGTGCTGTCCAAATGCTGTACTGTGCGATGAACCTAATTTTGTTATTATTATTAAAAGACACAATCCGAGAGTAAACATGCAGCACGGAACTGTGTGTCAAGCCTTTCCACAAAGGGTATGACCAATCGAGTCGGGTCTGGGACGTGTCGTAGCAAGTGATCTGCAGTGGCTAGCCCGAATCGTCGCTTCGCATGGGGGCGATCTGTCGCTAGCCTAGAAAGGCACGGCCGTTGTCCACCGGCTGGGGCTGCCCCGTTTAACAAAACGGCTGCAATATCACACGGGGGCCGACTAATCCACCCCTATAATAAGCTAGATTAGTTAGTTTGTCTGGTTGTCTGTCCCTGACATCACAGCCGTGATGGCACACTAGGTAAGGCGGTTGCTTTTCACGACCTCGGTCCCGAGGTTGTGGGTTCGAATCCTGCAGTGGGGAATCCTTTATTGCCGCTGCAAGCGATGGCGATAGCCGTAAAGGCTCTTCTGTCGCAATACAAAAGAGGCTGTTAAATCAGACATTACTATTTACATTGAGCTCTCTGTGATGTATTTATAGTCACACAACGAGGGTACAGCAATGATGATGTCACAAAAGAGATGGCAAAGGGAGAGCTGAAACGTGCCCTCTCATGGTTGACATGGAACATTGAAATGCTAGAAGTTAAAATACTCAAACGGGTTTGAACTTAATAGTTTTTCAAAGAGGCGTTCCGGCAGCTTGCGGTCTCTGAACTACGCCCCGAGGGACTGTGGCAAATGGCACTCCCGGAACTTCCCATCTCCTGCTTGGCGAGGCCGAGTAGGCCTATTGAAAAGCTCACCGATTAGTGTAAAAAGTGAGTTTTTTTGCTTGGTAAAACAGCAGTAAATATATGTTAAACTTGTTGAATTAATACCAATCAAGATCCAGGATTGGTGGAGGCCGAACGAACCAAAGAGATGCCAAAAGAGGCCGCTAAATGGCTAGCAGCAGAAGCTGAGAGAGCCGTTTTCGTCAGCAGCAGCAGCATCGTCAGCGGCGGGCCGGCGACACTAACTAAGAAGCACAAACACGAACAATTTGCGAAGCTGATGTCGCCGGTCGTCAGTCGCACCGGCAACGAGACTGAGTCACAGAGACGCCAGGTGAGGTGGCTGAACCCTGAGCTGCAGAAATTAAAAGAAGGAGCCGTTCTTGCCAACAGCAACGGGCCGATGAGACAGTGGATGAAGCAGCAGCCTCATGAATGAAATTCCCCAAAGATTTTCAAGGGCGACCGCTAGTTTCATTACGACAGGGAAGCTGTGCTGTACCAAAACCGCACCGAAGTAATGCGAGTACCCTCAAAGAGCCCTTCCAGCATTTCCGGGCTGGCTGTGTGCAGGAGCAGTCACTCTTTTACGGCAAGCAGAGAGCTGCAGTACCTTGCACATCGTCTCTCTCTCTCTCTCTCTCTTTTTCCAGCCAATCAGCAGGACCTAGCTTGTCTAGAGCCGACGGCTCTGCCAGCCGGCGTCGAGTTTTCCGTAAGACACCTGCCGGCTATGCTTTCGCTACTGCATATATTTCGTGCAATCAAGCTGACGACTGGTTCGGCCAGCTGACCAGTGCGCATGCGCTGTAACGCAGCAGCCTGCGGCTTGTACCGACCTTGAAGTGCACGTCGGTGCACCGGTGACCGCTGCCATTGTGAATTGCAACGTAACTGGAGAACGTTTCGCCGAGGTAGATATTCCTGTAACGATGCAGATCAAAAATAAAAAGACGGCCGAGGTCGAGTGCTGCGAAGTGCATGCAAGCACGCCATACTGTAGGACGAGCGTGATGGCTGAGAAGCACTCAGCTTAATGGATAACGAATAAGCAGGATAACGAAGAGAAGGTGCCGGTCACCTAGCCACGCTGGGCGACCCCCCCCCCCCGATGACTTTTCGGCGCTTTACAAGGCACGCCTCCGCGAGCATCTCGAGGATTAGACGGAGCGTGCGAGGATTAGCGGCTGCAGCACCGGCACAGCAGCGCCTGCTCTTTGCAGCCTCTGCTGTCCGAGGGAAGTGCCCCTGTTGCGTGCCTGCACTATGAAACCGTGCATACACGGTATGCTCAAGCAATTGATACACTTCCTTTCAGCATTCGCCAAGGGCCTAAACACGTATTTGGTTCTCTCGGGGCACTTTGTTATGTTTTATAGTTGCAGTAAAAAAAAAATGTTCTTATTTGTGCCTGCACAGACAAAGGGCAGACGCTTGCATTTACAAGCACACTTTGCTTTAGTTCAAATACACACTTAGGCAAGTGCCAGCATTGAATGAGTAGGGGTGAACACACACCCACATTTGCATATACACACACACGCACCCAAGTGCGCACACCGTGCCAATACATGAAGACACATGCAGACATACACACACACACACACACAAACACTTGCACGCACGCGCATGCACATACGAGCGTGCACGCATGCCTGAACCCACAAGCGTGCACAGACGTACCCATTAACACGAAGAACGTAGACAACCTTCGGCACACAGACGTACAGGTCTCACAGCTAGGGTTACCACCGCCTGTACCGGAACCGCCGCAAAGCCACGTGGATCACGTGGTGGCTACGCCACTCCTTCACGCACCCCGCTGTTGGCTTCGTGAAAGCTGAATAGACGAATATATACTTTGTAGATTAGGTAAGAGCAATGAGTGATGACTTCCTAGTGGCGATTGATTTCTCCTGAGGTAATCAGCTTATCTTCCATCATGCCTGGCTTCCTACTGGAGGCAACTGTTTCATTTGGGATTTTTGGAGATGAAGTGCTCTGTGACATTGCGGCAGCCGCCGCGACGTATCCCAACTTTATTTAGCCTATTACATTCAAGCGTGAGGATTTTCCAAGCAGCAAAGCCTAAAGCGGCTCAGGGCGCAGGCATAATCGATAGCCAGCAGCTTGCATCACCTTGGCCAACACAGAGAGCATCACAAGAAAAGCAGAGCCGCAAGGCAAGGCAGCCGTACTGCTCAGTACAAGAGAAAACAGTAGCAGCACCTCGAGACGACTGGAAAGGAAGTGTATCAAAGTCGGCAGCATAACAGTCTTCGGCCTTGTACGAGAGAATTGGCAACACATGTCGCACGGGATTTACACATACACACGAGTTGCACGAGACGGCGCAAGCAGAGCGAAAGCGCGGTGTGATGCAGCATTCACTGCACTGCTAGCAGAGAGGGTGCGAGCACCAATGCATTTCCATCGATGCTGTGCAGGGAAAACGTGTGAGCAGCAGCAGCAGCAGTGCATGCCCTCCTATGACCGATCGCCAACTATTAGGACTGACCAAGGTGAGGTGGTGCTGCTATATATAACTGGCACCTGAGCGGTTTTTGCATACAGTAGCCGACAGACTCCATCTCACACAAAAAAGCTTTGAGTGCACTATAGAGAACTCGGGAGCATTAACACCCCGTAAATCTGTATGACTTTGCAGAGTTACAGGCGGAGATATATCAATACATACTACATGTAAACCAGATTTAAGCATGTCCCATGACATTAATCTTCTTCGACTAAAGCCTGGTTTGCGGCGAGTCTTCGGTGCGTCACCAATACCGTGGGGCGGTCCAGACTTAGGGGAAGACATGGCGAAGACTCGGCAACCAAACATGCTTCTACTTTGTCAGCTAGGACTTAGCGAGTGACCAATTACAGACGCCATTCAGGCCACGCCTACTGCTGTGCATAGCAAGGAATGGCAGACGACTTGACATGCGAATTTGTGGAGGACACTGAGTTCGGAGTGTAAGAGTCAGATTCGCACGCAGTGAGCAAGAAGGCTATAGCGAACTGGTTTCATTCTACCGGCAACTACATTAGCTAAGCCTGGCCGTAGAGAAATGCCGTTGCTATCCTATGAGCGATTAGTGGGCGAAGCGAGTAGGAAGTCAGACTTGGAGTGAGACTGCAGCCTAAACCTCGTACAAACCGTAAGACCATTGTGAGACTCGAGTAGGTAGGAAGCAAGACTCGCCATGTAAACCAGGCTTTAGCATTGACTGAACGACCCCAACCTAACGGGCCCTGGTCACTACGGCGCTGTAAAAGATAATTATTAGCTCACCGGATGAGCTGCTAAGCCAAGGTAGGCATTGCAGGGGCAGACGAAGCACTTTGCATAGTCTCTGCATTTCTATCGAAACCATTGCAGCTACTTTAGGAAAAAGGGCAGACGGCGGACGTATATTAAATCCCCAAGCCAAGACAGTGACGGGTAATGCGTTGCTGGCTAGTTACAGAAAACAAGAAAGCTCCTTCAAGCATCTTGTAGCTACAAGACAAATTAAAAAAAGCCAGAGCAGATGAGCAAGTTCACAATCAACATTCGGTTACATTACACGCCGGTTCAGCTGGGGCAATGTTTTGAGGTAAAAGATAACTATGTGGCTGGCAGTCCGAATTAAAATGCAATGCGTTTACAATATCAGAAACCATGCGCTACGCGATATGAAAGCAAGAAAAGTATCAGCAGATGAAAAATGAAAAAGAAAAAAATAAGGCGGCAAGGGCTGGCGATACAAAAATAAATAAAAAAGAAGCCAGAAAGTCAAGTCGCTTCCTTTCCAGCAAATTGTAAAGTGCCTAAAGGAAGATTAAGCTCTCTTTAAGTGTTCAGCAAACGTCTTAGTTTGATTACAATTGTTGAGCTACACATACGAGTGCCACAGGCAAATCATTCGATGCACCAGGCAGAGACAGGACAGTTGATCTATTTCCCCTCCCTCTCCCACGCGCTGCCGACCAGCGACTGTACTCCAGCCTCTTCAATATGTTCATAGACACGCGCACACATGCACACACACACACACACATGCACACACACACACACACACACACACACACACACACACACACACACGCACGCACGCACACACACGCACGCACATCACGTGCACACAAGCTCACACATGTGCGTGTAATGCGCCCACTCCTACACATTTCCACACCAACTGCACCAGAGAGTACCTTTCGAAGCAGATTAGCGTGAAGCAGCTATTACTACTGAAGCTGATGCTACGAATACTACAGCCGATCGAGAAGAAATTGCCGGCTTTGCCTGTCAGAAGCCTTTCAGTATGCATGGCCTTTTTAAAACACGCCCTTCAAGACATGGGCTAGCAGCCATCCGAAATCTCCCTTTGAAGTCATGTCATCATGCTAGCATATCAGAGAACCCCGAGATGCATTTTCAACATCTGGAATTCCTCACATGAACGTCTGTGGAAGCATTAGAGTCCTACTGAAGTTGCTGGATGGAGCATCTTCGTCTAGTGTCATGTCGTCACGTGCCACTGCAGCGAACGGCCCTTCGCCATCTTTTGGACCGCCGACGTCACGTGCATCCAGGTGCAAAGCGTCCGACTTGAAAAACGTCGGCCTTGTCAGCCTCATCACTACAGAAACGAATGGGCAGCGAATGGAATACATGCGACCATACTTGCAAGGGCAGGGCACTAAAGAGTGTGTGTGCTGGCACTGTGTGGAGTCAGCTAGCAGGCAAAAAAACATGACCTGCGCGAAAGGCGCATGCGATGCATACTTCCAACGATGACAAGAAGTGTATAGGGTAGCTACTTAGAGCGAGGCTAAATGAAAAAAAAAGGGGTGGTGCCGACAAAACCGAGGCGGGAGAGAGACCGACAGGCAGAGCGAGAGGGAGAGAGAGAAGAGAGAGAAAGAGAGGGCGAGAGAGAGACAGAGACAGAGACAGACAGACAGAGAAAGAGAGAAGGGGGAGAGAGTGAGGGGAGAGAGAGAAGGAAGAGAGAGAGAGAGAGAGAGAGAGAGAGAGAGAGAGAGAGAGAGAGAGAGAGGAGAGAGACAGACAGACAGAGAGGAGACAGACAGAGGAGAGAGAGAGGAGAGAGAGAAAGGAGAGATCCAAGTATACCTATAGCTGAAGCTACTGCTATGCTGAGATGCTGCCCGGAAGGGTGCTGAGGAAGCAGCAGCTGAGCTGAGCTGTCCAGCACTAGCAGCTGCAAGGGAACAAGCAGGGAACGCCCAGGCATGCCAGCAAGCCTTCGACCCAATCTGAAACTCAGAAAGCCACATAGCAAGCAGCCTCCTAGGAGATGGGGGAGGTGGGGGTCAGAAGAGAACAATAAACTAGAAATTAGTCTCTGCTAGAGACCTATGAGGGAGAGACAAAGTCTACAAAGCCACCTGCTTAATGAGTAATCATCAGGAGTATGACCTTGATCGATATCAATGGGTGGAGAGAGAGAGGGAGAGAGAGAGAGGGGGAGAGAGAGAGAGAGAGAGAGAGAGAGAGAGAGAGAGAGAGAGAGAGAGAGAGGAGAGAGGAGAGAGCAGGACACTGCAACTTGGGGGCTTCATCTGGATGCTCGCGAAGCTGCTGCTTAAGCTGCTGCAGCTGCCTTTGAAGCCAGCACTTGCCGTCCTTACTGGTCCCCAACTGGGGCTTCAGTCATCGGCCAGACTGCTCATGTAAGAGCATCACGTGACAGCCAACCAACCACTTGGGAGCTGCTGGCTGACAGCTTCTCATACAGCCTGCTGCTGCTCCTCACTGGCCCTGCACTGGCTGCAGCTGGATGCAGCACTGACGGTAGCCTGGCGACTAAGATGGAGCAGCAGCAGCTGCAGCAGCAGCAGAGGCTACTGCCCTGGCAGTGACCGCATGCCGGGCCGGCTCTCTCGATGCACGGTAGGTCAAGGAGCTTTGCTTGGCTGCTATGGCAACTAGGGACTGCAAGAACTTGTGCTGCAACTTAGACAGGCTCCATAGCGATGCACGGCTGCTGCTTCAGTAGACATCTGCTGACAAGTCAGGCACTTGGCAGCTGTACAGTCGCTCGAATCACTCATTCGGTGGAAGTAGCTGCAATACCAGGCGATCGATTGCTGCCAATCGCTGTTGCACTCAGTACCCGGGCCAAACCAAAGTCAGCTCGAGGAACACCTTTGGGCTGCAGTCCCTGACCTTGTTATCCCAGCATTAATTATGGGTGGCAAGGCAAGCAGGGTGCCCCTTATTAGCTGTTACATTACAGTCAATATGAGGGCATGCAGCATTTGAGTGATCTGAAACATGAAATAAACTATGTCGGCAAAACTACTTAAAGCTGAAGCATATGGAAAGAGCAATGATAATAATAATCATAATGGCAACACGATATTTGCATGGACGAGGACGAGATCTCAGTATTCCAGTCTGAGCACGAACCCATGCAATCGCTGCTAAGGCACAGCAGTGTAAAATGAAAGCCACCACAACCTCTAGCAAGTTGCCCGCGAAGTTGCACTGCTTAAAAACGCCGACGTGCATCGAAAATTGTCCATCACGGTGCTTGGTCACCTTAGCAGCTGCATTGATCAGAAGGGAGAGACTGCTTTATAGAAAGCCGGCAGAGCAGTGGTCTAATCGAGCGCTCGTGGAAGCAGGGAGACTCTATGGCCGCCTAGTGATGCTGATCGCTAGCTTCCTCGGGGAGAGAGAGAGAGGGAGAGAGAAAGAGAGAAAGAGAGAGAGAGAGAGAGAGAGAGAGAAAGAGAGAGAGAGAGAGAGAGAGAGAGAGAGAGAGAGAGAGAGAGAGAGAGAGAGAGAGAGAGAGAGAGAGAGAGAGAGAGAAGAGAGAGAGAGAGAGAGAGAGAGAAAGAGAGAGAGAGAGAGAGAGAGAGAAAGAGAGAAGAGAGAGAGAGAGAGAGAGAGAGAGAGAGAGAAAGGCAGACACCAGCTGCCTGCAGAAAGCTGCCTCCATAGGATGCCAATGGTCTGAGGGAAATCTAGGGGGTGGCATGCAGTGACAAAACCGTCCTCGACTTCCTCATGCCCACCTTCAACCGAGACAGCAAAGGAACATGGAAAACAAAAGCAAGTATAAGCTAGCTGGGACAGCTAATCAGGTTTCCCCTACCCCTAGGTTGCAGGGCTATTAGCACAAGTGGGCAGTTGAAAGGCAGTGGACTCTCAAGTGGGTGCCATAGAAAGCTCAACAGGGAGACGCCAGCGGCTTATGCTCTGTGTGGCGCTGCCCAGTCACAGGCAAGGAGGTCCCATTCCCTGCAATAAAGTGGGTTGCAGGGCCAGACAGCTTGAGCCCTGAATATCGATGCGATAAATTTGGCATGGTCATTAGAAATACAGACCAACGGCAGACATAAGACAATGAGCAGGAAAAACTTCGTCTCAAGTAGCCACCGAGCCTGCCCCTCCCCATGGGGCCACTTGAGCATAAGCAGCTTTGTCTCTGCTTTGTCTGCCCTCAACACAGGGCTCAACGGCTCAGCTTTTAATGACTGCTCACAAGCTCGAGCCAATCCAGGGATGTGCAGCCTCAGTTCGTGAACTGCCACTTCGAAATGTGAACTCAGCATGAACTCAACATGAACTGCCAGCCCTTGGGCGTCGAGCGGCAACCGTTCGGTAGGCTGAGGCAGGCAGCGCTAACTCGGCCTATTTCTGCAGGGTGTGCTGCTACTGTAACCCGAACATTACTGAATGGCTGGCTGAGATCGCCTTGTGGCTATTTTGGCTGCTGTTTCCCGTGAAGCAGTCATGCGAACATCCAAGCCGACCGAAAGCCGCTAGTCTGCCGAAAGTCTACCAGTAGACCGAGAGCAGATGGGAAAGAATTTGCCAGAAAGTTAGCAATAAGAACTCCCAAATGGCACTGCCACTACACAAGCACCAACGTTCTCAGCCTTGCTGACTACTTTTCTTTTACCCTTTATAGGAGACTTTCTTTGCAATAGAAAAACGAACGAAACCGTTGAAGGAGACGGTATAGAGCATAGGCTGTGCTGAGAGGACCAGCCAGCAAAGTTAGGCCTAGTTGTGGCCCACCCGAAAGCTCACTTAGCCGGTATTGTGCAGCAGCAGCAGCAGCAGCAGCAGCAGCAGCAGCAGCAGCAGCAGCAGCAGCAGCAGCAGCAGCAGCAGCAGCAGCAGCAGCAGCACCAGCAGCAGCAGCAGCAGAGAACCACTGGTCGGTCTGGCAGTTGGGATGCCAGCAGCCAGTGGGGCAGCTGCAGAGTGAACTCTCTCACCCTGTCAGTAGCACCCTGTGCCAAGCTCTAATTATATCCATTAACTGCCCGGGTGCAGTATGACATTTTGCCAGCCTGGCACAGTAGCTAAGTCAGACACCTGAGCACAGCTAGCAGTGATACCAGTGCACAAGGCAATTGGGCAGCACCTCCTTTCCAGCTGACAGCAGAGCCCCCCGGGCCGCCAGAGCTGCTGTGACCGCTGCCCACCTGCCTGCGGATACTGCGACCGAAATCTCTGGAGCTTCACGGTGGTGGCCACGGCACAGCCGCGCTCCGACTTTAAGCAACGCTTCGATACCAGCGACCGGCCGCAGCCGAATGCTGCAAGGTAGCCTTGCTTCGAACGCTCGGCGCGAAGGCTGAGCACGGCTGAGTGCCACGAGTCGAACGAGAGCACGTCGCCGCGAGAGAGAGCTGGCACTCGGCCCTGCATCAGCCACGACCGAGCACTGTGGTCACATGCACGGCTTTGCACCGCAGCCAGGTCTCTTGGCTGCCGACTGAGCGAGCTATGCGGTAGGTGTGAGGCCGGAGTCGAGCTCGACCCGCTGCTTCGAGCAGCTGCTGCTTCGAGCAGCTGCTGCTTCGAGCAGCTGCTGCTTCGAGCAGCTGCTTCTTCGAGCATGCAGCCCGGCGGATGCGCCACGCTGGTAACGATGACACTGGCTGCTGCTGCTGCCACCGCTGTGGCGCTGGCATCATCGAGTACCCAGCGAGCAGGCGGTGGCGGCAGCCAGGAAAGAGAGCCGCCCACAGCGATCGCCTTCAGCCCGGCGTCTGCGCTCAGGCTGACGCTGGGCGAGGCGGCAAAAGTCACAGCGTCACTCACGACCGACATGGTCGGCTACGTGCGCCGCCGGCCGCATTCGTGCTTCGTCGTGCGAGTGCAGGCTCTGCGGTCGCACGCCGTCGGCGTGGTCGGCGGGTCGATTGCCACGGTGTCCGTGGAAGAGGACGAGCAACGACCGGAGCGCCGCGACGCCACCTCCTCCTCCTCCTCGGGCCGCTGTCGCGCCGCCTCCTCCGAACTGGCGGCGGCGCGGTCCGAAAGGGACGCTTCGCTGGTCGTGCACTTCACGAGCGCCTCGGCGCTGGTTACAAGCCGGCGCGCTCTGTGCAGCTTCGGTGTGTCGGCGACAGGACTCGGCTACGGCGCCGTGCGAGTCACCGTGCTGGAAGGCAACTGGTCTGCCGGTGAGTCGGTGGACCCGAAGCCGATCTTCCGGTCGTACTACTCCATCGTCAGCGTCCGGCAGCACAGGCCGGTGGACACGGCGTACGGCTGCGCAGTGGCCGCGTTCGTCTTCGTCAACATGTTCAGCCTCGGCAGCACGACGAGCGTCGACTCGATAAGGGCGGCGCCGGCCAACCTCAGAAAGATGGCGGTCGCATTCCTGGCAACTTTTGGACTGGGGCCGCTAGTAAGTAGCCACAGCCATCAGCTGATCAGCCGACTCGGCTCCTTTCAGGCCGAGAGACGAGATCGAGGCTCTTTCCATTGCTACCGGGTCACCTCATGCATGAGCAGGCCTCCATCACAGTGCTGGCATCGTTCTCTCTCTCTCTCTCTCTCTCTCTCTCACTCTCTGAGCACGGCGTACTCGCTCGTGGCCTTTCGCTCGCCATCTTGGCCTTGCTCAGCTCGCCGCTCACGGTCCTCTCGCGCAGATCGCCTTCACGCTCGCCAAGATCGCCAAGCTGGAGCGACCGCTGGCCGTCGGCCTCGTCTTCGTTGCTGTCATGCCAGGAGGCGGCCTAGCGCGTGTCGTTCTGGCGGCAGTCAATGCACTGGACCGCGGTGGACGGGACGGCGGCAGCAGCAGCGGAAGCTGCGGCAAGGTCGACTTGGCGCTCAGTGACAGTCTCGTAATACTGAACCTGCTCCTACCGATAGGTCGGTCGGAGCGTTACTGCTGCTGCTGCTTCGAGCGCGAGCGGCTGCACAGCTTCAGGTCAGCTGCTAGGCATTCTCAGCCAGCCTGGGCTCGCTGGGCTCTCTCTCTGTGTGGGAGCAGCTCTTGGGCAGTGGCTCGACCTCTCCCTGGACTGTCGTCTGCTTGGGCCTACCCAGAATGCCAAGCCTGCTCCCCTGCCAAACCCCTCAGACTATCGGTCAAAGGAGCTACGAGGCCGCGTTGAGGAGATGTTGCAGTCACTGACCACCCACCACCCCTCCCAGCTGCTCTCGGAGGGGGAAGGGTAGGGCAGCAGAAGGGCACAAGCTAAGAATATACTACTCAGCGGCGGCTCCGACGTAGAGCATTTCAAAGGAGGTGACAGCATGCAGGCTTCGTCAGCAGGCAACATCTGCCAGTGCACTCCACTGTTTTAATGAAGCAATCCAAAAGGGCTTTAATGCATAAGCACGTGCTCAATTGCACGGGCCACCTAAGTGAGCTGGCTGCTCCATTGTTTACCACATCGGACAGAAAGCAGTGAGCAAGGAGGCATACATCCAGATAGCCCTAGTCCAAAGATTCTCATTAACACCCACGGCCTGTCGAGATTAATTTCCCCAGCCTAGAATGCTGAAAATCAGCCATCTGTGAACCACTCTCTAAAAGGAGGAGCAATAAATGAGCACTCAGAGGGGATCCACCAATGCAGCCTAGCAGCAGCAGCAGCAGCCCTCGGGCAGATGGAGCTGAGTACATGGCAGCAGTGATAGTCTGTGCTGGTCGATGTGAGCACGTAATGGCCATCGGCCCCCTTCTCCTCCTGGGTAGCTGCTGACAGCTGCTGTATCTACAGGCTGGCAGGTGACAGGAATACCCAGACTAGCCCAACTCACAGCCACAGGGTTTTGCATGGTACTATTCGTCGGCGATTCATACTTGAGCTGCTATATTGTTTGCCTCGGATCTAAATTTAAATAACATTAACACATTTGCATAGCACGCTAAGAAAACTGAATTGCTTCGTCGGTACTTCGTAAAGGCCCAAAAGAAAGCCTGTCGACCAAATTAAAGATGGCAACATGCACAATTGCAGCCCCAACGAGCGAATTGGAAGTTAATGCTGTGAGAAACTGGTGGGCTCCTAGCTTGGCTGGAAATGCCATCAGGTCAGTGGATGTTGTGATATAGGTTGCTAGCTAGTTCCAGGCTTGGGTGCATTAGAACTCAATGTAAGGTTTCCGGAGGATATGAGGTAGGTTCGAGCCACAGCTACACGACCAAAGTCAGAGTAGGGGCGGATGAAGGGAAAATTCGTGACATGACCTTGAATTCGATGTGCAGCAGGGTGCCAGAGAACCAATGGAGAAAAGTGATGTAATGAGGCAGCTGGAAACATTCACGGCAGACAATAAAGATAAGTATTTATGGCGCCCTGACAGAATTAAATCTCTTTCTAGGCACTCCCCACCCTAGGTGGGAAAAAGCCTATCAACTAATTTGCGACGACAGCACATGCAATGTACCAGGCATAGGCACTTACAGGATGATCCCCAGCGAAACAGTGATGCTAGCACATTCTTAGTACATAAAGACACGACGAAGGATTAGATATTCATTAACATTTGCTGTTAGGAACACGTGTTTTTTTTAGTTTTGCTCATGACTTATAATGTCGTTGAAGTCGAGGAGGTGGCGTGACAAGACTAATGCTCCGTTCTGCACAACCCGAAACCCTTACCAATACACCGTATCCTATGACTGGCAATGCTGGGCGCCGCACTAGCCACTGCCAGCAGCAACGCAACATCGGCTGCCCTCTTTCTTCTGTCATTTTGACTTCTCAAAGGCTACAGTAACCTCGCCACCCATTAACCCATCACATTCCACTGACACAGCCGGGAGCAGTGTCCTTCTCCTGAGGGCAAGGCTGCAGAGGCTGGTGCCTAAGCCGGCCGGCGCTTTTGGTCACGGCACACACACATTCTGCCCGAAGATAGCCGGGAAGTCCAAGCATGACCTTTGCCGAGCTCTTACACGGCGTCGTCTGCCCGTTTCAGGCCTCGGGCCCCTATGGCTGCTTGCGATCGGTCGCTACCTGGGCGACGTCGGCAAAGACCCAGCAACGGCAGTGGGGGCAGCAGCGGCTGCTGCAGCAGCAGCCGCTGCTGCCGCATCAGAGGAGTCCAGGTCGACAGCGCCGCAGTTGCCACAGTTGCCGAACGGTGCCGCAGTCGAGCTGAGCGATGTTTCGCTGCTCATCGCAATCGCATCGCTTCTGGCCCTGGTGCTGCCCTTCATGCTGGGTGTGATGCTGCAGCACTTTCGCCGCACGGCTGCCGCCTTCCTGCTCAACTGGGTCGTGCATCCTGCCCAGCTGCTTGCCGTGCTCGGCTTTGCCACGGTGGGCCTCTACACCAACCGCTACATCATGTCCACGCTCGATACGCCAGCGCTGCTGGCCAGCTCGGCACTGCAGCCCGTCACCCTCGCGCTAGCCGCCTTGGCAGCGTTCGCAGCCGGCGTCGACGGAGCCGCGATACGGACGATAGCAGCGGAAGCGTCTGTCTCAAACTGCGCAGCAGCAGCCGTGGTGCTGCGCTACGCACTGCCGCAGCCCGACGCCGACGTGGCCTCGGCGGTGGCCATCTACGCCCAGCTCTTTGCGCCGGTGCCTTTCGCAGCGCTGCTGCTCGCGCGGAAGCTGTGCAGCTGCGTCGCAGACTGCCTAGAGCTGCCTGTCAACAGGCTACCGCTGCCGCCGGAACCGCCGGCGGTCACCCATGGCTGCGCTCCGGCTGCTGCCGGCGCCACCACAGCGCCGCAGGGCAAGCCCGTCGGCAGGGCCGACGATGCAGGGCTGCCGAGCTCAGCGACTGTGGGTGCAAAAGGAGCGAGTGACCGGCTCGGCAGCACCAGCGCAGGGCAAGCCGGCAAGGCCATCGTTAGCGGAGGTCCCAGCTTCGGCAGCACTAAGTGCAACGGCACCGAGCTGGCGCAGCAGCAGCAGCTCAAGCTGGCCCATGTCGAGTCGGCAGCGCCAGCAGGAGGCCGCGTGGGCCCAAAGAGAAAGCTGGGCGTGTGGCTGGCTAGAAGACGCCTGGAAGACCTTGACCTGATGCAGTACACGACACAGGGTAAGCGACCGAGCACGCATGATCGGCTCCCGACGGTGCAGCCCAAGCAGTCTAAGCTCAGCATGGCCGGCAGCATGGAGGCAAGGGCGGAAGCAGCAGCAGCAGCCGAGACCGGCGAGAGCCTGCGGCAGCGCAACAGCACACTGACGATGAGCTGCAAGTGAGCACATGAGCACCTCGTGACGGCAGGCCCCTACTCAGAAGCGATGGCGGCCATCAGAAGAAGAGACACGACCCGAGCGACTTCAATAGGCCAGGTGCCTGTAGCCCAAGGTCTCCTAGGTGTTACCGAACGGCAGCTCATAGGAAGGCACCAGGCAAGAAAAGGAGGATATGGGAAGAGACCGTGACAGAGAAAGGCAAAGAGGCGGCTCTGATTCGTAGCCTACAATCTGGCACACGAAGCCATCAATGGCAGGAAGCTTGATTCGAATAAAGTGAATGCTAAAATAAATCTCGGGGTAGCAGCCTGGAGTAGCGGGCAGCAGCCGCACACGGCAGCAGGCGCAGGAGTTTCTAAAAGCTGGGTACATTAGGCAACTAAAAACACCGCACAGCAGACAAGAACTACAAGAGAATCAAATCTCTTCGTAGGCAATTTGCATATGCTGGAGTACAGCTTTTCCAGTATGCTGCATTAAACTACTTTACTGCATAAGTACATTAAACTACTTTAGCGTGCAGCACTGAGCTAGGGTCAGCTTCAAAACGAATGCTGCTGGAGGACTTGGTTGGGTCAGGCTACAGCTGGGGACTCTCTGGGGGCAGCCAGCTCGGCAGCGCAGTGCGCATGCGCAAAGTGCAGCCAAATTCAAAGCCGCAACAAGGTCTGCCGACTCAACATTTTACAGCCCTCCAACGTCCACATTCGATCTTTAAGTTGAGCCATGCGACTAGGATGGAACCCATCATGACAGGAAGCATCGACTCATGCAGATCTCAGCCATTGATTGAAAAGAAATGGGTACATTAAGCTGCACCAACTACTGGGCTTTGCTACACCAAATCACTCCTTACGGTCAGGCTATCGTCCAACAAACAAAGTGGATGTTGCGCCAGCATGCTATAACTTTTCTATCACTTTGCATCTGCCAGGAATCCGAGTGTCCTCCTCTACAATAACATTTCACTTGATGACATATCAGTGCTACAGTCAAGTTTGCCAGATTTCAGCTACATAGCATTGCAAAAATTTCAAACTTACTTAGATAAGGACACCACACACCCAGCTGGTCTATGCACTTGTGACATAGACTCCAACAACTCACTACTTGCAATCATCCTGAGTGCCTGCTATGATTGCTACAGTTTGTACAAAAACCCTGCAGATAGACCTTAATGTATCTACGCATGAAACTCCATTTGTAACTCCAGGAAGCTACCAAGATTAGGTGGGTGTTATGCTGGAGTGTTTCCTATAGTGCATTCACAGCCGGCGTGGCATTTGGTATCCATATGGTAGCAAACCAGAGACACCATCTCACCACCTGGCACAAAGAGACAGTGAGAAGCTTAAGTTCAGTCAGGAGAGCAGCCGTGAAAATAAGTAATAAAGCCCAAGGTGCCACTTTCCAATAACGTCTAGCTTTGGCGTCAGCTGTCATAACTTTCCCCCATGTGCTGCAGCCTTTAGCTAGCTGCCAGCTCTAGCCAGCAACTTACTGCATGACTCATGGGACCTTAATCATCACTAGCACCTCACTTTCTGCCAATGTGGATGCCATCCCCTTTAATAATAATAGGGTTAGCAAATTTAACTGCCTCATGCACATAGCAGAAGAACTTTAACAGATACCACCATCCCATGCAGTAGGCAATAGAGAGGATCGACCACTGCAGTACTCGAACCCACGACCTGAGGTCGTGAAGAGGGAGCACCTTACTCACGGGCTAAGACCTTTCTCTTCTTACTCATCCGTTGAAGCTGCCAACCAGATGCCACCAACCAGTCAACAGCTACATAACCCGGCGATCCGCCAGCTGTAATACATGTATGTTGCAATGCAACTCGTATGTGGGACATCATCTCCTTTGATGCAAACCCACGGGAAGAGGATGTACAAGAGTTGGCAGCAGGAGAGATGTCGTTGCATACCAATTGTGAAAGCGAGTAACTTGGTCAAGGACCGTCTACCAACAACAGTCTTCAAGTGGAAGAATGAAAAAGGTAACATGTTGTCAACAGAGCACCTGAGGGCTCGAGGAGGCTGAAACTGGTGCAGCACTTCAGCTAGGTATGAAGAAGCCAAGCCAGGGCAGTCGACGTGGGTCAGAGTACAATTTTGCTCTCTATATCCTTTGATCCACTGGGAACCATAATAATAATAATGCACTTGATAAAGCGCCCTCAGAGAACATCGTGGTTCCTTCAGCAAAGGAGATTCACAGTTAAATAAGTTGACTTTTTCTGTGGTGAACTTTGCATCAGCCTCATTATGCTACTTCTCACCAATCTGCACTGAGTCCCCATCAAGCAGCACAGCGACTGTAAGATTCATTAACTAGTTTTGATGCCCCTTCATTACCTTCCACATGCCTAGCTATTGAAAATACTTACTAATCAGGTTTTCTGTCGCACTACTTCGACTCACTTGCTTAACTCAGATCGTTTGATTGTGTCTCCAACGAGCAATACATTCATTGCAGACCTCAACTTTGTCAGTCAGTCCAATCAGTGCCTCCAATTTGTCTGTGTCCAAGCCCGATGATCACCCCGGATCGGCATCACATCACATCCCTTGACTCGACGATATTTTTAAAAGAAGCCAATATCACTTACTACTCATAGTCTTTGCTCCATCCGTGTGAACAGCCCCCTGTCTGCTTGTGTTTGCTGAAATCATGCATGTAATCGCTAATCAAAATTATTTCTTTCCAGCACATTTATAGTGCATAGAAAGAGATTTAGTTCCCTTATGGGGGTACATACATTTATTATTATTAGCATTCTCACTCAATTTTTGCAGCATCGACTAAGCCCTCAACGACATCGACTAAAGCCTTTAATGCAACGGACTGAGTTATAATGAACATCCGTATCCCGACAGATGCTGTTGGCTCCACTCAGCAGATACCACACACTCACGGCATAGCAGCATTTAAATAACCGTCTTTGCCCGAGTATGATGGCATGCTCATTGTTGTTTAGAGGCACTCAAACCACTGCCGCCATCCACAGCATACACGACCGTTACAAAACCCAGCACGGCTTAGTTCCTCACACCTAGCAGACCTCTAATGAAGCCCCCGACTATGCCGCCTCATCAGGTTTTACTTTAAATTAGCAAGCTGGCTGTCACTTCCATTTGCTCGAAGACTTTCGGCAAAATGAGCAACTCACGCATAACGATATCCTATGTCTTGTAGCCCCCTCTTCCCTTGCCTTCTATTGCTGTCCTGCTCTCTCTTTTGGGCTCCTCTTCTCACTTTCACTTTACTTGGTGAAATGTTCAGTATTGGTGGTTGCCCGCTCACAAACAGCTGCACAAGCTTATTTGAAAGCCATAAAGCGGTCGCTCCCAGCATCACAGCTACTTAATCTGTGCGGATTAATCCTGTGCCGGATAGCGATAACATATGTACATGCACTCCGAGCTTCAGTTCTTTAATTGTCAACCTAAGACTCGGACAACCGACCACATGCTCTCTCTCTCTCTCTCTCTCTCTCTCTCTCTCTCTCCCCTTCTCACCCACTCTTTACTCTCTCACCCACTCTTTACTCTCTCTCTCTCTCTCTCTCTCTCTCTCTTCATGACTCTCTATGCTTCGGTTCTCAACAGCTGTAAGGCCAAGTCTAGCAGGACTAGCACTAATGTCGAATTAGGTCTATTCCACTGTTTACAAAGGAACTCCGACCATGCGGCAATCGCTGGCATGGCATAGGAGTAATCACTCGCTGAACTGAACAGACCGTCGGATAGAATGGCTGCTGTGATTTCTATCACTCCTTATGTACGTCAACCAGAGCGAGACGGAGAGTTAGTGGACAGAGCTGGCGGTCCGCATTTCAAGCTTACTGGGCTACAGCGGCGGCGGCGGCGGCGGCGGCGGCGGGGGTAATAACTTAAAAGAGTGACAACACACGAATACCGCCTAGATACGATCGCGCCTGAGAAAGCTGCTTGGTGGCACAGTACCGCGGTTCATTTGACAGCTCACCTGTTCACCAAACAGCTTAGTGGAAACTAGCTAAACGCAGGAATACGGAAAAGGCAATGGCTTAGTTCCGGAATTCTCATACGACAGACATGATGCACCCACGCCAAACAGATTATGCCATAGCCGATCGAACGTTTATTGTAGGTGCAAGCAGCTGGTCAAAGAATAATGCTGCCACGCATCAGGTGCAACAGCAGAGACCTGCGACATTTGCCGCCGAGTGAATATATCTCAGCATGCCGTATGGGCGAGATCAACATGCGGGAACTCCTCGAGGCTGCGCATTTAAATAAACGTTTTCCGGGACTTGACGAGGAAGATCTCAGAATGAGTTCATTACCAGCAGCCTCCAGTGCCTGTTACTTCCTACACAGGTCAGCAACCAACGGTAATAAATTCAAAAGAAACAGGGTTAGTTTTTCTTAAAGGGACAAATCGATCAAAATTAAAATACCTTTTAATGTAAGAAGATGCTTCGGCTCAGGCGGCTTCGCGCCCTCCATAGTTTCAGTCCCGCACCTGAAATGACACACCCACTTCACTTTTCGCCGGTCTGGTTACGTGTTTGTACGCTTTTCATGCTATTAAAAACATTCCAATAATAACATTTAAGTGATACTATTTAGATAGCCGCGTCTTCTGATGACAATATCTTATTACCTTATCTAGAAAGAAACGACGGTTCACTAGCATGACACTAATTTTAGTTGCATTAACACTAACGTATCAAAATCAAAATGAATTTTATCTTTTATTATATTTTGACTGAAGCAAGTGTTACACTATATCGATGCTGCCGATCGAGTTTCAAAACATCCGGTTCGTATTTTAAACATGGCGTGCTCCTCCGGAGCGCCTGGCTGTTCTTCGAGAAAGGATCCCACAGCTGCCGACATGGAAAGGGTATGCTTGGAATCCTCTGCTGTCCCAGAAATAAACTAAGAAAAACCATCTGTAAAAATTTCCCAAAGTAGTGATCATGTTCACGCCGGTAAAGCGTTTCTTGAATGGCCTCTTTAATTCTACGGGCATTCGCTAGTTTCCTACCTCCCGAGTCCCGTGGATACACTCTTTTTTTATGCTGCCGAAAGGCTCGTCAATGCGACCTCTGTGAGCAATTTTTCTCGTTAGTCGCATTTGCCAACGGCGACAGTCGCTGTCTGTATTCGCACTTCGGACGACCGAGTAGCGTCAGGTTTTTCAGGTCCGTAGGGCTATGCATCATACAAGCAACCTGTTATGTGAAGGAGTGAACTTGATTAATTAATCCGGTTGATTTCATCCTGCTCATAATCGTATAAGTAATCAGTCTTAGTTACATAGCTGCAAACAAATACCTTCCCGTAAGACTGGGAGGAGAGAATGCTTTATATTGCCACCTGACCTCGATAATAGCTATTACATTCTGCCCATCCTAAAGAGCTCAGCAGGAAGTTTTAGGGATTCGGAATTCAGCAAAATAGACGTTACTGTGATTATATACATTTTACGTCATCTAGATTTTTCTTGGGTTGCTCTACATGTTTATCTGCCAAGGCGGAGAGTTGCGGTTGCCGGTAGTTGTATATCTCAAACACTTTTAGTTGGTTTGATATGGCTGCTCGGTTTGCTGTTTGTCGTGCCATCTTGAACCTGTCTTTAGATTATCAATCAAATCAGGATTTTTGGCAAGTTCTGACATCCTAAAATGCCGAGCTGGTTTGGTCCAGCGGTTAAGAAGCCCGCCCTGCCAATGTCTGGCTGAGGTCGCGGGCTCGACCCCCGTCGCACATTTGAAGTGCTTGAATAGAGATTAAGTTCTCTTGGGGCGCTATACAAATGAATTATATATAATGCCGCATGATATTTACCGTTGGCTGTCTTGATAGCTGTTTCTTTGCATAATTGAAACCTGCTCTAGGTCTTCTTTGTTGGAACCACCTTGTACTTTCCTTCTTCAATAGTCCATCCGGTTTGTGTGAGCATCACTGGCAGTGAAGGAAACCAATTTTGCTTGTATTCTATCTAAAACTGATGTTATCTAGAGCCCGAGGCTACCTCGCCTTTTTTTTCAAACCCATAGCCCATAGCTGCTGTTAGACCCTTTGTATCGTTGCAGATTTATGAGTGTCGTGTTTGCAACGACTTGTACGCTCTCGAGGGAGATAAAGTTCCTCGTTTACTTGCGTGTGGTCACACGGTGTGCCACAGCTGCTTATTCAAGCTCTACTCTGGAAGGGGTGCAATACTTTGCCCATTTGACCGGCAAGCCACAGAAACAAATGAATCCGGTAAGACGTCGATATTTCTTGACTAACCAGCCCTCGTGAAAGGATTTAGTGTTCTCCCTTTCCAGCAAGCATATGTAAAGTGCCTAATAAAGTGCATCATCATTGCATGCATTAACGTATAATACAAAAGTTATATTAATTTAACTTCAGCAAAAGAAGTTAGGCTAGCTGGTCACCAAAGAGTTTGACCGTTTAAAGGCTGGTTAAGTCACCATGGTCTGATTTAAATTCCTGCTTCAATTTATGTTGCAAACTCACCTGTGCGATATGATTGATAGATAAGATGAGTAACTGCCATGCAACCAGAAGAATTTCTTCTCTTGTGGAATCATTCCTCATTATTTGCTTCAACTTTCATCCATAAGTTTGCCACAGGGCTCGAGCCCACGACCTCGGCCAGATCTGAGTCAGACGAGTACCTTAACCACTGTGCCAAACCAGCTCGGCATAACTTATGAAGCACCTGAATAGAGGTTAAGTTGAATTATATTTCTTTTATATCAGCGAATCATTCAGACTTATGATTGCCAGATGAATGATGAGTCTTCATATTCAGTGAGTTCAGGATACAGTATGCAGTAGTTTTATCATCTTCTGGGATTAAAAAGCGGCCAAGGTATATTTCCTTCACTGCCTTGATTAAACGTAGAGTTCGACATGATGCTTGCAGTTTTCCTTTTTTTTCTCAAAATACATATCGATATGTTATCCAAAGGAGCTTTGCTAAAGCTATTCTTCTATTTTCGGCATCTCTTTAGCTAACAGTTAAAAGTAAGGGTACATTGTAGGAATTGTGATTAGAGTGAGTGTGCTCACACAACCTGCTACCTGAATCAGGCTATTGTGTGGGGATCTTTACTCTATTAATTTATTTTGTGCTCTCAATCTGCATTAAGGGCGATACATCACATGCTTTTTCGCTGCGTTTGAACCAGGGTTTTTTTTAAATTAGAATGGAATTCAGTGCAAGGAAGAGGCATGCAGGTATGCCACAAGTAGCATCGACTTCAGCGTTTTGTCAGTCGTTTTTAGGTCCCTTCATTATTTGGCTCCAGGCTACCTATCAGATCTACTCCCCCACCAGGCTAAGCACCTGCTTTTCGGAATCTAGCTGTTTAAGCATACATCGTACAAATATCAAATCCTTGGGAGACCGTGCCTTTAGTCAATATGCTCCCTTAACCTGGAACTCACTCCCGACCTGTCACGACATCTCCTGACCTGTGCACATTAAAAAAAACTAAAAACTCATCTATACGTGACAGCATTTAGTGGCTCCCTGCTGGTCTACTCCCCCACCAGGCCAAGCATCGTACCACCTGCTTTTCGGAATCTAGCTGTTTACATATATCTCGTACAAACCTCAAATCCTTTGGAGACCCTGCATTTAGTTCGTATGCTCCCAAAGCCTGGAACTGACTCCTGAATTGTGTCACTGCTTCCCCTGACTTGACCACACTTAAAAATAAATTTAGAGCGTACCTATTTATCACAGCATTTAGTAGGCCCCTGTGATTCATCGTTTATGTGCTTATTCGTGCTGACACTGTTGCATACTGCCACTAACCACACTTGCATGGTGACCCTGTACATTTCATCCTAACCATGTTATTCATGTTGTTTATCAAGCGTGATACCACTCATCATTCGATCGTGTTTCCTTTGTAGCAAGTGTAAAGCACCTAGAAAGAGATTGAGTTCTCTTAGGGCGCCTTATCAAGTGTATTATTATTATTATTATAGTCCCTGTGATTTCTCCTTTATGTGCTTACGCGTGCTGACACTGTGCATGCTGCCATTAACCATACTTGCATGCTGACTCTGTGCATGTCACCCCTAACTATGTTAGTCCTGTTTATGTAGCATGCTACCACTAACCATTCGATCGTTCTTCCTTTGAAGCAAATGTAAAGGGCCTAGAAAGAGATTGGGTTCTCTGAGGGGGCTATATCAAGTGTGTTATTAATATTATTATTATTATTAGACAGCAACCAGCCATTTTTTTTAAAAGAAGTTAGGCCATCATACCAATTTGCGTTTGACGATATGAAATGAGCTCTTGCACCAAGTCACTTTTAACATCGGCTCCCCTTCCTTTAGTGAAGTCACGGCAATATTTTTTGGACTCGTGAGTTTAATCAAACCACCAATCACTGAATTCAAGCAACTTATCAATTCATGTGTTCTAACCCGACGAATTTATTTTGATGTACAAGTGATTTGGTATTTTTGTGGTTATATCTACTCGTGTATATGCATTAGACAAAGATCTATATATCAAAATAAGGCCAACGTGGTAGAATTCGCAAGCTGAAATGAGTGATCTGCTTCGTACCTTAGGTTCCTTGTCGAGTACCGGCTAGGCATCACACTGCTCAAAAGAGTGGGAGCACTAGCATTCACCCGGAAAGGTAATAAAGACTATGCTGAACTGAATCACATGAGCACTTGGGAAGCCTTAGTTCAGCAGCAAATCAAGATCACTTGACACTGGTTTAGTGTTTACTTCACTGAGCTTTGAGCCCCAGCTATGCTTTTAGCCTATGCAATGCTGTTGGTGTGCCTGTTTTTTGACCAACGATTGCTTCCCAATGCTGGGGATTGAGATTGTGGGAAGAGAGACTGAGCCTACGTGTTTAAGTCTGTTTGAGACCTATTCTTTAGTTATATGATGTGGTATTTGTTCAGCGGCAGTAATTCATTTTTTGTAGGCATATGGGGTCTGAAAAAGAACTTTGCATTAATTGAATTACTGGAGAAGCTGTATGCCAAGCCGGCCAGAAAGGTGCACCTACTAGATAGCAAGACGGTTGAAAAGCAGAGGCATGTAAGTGCTTTTCCCTCACCAGGTTGAATATTTGTATATGTGCCAGTTCATTAGGTGCTGAGCTGATTTTCAGTAGATATCGGGACACCGTGCTGCTCACTATCCCTGCCATTTTGTAATACTTGTTCATTCCTTAATGGTGAGAGATGCTGTAATGTATGTCTAATGTAATGTAATGCGTCTTCGTCTGTAACTCAACAAAGTCATACAGACTATGTGGGTGTTAGCAGGAGAGTTTTGTATAGCGCACTCTCAGCCTAAGCGGCTTTCGGTACGCATTCGGTATCCAACAGACTTCGTCTCACGCAGCAAAGAGAAAGTGGGAAGCATAGCAGAGCCAGGAGAGCAGTTGAGGTAATGAGTAGCATAGAAGTAGCAGCTCAGGACTGCTGAAAAGGATGAGCCACAGTCGGTAGCAGGAGAGTAGTTGCTGTTGTGTAAGAACTGTGGAAGCGAGTTCCACGGTCTAAGACCTGCAGAGCTATACATTGACTCTTCAATTACCACTGTAGGCTCATGGTTACTAGCCAGGCCTGGACTTTAGTTCGAGTAAAGCTTTAGTCCGAGGCTGTACCTCCTCCACAGGCTAACGTGCTGTGGCTTGTGCAATGCCGTGGGCTGCTGTACGCATTACCTACGTAGCACTACTTTCCACCTTCTCTTGGGCTGAGGGGGCCACGTTACGTAGGCGACAGCAAAAGAGGAGTTCCTCGCCACGTGACCCTCTTATCAATCCCTTTGCTCATGGACATCAGCAGATAGCCCAGTCTTAGGACCGCCGGTTGCTAGGGCCTCACTCGATGAAGCGTAGGCGTAGGCAAGTCTCATCGGCTGAGACTCGTCCCTGGAGAGGGGCTCTTTCGGCTCACCGAGGAAAAGCGTCGAAACCCGAGCATCTGCCCTATAGTCTGTTCTACCGGAAGTGAACCCTGCGGCTCGCTCTGCTCTCGGCCGCCATCCGGCTGCGAGCGACCTTGGCGCACGCCGGCGGCAGCCCCGATGCTGCTAGTGCCGCCGGCGGTGGCTCCTTCATTTCTTTCTGGCTTGCCCGCACAGCTGCAGGTGCCGTGCGATGAGAACGAGGAGCACAGGGCCGTGCTATTCTGCACGACGTGCGAGACGAACCTGTGCCTCGAGTGCTCCGAGGCGACGCACTACGGCAGCCGCACGCTGTCGCGTCACCGGCGCGTCGTGCTGAGCGAGCGGCCGCGTGCGGCGCCCAAGTGCATCTACCATCCCTTGCATGCAGTCGAGTTCGCCTGCCTGGAGGAGACGTGCCAGGCTTCGCCGCTCATGTGCTACGTCTGCAAGGACTACGGCAGACACGTCCGGCACAAGGTAGCCCGTGCAGCAGCTCGCATGCAGCATCGGCTGCAGCTCCGCCCTCATTCTCGGTGTTGGCGGCCATACTGTCAGTCTCTGCTGGTCAGCTCGCCTGCTGCTGCTGCTGCCTCTGCTGGGCATGTTGGACAGCATGTTGACAGCGTGCCTGCTGCCACTTACCTCATCTCCATGTTGATGCTGTGCCTGTCACCTCTAATCTCGGTATGCTTGTTGACATTGTGCACCCTTAACCATGTGATCATGCTTCCTTTACAGCATATGTAAAGTGCCGAGAGAGAGAGAGAGAGAGAGAGAGAGAGAGAGAGAGAGAGATTAAGCTCTCTGAGGGTGCTATACCAATGTATTAATTTAATAATACTACTAATAAATAAGTATTATTATTAATGTAAGCATGTGCTTATTTCGGCTGCCTGGCCAGGTGCTGAGAGGTAGCTGCCGAGGGCGACCACTGTGCTTGCCGCTGCATAGTGACTTCGGGCAGGAAATCAATTGACCTATGCCTCCAGCCTCTGCTTCCACCCCCAATTTCCTGGAGGGGGTGGCAATGGCCGATGTTACAACCAAGGACGGCTGCTTAGCTCCCTGGCAATTTGGCTCCAGTCGCTCGTTGGCCACCGCTCGTAGAAGGTGATAAAATCGAGCAGCATGTGTAAATAGTAAATTTGTATAACCTTTTTTTGGGAGGGTTCACCTGCAGCACTATTCTGTAGCCGGATGTATTATTCTGTGGCCTTTCAATGTCGAGCATCCCTGCTGTGTGAAGGCTACGCATGACTACGCATGACAGCTTGATAAATGAGTAGTGCCTGTTGCAATTTAGCATGCTGGTACTTTTCCAAGCTTCAGCCACACTTTTGCAGAGGTAGTGTACTTTAAGATTTCAACGAGTAATGTGGAATGCCAGCTCCTTATTTGTGCACCCAAGCACTAGCCTTAATAGAGAGGAGTTCCTTGAATAGAAGATGGGTAGACAAGAGATGGATTGGCCGATGTACCCACGGACAAATCATCTGTGGCCTAAACCGGCCACCAAATTGTGTGGTCTGAAGCATCAGTCCGAAGTGAGGGGGTTAAAAGACAAACAAAGTGCTGCGGCAAGTCTGATGGGTGAAAGAGGTGTTGATGATAGTGCCCAAAATCTGATTGTGTGTGACATTCTAGCCAGACAGTGGAGTGTAAGCTGAATGCCTGAATGCCTATCATTGAGCATGTCAAAGGATCAGCACAATTGATATTGTTTTGTGGGCACTTTGATTTGGGGATGATCTTCTTCTCATAATAATAATGATATTAATGCATTTGTATAGCTCAGAAAACATAATAATCTCTTTCTTGTCACTTGTCACCTATGTGGAAGTGGCCACCTTTACTGGAAAGCATGGAGTTCTGATTGCAGTACAGCATGCCATCACACAGAGCTTACTATCTGTTTGAGCAGCTCATATCGGCTCCCATGAAAATTATTTATAGTTCCCCGAAGAAGCAAAACCTGTCTAAGCAGTTAGTGTAAGCTGGCAAACAAGCATGTTTACTTGTTAATGATACTAGCATGTCTAATTTCTTGGCACACGTAAGTTCATAAAGGTATGAATGTAATGTATTTTTGTCTGTAACTCCACACAGCCCATGTGGCTGTGTGAGTGGTTCTCATTAGAGTTTCTATAGCACCCCCAAAGTCTAAGCACTTTCGGTGTGTGTATGACAGTGAACAGACTCTATCTCTCTCGAAACAAAGAGTAAGTGAGAAGTGTAGCTGATTCGGGAGAGCTGTTGAGGAACTGAGTAGTATCGAAGTCACCAACATTTTTTAAGGAAAACATTGAATTGGCAAATGTATAGTCTAATAAGGGCCTGGTGGCACGAGGGGGCTCAACTTGGTGCTGCAGTCCAGCTAAATATGAAGGAGCAAAGCCATGGCTGGCATTTTGGATCAGTGGATTAGAATTGTAAGCCATCGCTGCCTGTTTGTCCAGGTTTGGTACAGGGCTAAGGTTCTCATCTTTAACGAGCCAAGTTGTTGCTTCAAGCCCTGTGACATATGTAAATTGCCTTGGTAGGGATTAAGTTCTCTTGGGGTGCTATAAAAATCAGTTATATTTTAGTATATTTTAAGACCGACCAGATAGGCTTCTTATATTAGAGATTACGATGTTTCCAGCTTCAAAATAATAATAATAACACATTGGATAAAGTGCTCTCAGAGAATGGAATCTTATTCTGGGGGCTTTACAATTGCTGTAGAGGAGACACGATTGAATAGCAAGTTGTATCATGCTTGATAACCAGCAAGGATAACATGGTTAGGGGTAACATGCACAGGGTCAACATGCAAGTGTGGGTTAGTGGCAGCATGCACAGTGTCAGCATGCATACGCACATAAAGGACGAATCGCAGAGACCCACTAAATGCTGTGATAAATAGGTGCATATTCTGTTTCTTTTTAAATGTGTACAGGTCAGGAGATGTTGTGCCGCAAGTCGGGTGTGAGTTCCAGGCTTTGAGAGTGTACGAACTAAAGGCGCACGGTCTCCAAAGGAATTGCCGAGCTGGTATGGTCTAGCGGTTAAGGTGCTCGCCCCGACCAAGGTCTGACTGAGGTCGTGGGCTCGAGCCCCGAGGCATATGTGAAGCGCCTGAATAGAGATTAAGTTCTCTTGGGACGCTATATAAATGAATTATATTATTATTATTATATTATTTGAGATTTGTACAAGCTGCATCAAGCTTCATGCCGCAGCTTTTAGTAGCTGGCTTCAAAGCCAGCTGCAGTTGAGTTTCATTTAGTTAAGAAGGGCCTTTTTTCTTGGAAAGCCAGGAAACTATTTACTGGTTTAGCTTGTCAAATGTAACCTGTGTGACGCTGTGCTGTCTCGCACCTGCTGCATGCCTAGGCCTAATCCTCAGCCGATTGTGTGAATGCCCGACCTTGGTGGCCACAGCTGGCTGCCTGGTCGATGGCTGTTCAGCACTGCCGTAGTGTGGTCGTATCAGTCCGTGCGGATCTGACTCGTGCCGCTCTTTGTTGGCAAAGTTTCGAATGCCCTAGCAGCATGTTGCTGTGCAGTCGCTCGTGTCGTCTTTCAGCACTCGCTGCTGGATGCAGAAGCTGCCCACGTCAAGGCGTCGGCCACCAACGCCGTCTGTCTTATAAACTCTTTCTTCGACGAAGTGGCCGAGGCCGTTGTCAGAATAGGCACGGTCATCGGGCAGATAGATGGCGGTGGACCTGCAGCCGGCGACCCAGCCTCGTCGTCCGGTGCCGTGCTGATGCTTCCTCCGCAGTCGACTGTAAGAACTAGGCCAGCCGAGCAAGCCCAAGCCGGCCCAGGACCGGCTCTGCCCGATGCATGGGCAGCCAGCTTTGGCTATACTTTGTTTGCCGTCTCCTTGTTTTCGCTATTTAAATAGAGCAGCCGAACATTCGGCCTAGCTTGTGTTGTGCTAGAACTTCAAAGGGATATAGCTACGCCCAGAAGAGTCACTGACTTGCCCGAAAGAGTCATTGAATCGTTTTGTAGCCCTTAGCAGACGAAATGCTGTCATCGATAGATGTCTCCGCTCTCTTCTCCTTTCCTGCGTTGCCCTTCGGTGGAGGAAGCTGCATATCACCTCACTCTCCCCTCCCCCTGCATTTTTGGCTACCGCGCTGCACGGCTTGTCTGCGAGGCAGCCTCTCCTACTTGCAGGCTCCGTCAGGTACAGCTGGACAGGCCCGAGAGCGTGTTCGGCAGTACTTTGCCGACTTGCGGCAGAGCGTCCAGAACCAGGAACTGGCGGCCATGACCACACTGGACTCGCACATTCGTGAGCGGCTATGCCTGCTGAAGCAGCACCACGACGATCTGGTGCACCTCGTGACGCAGATAGTCTCAGCTCGCGAGCAGTGTGAGCACGTGCTGCTGCAGGTGAGCCGCCGTCATCGTCATACGCGGGCTGCTACTCTGCTCGTGTCTCCCGATGGTGTTGTGGTGCCGCTCGCATGCAGGTCCTTCGCTGCTCGGCCACCTTTAACTTTGCTAGCAGCTGCCTTGGGGCTTGCGCGCTGAGCGAGCGGTTGGACGAAGCTGCCCGTCGCGTCGTCTGCTATCGGCTGTAAACGAGCCCTGAGCATTCTGCTGCACCTTCGTTCTCAAGAAAGAGGACTGCGAGGTGATTTGTTGCACCGCGAGTGGCCAGCAATCTGGCGAAACGTGCCTTTTGTCCACTCGGTCGAGTGCGCGCCACGGAAATTCCGAGAAAGCAGGGATCCGATCAACTGTGTGCGGTGCCGTGTGTTGGGAAATCCCGCATTCGAGCCTCGATCGAGCTGATTTCTGGATCTGCTCAGCTGTTCGAGTACCTGTCTTTTTTTAAAGTCTAACTGCTGCTGCCGTGCGGCTCAGTGCACAAACCAAGTGTGAGTGTGTGTGTGTGTGTGAGAGAGAGAGAGAGAATGTGTGTGTGTGTGCGCGTACGCGCCGGGCGTTGGCAGCGTGGCATGATATAGCAGACGAGGGGAGTGGGCTGCCTCAGTTTGCGCTTTGTGGCCGAGCAAGCAGGCAGGAGCTGCCAGGGCTGCAGCCGCCATTGCTGCGTCGGCCGCTGACACCTGGTGCTGGCCGCAGACCTGGAGCTGGGACCATGCATCTCGCTCGCTGTCCTAATTTCTCCTGATATCTCATCCTTCCAAAGCTGCCTAAACTGCAGTTCGTTGTCGTTGTTCTTCGATAGGTATGCTGCTGTGTGCGGCGCTCGTGCGTGCAGCTGAGCAGAGCCAGGGTGGCTGAAGGACACTGACCGGAGACGATACCATTCCGCGTGTGTGATGTGCTAACTGGCAGGATACGTGTGCTTGCCCATTCGCTTCTGGCGAAGCTCAGCTAGACGGGAGCTGGTGTTTGCTGATCTCGTGTTGGTCCTGCCTGCATGCTGGAACAAGGCTGGGGCGCGCTTCGCCCAGGATCGCATGTGACCGGACCGCTGCAGCTGTGGCAAGGCTGCCACAAGCGGTGCCTGAGTGCAACCGTTCCTGTCACGTGTTATACAAGAGCAGACAAGAGGAATGGCCGTGTGCATGCTGGCAACCTGATGCCCCGAAGCCAAGTCGAGTGCGTGCTTGCCTAGTCATTGGTCGGCCATCTGCCCGGTCGATCTCGTATGTCCTTAATGTTAATGTCGGCAGGTCGTCAGCTGGAATCCTCGGACGTCACCGTGGGCGCCGGCGCCACGCCTTCACCTGGCCACAGCCGCTTGGTCAGTGTTCGTCGTTTTGCCGTTTCGATTGCTGACCGCAGCTCGTGACGTATTTAGGCCGCACGCTTTTAGGACGACAGCCGGCTTGTGATGGCAAAGAAGGATCTGGCTGCGCTAATAGAGACCATTCACCGGCAGCAGCAACAGTTCGCCGAAGGTCCGATCCAGCTCAGCTTGGATCCAAGCATACCAATCACGTTCACGAAGGTAGGGGGACCAGTGTGTCTTAGCGACACCCTGCTCGATCTGCCCAGCTGTGGCACCGCGACTGCCTGCGCGACTGGCGGCCCACGGGCGATTGGTCCTGCTCATTGCGCTCCGTGCTGCGCCGAAGCAGCTGCTGGCCACCACACGTAGTGCGATTTCTCAGAATGGCGACCAGAGCCATACATGTCCATGGTTGCATAAAATAAAGCTCCAGAATGTTTGATGTCATATGTAGCAAAACGTACCTGACCGAAATCAGAAATAATTTTTGGGCTCGAGCTAAACAAGCAGAACTGAACTCGTATTTCACTCTGATAAGCAAATTAATGGTCGAGTTGTAGAAATTACAACGTACAAAGCTACACCGAAAATGATGAGTCACAAGTACGCACCTCAACAAGCTTCACGTAGGTACCTCGATCTACCAAGGTTCAACAAGTTGGGATACAAGTCAAATAATTCTTCCCTACCACTTCGTGCTTCTACTTTGCGGCTTCACTCTATCGCGGTTTCTCAGATATATTCATTAAAAGTTGATCGAGGTAATAAAACTGATACAGCTCATGCTTGATTGTCTGAGTCAATATACACTCCCGTATTAAAATTACAATTACAACTGCTATTGGTCTGGACTGTAGACTTATGTATTTGAGCACCCCCCTCCGAAAATCCTTCAAAGTCAGGTGAAGCCGCTCGACCACTCCTTGTGTGAGAACTTTTCCCAAGAAATCGGATCTGGTGAAACCAAGCCAATCAGAGCATGTTGTTCACTGATTGGCAAGCCTATCTTCTAAATGTACAATTAAATGTACAGTAACAAGAACATTATATTTATAACGTCTAATATGTCTTATTTCTTATTTTGTCTAATATATTAATATGGTGTGTAATATGAGGGTAATTGTGACAAAAATGGATGTCATTTCACATCCAGAGGGCTCAAATAATGGGAAAAACCGTATTAAGAGGACCGTGAACCATCTATGCTCTAACTATGAAAGTATTTGATTTATAAATACAGAATCCTACTCTGTGAAAATTGTCATGCAACTGTACGACGATGCTAAGACCGGTACATGTTTTATCTGTACATATCTTGCTTTCTGTTTACATCCGGGTAATAATAATAATGATAATGCATTTGATAAAAGATGGTTTGCATTGTACTTTTTTCTTTTATGTGGAAGTCTCTTCAGAACTTCGATCCTGTTTCTACCATGTTTTTGTTTTGAAAGGTACCGTAAAGAAATATTTGATCGTCTTACCAACTTGTAAAGTATTTTCTTGACTTTCCCTTGTTTATTTGCCCTGCGCGTCACTTATGCTTGAGTGCATCGTTTTGCGGGTCATTAGGATTGACAACAAATCGTACTTGGCGAAGGGTTGACCATGCTAGACTTTGCCGTGCTGTGGTAGTAGCAGCAGAAGCAGCCTGGTGGCTTCCTGTGGTGCTAACCGGTGGGACAGCTGCTGCCGAAGGGCCGAGGCACCGAGTCGTGCACTTGGGTTCGCATCACCTTCAGAGCGTGGCTCAGCTGCTGCCCACCTACCTCAGAGCCTCCGAGCAACAATCGCCGTGACTTTCCCCAATCGATGCACTGTAATCTGCCCTTCACCTTCAACACTTTGCTGACAGTCCTTTGCAGCTCGAACGAAGATCGCTAGTCAAACAAGACCAGCTCCAATTTCTGCCTGCACAGCATGGTGAATGTGTAACTGAGCTTGTGTGTGTGTGTGTGCGTGCGTGTGTGTGACCATGTATGAATGTGTACGAGAGGATGTGTGCGTTAGAGGATGTGTGTGTGTGTGTGTGTGCGTGCGCGTGCACATGCTCGTGCAAACGTGTGTGAATGCAAAGGTGAGCGGCTGGGTGTGGAGGAGCTTGTTATGTGTTTTTTGTGAGTAAGTTAGCCGTTCTAGAATGTGCTTTGTTCCAGAATTAGCTAGATATCAAACGTACCCTTAATTGACGACATTAAAATTAAAGCCTAAAAAAACAATCTTAGCTGATTAAACAACCTCATTTGTATAGCAGCAGAGAAGCCTTATCGGCTATCGGCACCACTGCTTGCAGTTGGCAATAAAGCAGCGCCCAACCGAAGGATATTCAAACCCACGAACTCAATCGTGAAGATGGAAGAGTCACGTGACAGCACCTCACATTCGGGGCTGTCACGGCCCACCCGTTTGTGACGGTATTTCTGCTTCATCCGTCGTGTGACCAGCCTTTTTACATTCTCACGAATTGCTGCATTTATGTCTGATACTGTTGCTAATCTGGTGTCGTGCTTTCTTTCTAGCTACTGCAAAGTGCTTAGGAAGCGATTTACTGCTCACGTGGCACCGAAAAAAAACAGCGCCCCAGCCTCCTTTTGCTTCTGCCATTGCTGCGCTCAACTCGCTGCAGGACAACCGTCTGCACGTCGGGCCCAAGATGGAGATGCGTGTGGTGGCGCTCGGCCTGGACGACGCCGGCAAGACGAGCATCCTGTTCAAGCTGAAGCAGAACGAGTTCGTCCAGGAGTCGGCGCCCACCATCGGCTTCAACGTGGAGACGGTCGAGTACAGGAACCTGCGCCTGACCGTCTGGGACGTGGGCGGCCTGCCCAAGCTGCGCCCGCTCTGGAAGCACTACTACTTCAACACGCAGGCGCTCGTCTTCGTCGTCGACAGCGCCAACGCCGCTCGCCTCGACGAGGCGCACGGCGAGCTGGTCAAACTGGTGCAGGAGCGAGAGCTGCGCGACGCCGCGCTCCTCCTGCTCGCCAACAAGCAGGTCGGTCGCCGCGCCCCGCCAACCGCGCCTCGCGGCGCCTCCGCTTGCCTCCGCCGAGAGGGCGGCAGCCACTAGCCAGCGAGCGGCCGCTGGCTAGCTGCCGCCGGCCGGCGGCTCTGACGAGACGCCGAGACAAGCACGCGCGGAATGGCTTGCCTTGAGCGAGGCGCTAGCGTGCTCGAGGAGGCCTGCGTGGAAAATGGAACACGCGAGAGAGCACCCTCTGACTTCTGCCCATGACGAGAGAGAGAGAGAGAGAGAGAGAGAGAGAGAGAGAGAGAGAGAGAGAGAGAGAGAGAGAGAGAGAGAGAGAGAGAGAGAGAGAGAGCGGTGCCGGCTTTTGGAAGCGCCGTGCGCTAATGCGTGACTGAGCGGTAAAGAAAGAAAGTTGTCCTTCTGACCGATCTGGACTCGCAATTACTGAGTAATTACTAAGTAGTAATTACCTAAGTGTTACGCATGCACGGCCGTTCACGAGCGAGTATCGAAAGAGCTTCGCTGAGGAGGGAGTTCACTTAATCCGAATCGCGAGTTCACTTAATCCGAATCACGAGTTCACTTAATCCGAATCGTGAGTTCACTTAATCCGAATCGAGAGTTGGAGTTTCGGGTGCCGCAGAGCTTCAGAGGACCACTTCGAAGCGTTTTCTCGAGGGCTGGAAAGGCGCATGGGCTGTTTAGGATCCAGTCAAACAAAGAACATGTTTACGACCTACGAGAATTTCATTAGATGTCGTGTGCACATTACCAGCTTCCTGCTTTAATGCATTCTTGCCTGGCCAGGTGGTCCTAACTTGTTTTAAGGCGAATGAATACTTAGCCACTGATGACTGGAGCATTCTGCTTTCTTTGGCAGTCAACTGCAGATGTCCCTCTCCCTTTAAGCTCGGTGAGTTCATTTTAGAATGCAGTGTGGATTCGCTTCAGAATAGACTTCCTGTTTCTTTTTTTGTTTCACTCTGTTTAGTTTGTGCTTCCCATGCTGCTTTCATGTGCGTATGGCCACCCCAGTTTCTTCTTCAGAGGTACACAAAAGCTTTGTGAGTTAAACTATTGGGAAGCATTAATTATTAAGACAAAATCGCTTTAGGACGTTATAATGTTAATAATAATAATAATGATAATAGGTCCTTTCTATAGCAGCCTAAGAGAACTTATGTCTCTTTCCGAGCGAGCACTTATGCAAGAGAAATTGTTGCAATATTATTAATTTCTGCAAAATTCGTCTGAATTATAGCGGTTTCTGCCACAAGATAAAATCAGCTAGTACATTCCAGTCTGGCTTTAGAGCTAATTACTCCACAGAGTCAGCATTGCTTAGGTTATACAACGACTTAGGAATGCAGACATGGTTAGAGTGTCTCTGCTTGTTTTGCTCGATCTTTCGGCAGCTTTTGACACCATCGATCACAAAGTTCTTCTAGAGTGCCTCTCATCTCGCCTGGGTATCTCTGGCACTGCTCTGCAGTGGTTCAGGTCCTATCTCACTGGGAGACTCCAGAGTATTGACGTGAATGGACAAAGATCATCTGAAGTACCTCTGAAATATGGAGTACCTCAGGGCTCAGTGCTAGGTCCGGTTCTTTTCACGGTTTATACTCTGCCTCTTGCTGATGTGATTGCCAAGCACAATCTAGGCTTTCACTTCTATGCGGATGACACTCAATTATACCTTTGCATTGATCCCTCCCAGCCTTCGAACACCTCAAATTCTCTCAACTCACTAGCTGCATGCATTGATGACATCCGCACATGGATGACAGCAAATTTTCTAAAACTAAACGATGATAAAACTAACTTACTAGTTATGGGCAAACCCAGTGTGATTCAGAGATTGGAAAGGCTGACTCTCAAAATTGGCTCTGCCAGCATATCTCCTGTTGAATCAGCTCGAAATCTAGGTGTCATATTCCAAAGCGACCTCTCGTTAGACGACCAAATCAGCTCCACTGTCAAATCAGCCTATTTTCAGCTTCATAACATTGCTAAAATTCGGGCTTGTTTAGATTAAGATACCACATTTAAGTTGGTCCATGCATTCGTGACATCCCGTCTCGACTTCTGCAACTCACTGCTCACTCGCCTACCAGCATGTGCGATCAGGCGATTGCAGCTGGTGCAAAACTCTGCAGCTAGGCTTGTCTGTCGTGAGCGTCGCAGTTGCCACATTACTCCACTTCTCGCCGACCTGCACTAGCTACCAGTCAAGCAACAGATTGACTTCAAGATTTTGTCGCTCACTTTTAGGTCCCTTCATTCTATGGCTCCAGCCTATCTTTCAGATATACTACCCCATCAGGCCAAGCATCGTACCACCCACTTTTCGGAATCCAACCGTCTACAAATACCTCATACAAATCTTAAATCCTTTGGAGACCGTGCATTTAGTTCGTATGCTCCCACAGCCTGGAACTCCATCCCGACCTGCGTCAGAACATCCCCCGACCTGACCACATTTAGAAGGAACCTAAAAACACACCTATTTAGGACAGCATTTAGCAAGTCCCTGTGATTCATCCTTGATGTGCTTATGCGTGCTGACACTGTGCATGCTGCCTCTGACCTCATTTGCATGCTGACCCTGTGCATGTCACCCCTAACCATGTTATTCATTTTGTTAGTTTTTCAAGCATGATTTTACATACCATTCAATTGCATTTCACTTTGCAGCAAATGTAAAGCGCCTAGAGAGAGATTAAGTTCTCTGAGGTTGCTTTATCAAGTGAATTATTATTATTATTATTATTAGCTACAACTGGAGAGTGGCAGTGGTTTGAATTCTGTAAGCTCTTGCTCTGACACTAAGTATGTGCCGGTACACAAATGACGAAAGGCAGACACCGAGTGGGATCTTCAACACGTGTGTATTCCGTCAATGCTTGCAGTGTTACACCGCTCAGTCGTTCTCCTCTCTGTCCTGGCAGTGACTCACCCTAGTAAAAAACATAAAATCATTCAACCATAATCCCATATAACCCATAAACCAATAAAACTATAAACCCGCAATAAACCATAAAACCTCAAATTCTGCATACCCTACTACTCTTCCCTTGTATTTGCTATGAAGCCCATAAAGTACGATTGGGGGTGGCAAGAATTACACAAGAGTCACAGACAGGCATGTTTCTAGGTTTGCTTGAAATGGCACAGCATCAATTTGTGTCGGTTATTCTGTCGGTTGGGAGTGCCAGGCTGCATAAGGCGTGAAGGGACGACCTTCAAATTATTTTGAGTCGGTTGCAAGCACAGCCAACGATGGCATCCGGGTCAGAGGAGCAGGAGGCACGATGTGATGCTGAGTATGTATTTCTGATAGGCAGGCCGTGTAAAGAGATTCAAAGAATCTCTGAACATGTGAGTAGCAGGACCTTGAAGTCGGCGGGTTGCTGCTCGATGGGAAGCCAGTGCAGGTCGGCAAGAAGTGGTGTAAAGATGCATTTGGGTAATGTCTCGCAGCATTGTTGGCAGCTTGAAAGAGGAACTGAAAAAAGGCTGAACTTGCTCAAGTCGATTGCGAAAAAAAGAAAAGCTTAAAGCTTAGCGTAAAGAGCTTAGAGAGCTTAACGACCTTGAACTAGCTTCGCATCGCTGTCACGTGTCTCTGGCTGACTTGCGCCTGTCTGTGCGCTGGCCATCTCTAGACGTTGCTGCTGTTTTCCAGCGTGGGTGCTCGGCTGCAGCCTGCTCGCCGGGCACCCACGACGTCAGCGACTGCAGTCGCTCTGCCGACCGGTCCTTAGGAATCGCCTAGGTGGCTTTTCCGTAGGGGGGTTGTGAGCCTGGTGTTGATGCTGCTGCTGCTGCTGCTGCTGCTGCTGCTGCCACCAAAGCGCAATGGTTCGCAAAGCACTGGCAGCTGGAAAGTCGCGAGAACCGGAAGCCTCTAAATCTGACTGCCTAGTCCCAGCCGCGGGGTTGTCTCCCATTGGCTTCCGGTTCACTGAGCTGTCGTCATTGTTGCTGCCTCAGCCTGCTGTAATGTAATGCAATGTATCTCATGTAATGTATGTAATGTAATGTTTGTGTATCTGTAATGTAATGTACCAACGGTGCTGCGTGCTTCGGCCCTTTTTGCAGTCGGCAACTCTGCAATTGGCGCTCCCTCTGATGAAGCGCAGCTTTTGAGCCCCCCCCCCCTGCCCCCAGTGCGCTGGGGCGATCCGTTAGGCCAGCCACATAGGCTGCTAGCTATGATTGGCTGTTATTGGCTATATTATATACTTTATATATATATATATATATATGTATATATATATATATGTACTATATTGGCTATATATATTGGCTGCTAGCTAGAGAGAGAGAGAGAGAGAGAGAGAGAGAGTGTGTGTGCAGTTGGTCCTGTTTGCTCGCGAACGCACGGAGCTCCGGTCAGCTGCTCTGTGAGACCAGCGCCGGACATGTGGCGGACACGCTTCACGTGCCACGTTCTTCGCGTGCTCTCGCTCGCTCTAGGACCTGACACCGTGCCTGTCCATCGAGGAGATAGCGGACAAGCTGGGCCTGTTCAAGCTGCTCTGTGGCCGCAGCTGGCACATCCAGGCGTGCGAGGCTCGCAGTGGCATGGGCCTCTACGACGGCCTCGAGTGGCTGTCGCGACAGCTCGTCGCCAGCACCGGACTTCCGGCCACTGTTACCTCAGCTGCAAGCGTGGCGCCCGGCTCGGCGGTCGGGGGCGGTGGTGGCAGCGCAGCCGGTAGCAGTGGCGGCGGAGGTGGCGCCGGCAGCAGCCAGGCATGATGCCGCATCAGCAGAGTGCAGTGGCAGGCCGTGGTACCGTGCCATGGCACAAATGGCGGTCAAGATATGGTTGTGTCGTTGTTTTCACCTGGCGGCCACGATCTCCGAATGTAGCCAACATAGCCGCAAGCAATCCAGCAGCTCAAACGGCCACCTTTCGCGACCCTCACCTTCTTGATGTGTTCAGCCGCTGTCTCGGCACGTGTCGTAGACGGTCTCGTGTTCCTCCGTGAAGATCAGTGTCGACTTCGAGATTCACCCTATTGTTTTGTTTTTTTATTCGTCAGGCAGCATTTTCTCAGAAATGTATTTGCCTCGGTGACAGCAAACCGCGATTCTCTGAGATCAATCGCATGCTCCGGTGTTTGCTCTACTCCAGCTGCAGCTCTCTCTGCTGTCGCACGCTGCTGGGGCATGGCGCTGCCCTTGGCTTGAGATGTACCAATGATGACAGTCGATCGCGAGGCCGTGACCTTGTCACCTTGCCATTAGGGGCCTGGGCTTTCATACGAGCCCTGGCGCCGAGCTTCTAGCCATGAACGCTCAGCGAAACGCTTGTGTTGTCTTGACCTTTGGGCTTGTTGTTTCGCTCGACGAGGCAGCAGTGGCCCTGCCCCGACTCGCTGTCTATCGTCACTGTCTCAGCACTAGCAAATGCCTTATACCGGATGCATGAGATGCAGCGAAAGCAATAAAGCTGGCTATATGTAGCATTTCCTCTCGGTCATTGTGCTGGTTTAAGCCCCAGCCAAGCAGGGAACTGGGCAGGCACTCATAACATCCATCGACGATTGGCAGGATTCCGTAGTCAGGCGTTAGGCTGGAAGACTCGTGATGCCTACAGCGGACGTTAGACACACCAGTAGACGTGCACGCGGTTGGTTGTTCCACTTCGAGATAGGGGTAGCATTAGAACGTTTTTTGGCGTTAATGGAACGGGTCTTCGTTTAATAATAATAATAATGCACTTGATAAAGCGCCCTCGGAGAACTCAATCTCTCTCTCTCTAGCCCTTTACATTTGCTGCAAAGGGAAATCCAATTGAATGGTGGGTAAAATCATGATTGAAAAAGAAATAAAATGAATAACATGGTTAGGGGTGACATGCACAGGGTCAGCATGCAAATGTGGTTAGTGGCAGCATGCAGTGTCAGAACGCATAAGCACATCAAGGACGAATCACAGGGACCCACTAAATGCTGTCCTAAATAGGTGTGTTTTTAAGTTCTTTTTAAATGTGGTCAGGTCAGGGGATGTTCTGATGCAGGTCGGGAGGGAGTTCCAGGCTTTGGGAGCATACGAACTAAATGCACGGTCTCCAAAGGATTTGAGGTTTGTACGGGTATTTGTAGACTGTTGGATTCCGAAAAGCAGGTGGCACGATGCTTGGCCTGATGGGGGAATATATCTGAGAGATAGGTTGGAGCCAAAGAATGAAGTGACCTAAAAGGGAGCGACAAAACCTTACGAAATCAATCCATTGCTTGACTGGTAGCCAGTGCCGGTCGGCGAGAAGTGGAGTAATGTGGCAACTGCAACGTTCACGACAGACAAGCCTAGCTTTGGAGTTTTGCACCAGCTGCAAACGCCTGATCGCACATGCCGGTAGGCCAGCGAGCAGTGAGTTGCAGAAGTCGAGACGGGATGTCACGTTTGAGTGGCGTCCTGGCACTAGAGGGGTTTCTGCTGAGCCACTGGGAACCTGAAAAGGCGTTACTAGTTATATTTACACACACACACACACACACACATATATATATATATATATATATATATATATGTGTGTGTATATATATATATATATAATTCACATTAATAATGCCCTAAGAGAACTTAAATCTCTATTCAGGCGCTTCTCATTTGCCACTTAGCTCGAGCCCACGACCTCGGCCAGATCTTGGTCGGGGCGAGCACCTTAACCACTGGCCCTGTAGCAATGTTAACGTGACATCACTTCCACGACGTTCTGCCCCAGCCAAAGCCAAGATTCAATGCTGCTGCGAAGCCATTCACTAGTTAATGGTTGAGAAACTTACAATTTTTATTGGCAAAAAAGGTTCGATATATAGTTGTCCTAAATGATTACTATTGGCTGAGCAAATCATGCCTACAAATCCTAATGCCATTGGGTTCTCTTCAGGAACAAGCTCAGGTAAGCCGTGGCTGATGTGGCCTCGGCCGAGTCTAATTGGCCCAGGTAAACGTAACATTCAGCCAATCAGCAGTGGTCTGCTGCTCTGAAAATAGATCTGTTGCCATCAAGTCATCCAGTGCCGTAATGGAGGTCAAGGTGAGATCGCTCGACGTCTTATAGGTGCACTGGCTGTAAAGCAGATTCAGCCCACGCCGAACTCGCAACCTTTGCCAGGCCAATGGGCGATCTGGGCACGGGCCAGTGACTCACTGCAACGGCGCTCCAGAGTCTTGATCAAATACTTCTTTTAAAACGATTCGCCGATCCAAATTAAATCCTCATCAAGGTAGATGTCCTACCATCCGAAATTCTGACTCAAGCTTTTTTGCAGTGCCTCTAACCAACAGCCAATTCTTTGGAGACCCTACGCTTTCCTTCCAGTGAAGACCACCAAAGAGGGGGTGGCAGAAAGTCTTTCAGAGACAAACTCTTTTCACAACTTAATTAATTACAATAGCCTCGGGATCTTTTTTAAGAAATGTCACAAGTTGCTACCGAACATTTTCTTTCGTCAGTGGTGGCCATATGGAGGACGAAATACCTGGACATTTGTCTACGAATACGGTGAGAAATTTATCGGCCAAACGGTCAATATCCGGAGAGTAAGATATCTTCATAGGTGGCAGGCAAATGAGTCACTGTCCCGTGAACTTGCGTTTACTTGTTGATATGCAGGACTGGCGTGACGTCTGATACACAGGACTTCAGTTTTCTAGTGAAAAATAAAGCCATGGTTTTTCTAAGCTTCCGAGTGGAGACTCGGAGTTTTTTAATAAAACTGGTTTGATCTTCTTCAGATCATGACTTCTTAAATAAGCTTACAAGCCTGGACTTAACACGGCTCATCTTTTAAAGTCTTGAGGTAAATTGGTTCGGAATTTTCACGAATGATGCATAAGGACAGAATGTAGGGGATGCTTGTCGAGAGCACTCTTAAGTTTTGAGTGAGACGTGAATATAACCAATTTGTTTAGCGCCGTAAGAGAGCATTTAATTTCTATCCAGGTGCTTTATATCTGTGACAGGGCTCGAGCCCACGGATTCGGTCGTTCAGGCAAGCACTTTAACCACTGGGCCAAACCAGTTCATTGTTGAATCACAGATGCACAATCCAAAAAATGCTGATGTCGGACGATCAAACATCTCAACCACTCCCACGTTATGTCCTTGCCAAATGATCTCTGTGATGATCTAGCTGATCGCTCCTCTAGCTTAAGAAAATAATAACGCAAATGTTGGCACCCACAGAGAACGTAATCTCTTTATAGACTCAAGCTCTTTATAAATTATGCAACTAGGCTTTTCTGTCGTGAGGGCGTAGTTGCCACATTACACCACTTCTTGCCGACCTGCACTGGCTCCCAGTCAAGTAGAGCTTCGACTTTGAGGTTTTGTCACTCACTTTCGGGTCCCTTCATTCTTTGGCTCCAGCTTACCTATCGGATCTTCTCACCGCCATCGTTCCACCTGCTTTCCGGAATCTAACTGTTAAACCATACCTCGTACAAACCTAAAATCCTTTAGAGATCGTGCCTTTCGTTCGTATGCTCCCAAAGTCTGGAAGTCACTCCCGACCTGCATCAAGACATCTTGGACACATTTTAAAAGAAACTAAAAACGCACCTAATTTAGTGGATTCCTGTGATTCGTCTTCTATGTGCTTATGTGTGCTCATACTGTGCATGCTGCCGATAACCTAACTAGGCATGCTGACCTTATGCATGCAACCACCCCTAACCATGTTATTCTTGGTGTGTCTTGAGCATGCTACAGCTAACCATTAGATCGTACTTCCTTTACAGCAATTTAAAAGTGCCTAGAAAGAGAATGAGTTCTCTGAGGGTGTTTTATCAAGTGTGTTATTATTATTAGTTCAATGCACCAATCGCGGTATCGAGGCTATCGGCAGCGTCTTGGTGCAGATCTAGCAGACATGCATCCCAAAAATATGTAAAAGGTTACCGGCATCAAAGCTTTTTAAGTGGCATCGCTGGACAAAGTCAGTGCTACCCTATGCATACGACGAAACAAGAATAGTAAACGAGATTGAGTAGTAATCCGAATTGGTCATCGGATAAAAACAATATCAGTCAAGCACATATCCCTTGTGATCAGGAAATTCAGTGTGATCAAAAGATACTTTACACGGATATAAAATTGGTATGACAACCATGTTGGAACAAGCCAGAGTTTTTCAGACAGTCAATAAATGATCGTATCTAACCGTTTCTAGATTCGTCAACGATAATATTGAAATCTCTGGCAACCATTAATGGCCTGTCACGCATGGGAATTTTAGTGAGGAACTCCAACAATCTTTCAGAAACAAGGTTAGACAGTCAGAAAGGAAGGAGGTCGGTAGATCGCAACTGTGAGAGGCATTGTCATCGATGTGGATCAGATAGCAACCAATTCAGACGATGGCCCATGCAAAAGCCGCAAGTCTTTTAGCTTAAATGATGGCGAGCTAAATTAAGCCGGATTCTGAATGATAATATTTAATCTCAGTCCGTGAACTGTTAAAGCTAGGAGCCAATTATGCGATGATCTGTATCCGAGGATACAAGCCATCGCCAAACAATAAGATGTTAGTTGTGCTTTCGAAGTAAGCGTTGGGATTTGAGCTCTAGGCCACGGAGCCGTTGGTGGTTGTCATGGCCGTTGTTACTGAGCCGGACTTTTCCATGCAAAAGCTAGGTTAAAAACAGAGTGTTATAACATCAGTTCTAAAACACGTTTGACCCTTGATACGGCATTCCTCTCTGGCTTCTTTCTGACTGCTGCGAAACGGCAGTCTGCGAAAGCAAACGGATTATGAATGTCGAGATCTTTATTATTTAAGGTTCCGGAAATATAATGGCTAGGAGCTGACTGTGTGAGAAAATAAAATATTTTTCACGCTTCGGGGGAATGGTACTGTTACGGGCCATATGAGGCGTCTCTATCCAGACGTGGAAGACGCTGCACCCTGTTTGTAAGAGATGCTAGAATTTATGTAGCCTGTCTGCCCGCGCTGTCTGTCTGGAAGATGGAAAAATAAAGACTACATGTTATATAGCAAAGCAGATAGCTAGCTATGACGCGTCACAATTAATTATTAAAGGTAGCCGCCGCCGAAGCGCTCAAAGTAGGCTGCGTTGTGAGGAAGCGGTCTTGCCGAAGTGAGTCCAGTCCGACTCTGGGAGAACAAATAAATATACAAGAATGTTGCTCTAATTTTTTATCACTGTAGTCAAGTGGGCTCTTTTTGAATAGAAAGCGCTCCCGAGTGGCGCTGCGCGACCGTCTAATGCCGCGTCTGGGAGATGCAGATTCGTACACGCCCAACCGCCAGCCGGTTGGCCAAGAGGTCACGTGATCACCTTGACCTCTCCCCCTGCCCTGCCGGGTGGGCCTGTTCGCGGCCGGTATATCGATAGTTGGACGTTGCTCGTCGACTCTCCGCAGTTCAAGTATGTTGTAGAGAGTTCTAGCTCTCATCGCGCCCGTATGTGGCGATATTGCTGAGACCTCGTCTGTTGCTTTCTGACTGCCGGCTTCTGGGCTCGAGTGTCGACCGCCGCCGGACATGTCTCTTGCCGAATTGCTGCGTTCGGGTAATTGGCGCGGGGCTTTTCGAAAAATCACCGTCGAGCCGGCGCTGCTGATGTACATGCTGTCGTCGTGGTACACGGGTCTTACGCTCCAGAGCCTGTTTTTATACAAGGTGTGCCTAAATGACGGTCTTGGGTCGTCGGTGTGCGACCCGCTACTGTTGAACAGCTCCTACAGGGGTAGCACGAACGAGACGACCGGCAGTGCTTCCATCAACAGCACCGTCAAAGACGTCGAGACCGAGTCGTCGAGGTGGTTTTTTTATCAGACCATCGCGTTCGTTATACCTTCCGTTCTAATAAGCCTCTTTCTTGGTACCTGGAGTGATAATTACGGACGGAAGCTGCCTTTGCTACTGCCGCCCATTGGGGGCTTTGTGTCTACAGCGGTCACTCTGGCGATGGCGTACGGGCCGCTGTTACCCTCGCACCAGGGATATCTCCTGGTCGCGTCCTTTATTGGCGGCTGCTTCGGAGGCTATGCCACCATGCTGATGGCTACGTACTCGTACTTGAGCGCCGTCACGGAGCCTGGCGAGAAGACGATTCGCTATTCGCTGCTGGAGGCCATGAGCGTGCTCGCCAGCGTCATCGGCTCGTTCACCCAAGGTGTTGTTCTCGACTTCGGCGGCGACCTGGAGAAAGGCTTCCTGGCCGCTTTGGTGATCATCATGGTGCTGCAGCTCATGGCGTTCGCGTACACACTGCTGCTTGTCAAGAACGTGCACATCGAGGAGCTGCACGTGCAGGAGAGCCCTGGCTATCGGTGCCGCATGTTCTTTAGCACGGCGGGCCTGATCGAGGGCTTCCGCACGCTGGCCAAGTATCGCGAGTACAGCCGCCGAGTGGACCTCCACCTGCTGGTCTCAGCCTTCTTCCTCGTGATCCTCGGGTACCTAGGCTACGTGGACGTACTGTACCTGTTCTCTCACAGCCGCTCGGTCACTCGCAGTGAGCTAGGATACTTCAACGGCTTTACGTCAGCCATCGCCTTCTTCGGCACCGTGGTCGGTGCATTAGTACTCAAGCAGCGGTTCTCGTGGCACGACAAGTCTCTGGTCGTTTTGGGCAACGCCTCATTCGTCGTGCTGCTTTTCTCGCTGGCTCTCGCCGGCTCACACTGGGTCGCTCAGGGCGTGTTTCGCGCCGTTTTCTGGACGGCGCCCGTTTTCGGCCTATTTAGGCCGCTGTCGATCGGTACGCTGCGCAGCCAGTGCTCAGCGCTGGTCGACATCGATGAACAGGGTAAGCTGTTTGCCATCATGGGCGCCGGTGAGAACCTACTGCAGCTGGTTGCCTCGCTGTTCTTTAACTACATCCTCTGGCCACTAACACTCGATGTGTGGATCGGCAGCAGCTTTGCCACATCAGCCTGCCTGTCGGCGGTCGCTGCAGCACTGGTTGTCGTGTCTCAGTGGCACATGCGGCGAGCCGATTGCTATCACGACATACTTGCGCAGTCGCTGACTGCCACAGAAGGTGGGATCGACGAGTCAGATTTTAAGAAACCACTGAGCTGGTAGGCATCATCGTGGGTGATGCCTACCAGCAATTTGCGCATATTGTTGCTGTTAAGCAACAACGTAACATCAGGAGGGTCAGACTTGTCCGGTCTGTTTGCTCTAGAATAACTTGTGCATAAGCCAGACTGTGCACTTGTGCACGTCTTTGGGTAATGCTACTAACTTTTCATGCCAAAGAACTGGTGACCACTACATGAACTGGTGACCACTACATGTGCTACATTGTCACTCTGGCAGTGTGATGCTTCCGAGTGCTGTCTGCAGAAGCTCTTGTTTCCATGATGCCTCTCTCTGGTTTTTTGTCAATGAACGAATCAGCCCAAGCTGATCGAGCTGCTGAGCTGCTTAACGTTTGCTACAGCACACCGAGGTATTTTTGTACCGAATATTTAAAGTGATTAGTAATACAGAAAAATGTTTTATTGCAAAAATAAAATCGATATTTTTATGCCTCCTTATGTTCTAGTAGATGGAGTCGGCTGCGACGGAGTGCCTCTAGATGCCATGGACAGAGCCTACAATATCACAGAAGCACATTGGTCACCACTATTGAGACAATGCACGATAAGAGGGTTTGCAAGGTAGTTGCCACCCCCAAAGCAAACAGAACTAAAGTGCAGGCATTCTTACCGACTTGAACAGTTGGCGGCTGAAGAAGCTTGATGCCTGATCGCGCAAGCTTTTGGCTGAGCCTATTTTGCATCTTGCATAGCCATAGAGGTTGGCACTGTTCATGCCCAGAGCAAACAGCACCACGACCTGTAATAAATCAAGATGCACAGCTGGGCAAGGCTTGTGTCATCGAGCTATCAACAATAAGCCATACAGCTGAATGATTACGATGCATCACACGTTCACGCTCTTCTAAAGCCCTTCTGTTCATTTTCGAAACCCCGAACCAAGAACGTTATCCACCAAAGGATGCTTTTTACTATTATCAAAATTGGCTCTCTCTCGGGGGCCAGGTAAAGGTTCGATTGGCGTCTTAAGCGAAAATTTTAGCCATGCGAAGTAGGCCTAGTGGTACTGTCATGGAGGTCAAGTGTGGGGGGCTGTCCTTGATTTGCCAACTGTGGTGACGTTTGTTGCAGCTGTCAAGACCAGACGTGACAAAACAGACGGCTAATAAAAATAAATTTCCTTAAAAATAATTATCCAATTGAATGGATATAAAACCTACTGTCACTAAGAAACTGGAAGGCACAAGTTCAAAAATGAGCTAGACGAGCATATCTTGTGTAGCCTATGCATGGAACCTGGGTGTCTTGTTCCTAAGCAACCATTCGCTATATAACCATATCAGCTTTCAAGTCAAGTCTGCGTACTTGAAGCTACCTAATAAGGTAAAAATTCAGACTAGCCTAGATAATGATACACAGCCAAACTCGTCCGTAAATTTGTGAGAAGTTACACGGATTTATATAATTCACTACTAGCATGCATTCCTTCACGTGCAATAAAAGCTTACAGTTGTTGCAAAACTCAGTTAGGCTTGTTTGTCGTGAACGTTGCAACTGACACATTAAACCAATTCTCGTTGACCTGTAATGGCTAGCAATCAAGCATGCATATGATCCATATTCTGTCACCTACTTTTAGGTTCCAAATTCTCTTGCTCCAGCCAACCTATGTGAAATACTTCCTAACCACGCTGCAAAATGCACAACCGGCTCGCCCCGAAGATTGTCATTTGGTTGTGATTACAAATAATCTCAAATCCTTTTGAGGCCGTGACTTCAGTTGCTTTGCTCTCAAGGCCTGGAAGTCACTCCCGAATAGCTTCACAAAATCGCCTGACGTGATAACATTAAAGTAAGCTGAAAACTTGCCTGCTTCTGGCGGTCATTTCATAGTCACGTGAACTGTCGCTTGCGTGCTTTTACTGAAATTGCGCACATTATTGCTAGCAGTTTACATATGCTGCACAATCAACCGCGAATGATTCATGAAGAAACCAAGTAAAGCGCATGCAAAGGATTTTCTATGGCCGAGAAGCATAACAAGGTTGATCGACATAGATGGAAGAGTCATTCACATGGTTTGCAAATATTAACCAAGTCATGCAATTAGGAGACTTAGAGACGATCAGTATAACCCACGTGCACATGACCACTGGCAAGTTAATCAGTATGCAAGTCTTAGTTAGTCAGATTCTCTCTCCTTTTCTCCTCTCACACATGCACACTAGTACACACCCATGCCGAGGGTACATGAACACACGAGCAACCTCTCATTTTCTCTCCCTGTCCAAGTCTTATGAATGCAAGTTAAGCAACACGTGCTGCACAGGAATGGGCTACTGTCAACGTGAAAACACCGAAGCAGCTCCTGGATAACTGTTGCCAATGGCAATAGCATGCTGACCCTGTGCATGTCACCCCTAACCATGTCATTCATTTTGTTTGTTTATCAAGCATGATTTTTACTCACCATTCAATTGCATTTCCCTTTGCAGCACATGCAAAGCGCCTAGAGAGAGAGATTGAGTTCTCTGAGGGCTCTTTATCAAGTGCATCATTATTATTATTATTATTATTATTATTATTATAGGTGGGGGATCTGAAGAGATCGAGCTAGGCAGCAGCAGCAGCAGCAGGAAGAAGGCGACAGTCGGGGAAGTCCCGCGGAGCAGTGTGGACCAAGCTGAAAGTGGCCACACTGCTGCTGCTGATTCATGGAGGGAAAGGGAGATAGCAGGTTGACTAGGCGACTATCTTTATTAGGGACTGCTTGGGCAATCACTAGTAGAAAATCAGATAACGGCACACTAGCAATGGGCCATATCCTGTGCACATAGGATGCCGGAGGGCCACAAGAGAACAACAGCTACCTGGCAGCTTTCTAGCCATCGTTCTAGGGCTAACATCCAGCTTCCTCCATAGCCATGATTGGCCTGCTCTAAAGGATTGCCCAGTTCCTGCAGGGGGGAGGGGAGGGGAGGGGAGCAGAGGGGGAGAAATCATAACAGTGGGGCGCATCCTGTAGAGGGCAGATCACGTGGAAGGTAGATAGTACCCATGGGTGCTCAGAAAAGTACCTAACTGGAAGAAATTGTGGAGCACGAATAGTTTATGGCCACTCGGGCCGATGGGAGGGCGTGGGGTGTCTTGGTACGACTACTGATCCTGTCTGATGAGAGTGCAGGAGCCTCCACCAAGCAGTGTGACTGTGGGACCCGAGCAGGTCCGATGCCAGCAGCAGCATAGCAAAGACACTAATAATAATAATAATAATAATACATGTGTATAGCACCCTCAGCAAACTTAATCTCTTTCTAAGCACTTTAAAACTGAGGCTCAAGAAGTCCATCTGTGGTAGAAATTAGGAAGCTAGACCTATCGTCAATAGAAGCAGGTGGGTGTCTTGGCCATTTCCTCTGGCAGAAACAAAAGAGACAGTGTTTATCGATCTGAAGGCTGCCGAGTTGACCAAGACTTACCGAGCAGATTCTACATATGTCGTACAGTTCTACAAAATGCTCATCTAGTGCTATGGGCAAGTCTCAAAAACCTTGGTGGACCACTCCTAAAAGTATTGCCGCGTACAAGCTTTACACTGTTTCAATAAACACATAGAAACAAACACTGTTTTCGATTCACTGTAAAGCTCCTAGTACTCCCCATCCCTCCCCCTCCCTCCCTCCCTCCCTCCCTCTCTCTCTCTCTCTCTCTCTCTCTCTCTCTCTCTCTCTCTCTCTCTCTCTCTCTCTCTCTCTCTCTCTCTCTCTCTCTCTCTCTCTCTATGTCTCTCTCTCTCACTCTCTCTCTCTCCCTCTCTCTCTCGTCTCGGTCTCTCTCCAATGTGATTTCACTCTCTGTCAGTCCATCCGCCTTCATATCTGGATAGATCCACCAAGTTGCTAGGCAACGATCCCTAAAATCCAGACATACGTGGTAGAGAGGGGTGGTCGGATGGGGGCTATGCACCCCTTCTCTAAACAGAAGGAGGCACGGCTACTTACCAGCCATTTGAAGTTAAACAGGATCAGAGTGGCGAGCAGATAGACCGACCAGATCAGTTCGGCTACGACCATTGCTGCCCAGAACAGCCGTGCCTCTGCCGTGGCAATCAGCTTCCTCTGTTCGCCCTGCACGAACGCATAGAACTCACGCCTAGGTTCGATCATCGGCCGGCGCTAGGCAGAGACGAGGCAGAAATGGCAAAAGATAGAAAAGACCAGAGAAGTTCAGTTACGGGATGTTAGCTGACAGCTGCGCTCGTTCTGTGGCTGCAAGGCATACGCCGCTCCACACGAAGCACCAAAACGGAGCAGGAAGCTGATGCTCAGGGTCCAAGCTCCATTGAGCTCAGCTCTGGTCAACGAAATGCACGTACTGACTGCGCCAGTCCCGAATGGACATGCGCACTGTAAGAGTATTTTGAAAAAAATGTTTATATTTCATCTACTGTGTTACATCGAAATCCGAGCTGGCCCAGAATCAAACAATTGCAGCAGAAGCAGTAGCAGCGACCGGCACCGTCAGTCAAACTTGACCACTGCAGCTACATACACAGAGGGCGCTCCGAAAGCAGGCTCCAGGCTGGAGGGGACCGTATGGTCTGGTGCAGGTGGGTGAGCCTGCATGAGCACCCATGCAACAAGGGATTCGGGCAGGGCAATGGTGCTGAACGATCAAACGAAGCTGGCACATGCAGCTGCCGGAAAGCAGGTCCTGGGCTCCAGATACCTTCCCAGCAGATCCACAAGGAGGCCTGCAGCCAGTGGCCCTCGGTAGGGCAGCTAGACTGATAAGGGTCTGACTAAGCAAACAGCAGCTGCAGCAGATCCTCCTCAAAGCCAGCGATCAAAGCTTTTAGGGTAGGCTAGGCACACACGGTTGGGCCAACGAAGCAGAAACCCGGCTCATGGGCCAACGAACCAGTGAGTCGACACGGCTACTGCTCAGTCGGTCAAGGTCAGAGTTGGACCAGGCCGAGTGAGCAGCCTCAATAAGGGATTCTGGGGGGGGGGGTCAAGGCAGGGACAGGGAAAGAGGCTGAATGGGCTGGCGGACGCCAAAGAAAAGTCAAAGGATCTACTCCCCTACTCCAAACGATCGGCTTGACTCTTGAGATGGTGCAGGTGGAGGCTGCCCGACTGGTCAGCTGCTCAGCACCACTGGACTTGGAACTCGTGAGACTGCAGGCTCCAGCTGCTCTGAACTTTGAGCAGCCTAAGGAGCAGCTGCTCCAACTACGGTTCACTCTCCCTCTTACCTGGGGGGGGGGGAAGGGAGTGCGACAGAGCAGCCGATAGCAGCAGTTCTGCCAGCAAGCCGCTCAAACGTGCTCCTGTAACTGCGCATGCACATGGGCAGCTCCATGGAGTTTCTAGCACTGTGCCCGACCCGGAATGACTGAACCAAACAATCGCATGCAAGTGCCCTTTAGTGAGCCATAGGTCGCCAAGAGCACAAGTCTAACCAGACTCACAATTAAAATCAAAATGAGAATGATAGCTAAAGCAGTAGACAAGCCGAGGGTGCACAAAAAAGTGAGCAGGGAAGTAGTGGGCGGAGATCAAGGCTGTTTTACAAGTGCACGTCACCAGGAGACAAATGACTGGTGCAACACATGACCCATCTTTCCCCTCTCTCTCCCACCCGACAATCAACTTGAGGACAGCCATACCAATGGCAAACGCTGGGCATCGGCACAGAGAGGACAGCGGTGGAGGAGGGGCTGGTCGGCAGTCCCTATAGGCAAACAGCCAGCAGGCGCGCGCGCAGAAGCCGTGCCGCCAAGCGCATGCACGCACAAACACAATGCAGTACCTGGCGAGACTCAAAGATCCACTGACTCTTGCCGCTCTCATCGACCTGATTCCACCAGCGCAGGCCGACCATCAGACGACCTATGCGATGCAATCACACAGGATGAAGCTCACCCCATCGCGAGCGCATCGCCTCGAGTGCAGTCGACCGTTGCAAGTGCAGTGCTCGAATTCAGAGCGCTACTGCTGCAAGCCCTGCAGTGCAAGCAGCAGCAGCTGGCCGACACAGCAGTAGGAGGAGGTAGCACCAGCAGTAGGCAGCTGGAGGGAGGGAAGGGAGGGGAAGGGAGAGAGAGACCAGGGGCTGCAGTACATGCAGGCAGCAGCTAATTCGAGCATAATCCCCGGCTAGCCTGGTTTGGAGCTTTTGATGAAGAGAGAAGAGAGTGTAGACCGATGTACAGCACGAGATGGCAGCAAGCAGCAGGGAAAAACTCTCCCCTTCCCTCATCTCTTGATAACTGCAATTATGCACCAACTGAATGAAATAAAAATTTCCGTCCAGCAAGCAGATTCAAATGGCAATGGCAGTGACAGCACGGCTAGCTTGACCAATCGGTGGACGGCACTCGTTTGCCATTAAGGCCTCTCCTTCAAGGTCACTGCCAACCCACTGGGGCTGCACCAGCCAGCAGCCTGAGCTAGCTAGCTAGGATCAAGCAATGCCAGGTCACCCTTCCGAGAACTCACCTGTCACATTCTTGACTGTCCAGAAGTCAAGAGACAAAAGAATGACGATTACGATGAAATTTAACACAAACTGCTCCTGGAACAGTATGCCGCCGAGCAGATAGCACAGGAATGCAACCACTTTGAAGAGGAAGTGGAACGTCACGGCCACAGGGTGCCTGCAAAGACTGCATCGATCACGATTTCGGCCCAGAAGCATTCCAATCGCCTTCTCTTACGAGGCAACAGCTATAACAGCAGGCTCGAACGAATCGTTCGAGTTACCGATTGAATTAACGATTTTTTCCGGCAAAGCCAAGCAAGACAGCGCACCAAGCTAGCGGTGACTCTGGCAACGTGCATCCATAAGGAAACACAGTGCCTTCTAATGCAGGGGGGTGCTCCCCTCACTCAGGCAGGGCCCCCACTGCGAAGGCACGGCCAGCCGAGTAGCACATCAGTTACCAGCAGCAAGAAAGGAATCGCAGCGCCACCTGGGTCGCACTACCACACTCGGTCACGGGTCATCAGATTTACAACAGCAATAATAATTCTAGCTTGGTTAGCTTTGATAAAATTTCTGCCAGCCCTCTGCTGAAAGGCAGTGTTGCCGACGATGTTTCCACGAGGCTCGCACTCATGCAATTCAAAATCACGGAGCCCGTGCTCAAGGCTTGGGAAGACTGATAGGTGCTAATAGCATTCACAGCTTCGTCACATTTAAGTAAATACTTTACAAACAATAATATGAAATAAATAAAAAATATAATATAAAAAATAAATGCAATAAAAAATAAATAATAACAATAAATAAGCCCAGATGTCAAGTCGGGGAGGGGCTGCTTCGACATCAGTCGGCAGCAAGTTCCAGGCTTTCCCAGTTTCCAGCAGAGGCGCAGAAGGCATGAAGGCATCCAAAGGATTTGAAGTGGGTTAAAGAGCAGCTAAACGACCAGAGTGTGAGGATTGCGCGGCAAAAAGTGAAGCCTGCCGAGCAAGCAATTCAGATAGGTGCATTAAACAACGATAAATGAAGGCACCAAAAAGAGAGCAACAGGACGTTACAAGTCAACGTGCTGCCTGGTCCATGGGTGGAGGGCCAGAGCAACAGAAGTATCTCAGGGCATATACACTTCTGCTCTTTTGACTGCAAGCAACTGGTACCCTTAACGAGTGCTGCTAAAGTTTAGGAACCAATGATCATTGCTATAGATATCACGGTCACAGGACAAACGGCACTGACCCAGCCACACAGTCGGATTCCTTCGAGACAAGTTACTTGCAAATGTTCAATATTGGGCTCTCATGATTAAATTCACTCAGATTGAGTTGGAAGTTACAGCAGTAGCAACTGTTCTGGCATTCAATGCCGCTGAGCCAGACAGAGTTCACAGGAGTCCACCAGTCACTAGTGGTCACTACATAGGTTCGAGTGATAACCAGAACCGGCTGAGAAGTACCTCAATCGCTAACGACTAGGCAAACACATAATTCAGGCGAAGGTCCTATATAGAAAAAGAAGAATATAAGTCGTTAGGCTATGGGTAGATAGATAGTGATAAGTGGACCCAAAAGAATCAATGTCTGATCTATGTGCTGCTACATGTTTATAGAAAATCGCAGTCCCCTCTTGCTATTTTCTCAAGAATGACGATAAAACCATCATGCTGTCATCACATAGTGCTGTCACCACACAACGAGTGCATTGCTAGTATGATGCAACTTCGGCCAAAAGATCGTAGCAAAGCAGCCGGCAAAGCAGAAAATCATAGAGTGCAAGTAATCAGGGCCACGCTTTACTGCTCCATCAAAATAGCCAAAGAAAGCAGTCCAAGGAACATTGCAGAGCAACAGACCTTGAAGAATCATTAAAGTGAAGTCGAAGAGGATGTCCAATACCATAGTGTCACACAAACTCCTAAAGATGCGCCGGGTTACGCGCAGGCTAGAACATCGTTTCTAGAAATCGGGGTCTGATGCAAGTCTAGTCAATTACAAAGACTTCCTTCGAGTTTACACCCGAAAGCTTAAAAAACAAGGGCTCCTTTTTTCATTAGAAAGCTGAATTCCTGCCAGTCGGACACTAAACTGGTTTAAAAGACAGTAAACCATTTACTGGCCAACGCTGAGAGGTCTGACTCCCCAGATATTAAGGGCTCAGCCGAAAAGTTTTCAGCCTTCTTTAATGAAAAAATTGCGCACATTCGTGCCTCCGTTGAGCCCCCTCTGACCAAAGCAATCTCGGTTCCGCAACCTCTGACCTTCCTTACAAGGATCTCCAAGGTTTCTGCATGCGATGTGGCTACTCTAATAAGGTCAAGCAAAAACAGCTCGTCTCCTGAAGACCGTATACCTTCATCTCTGTGGTCTTCACTGGCAGACCAACATGGCCCTGCCATGTTGGTCTGCCAGTGAATCGTCCCCGAGTCCTTCAAATCGGCAATCGTTAGACCCATTCTTAAAAAGCCTGGATTAGACACAGAGGTCCTAGCTTCATCTCTGTGGTCTTCACTGGCAGACCAACATGGCCCTGCCATGTTGGTCTGCCAGTGAATCGTCCCCGAGTCCTTCAAATCGGCAATCGTTAGACCCATTCTTAAAAAGCCTGGATTAGACACAGAGGTCCTAGCAAACTATCGCCCAGTTTCCCTTCCTCCTTTCTTATCAAAGATTCTAAAAAAGATTGTTGCTAAGCAGCTGGTTGAAGATATTGAAAATAACAGAATGTCAGAAACGTTTCAATCAGGGTTCAAGAGGCAGAACTCTACTGAAACTGCTCTCCTCCATGTTGACAATGACATTCTACGTGGCAACGACGACGGGAATGTCACTGCCCTAGCTCTGCTAGATCTGTCTGCTGCCTTCGACAACATTTATCACGAAGTTCTGCTTGAACGATTGAGAACAACGATCGGTCCGGCAGACGAAGCACTGGCGTGGTTTAAATCATAGTTGTCTGATCATGTTCAATCCGTGTCGTGTGGGGGTCAGGTCTCAGACACGAGAAGGGTCACCTGTGGAGTCCCTCAAGGGTCTGTACTCGGTCCCTTGCTGTTCTCCATTTATACACAACCTCTGTGAAAAGTGATTAAGGCCCATGGAATAGGATATCACTTCTATGCTGACGATACTCAGTTGTATTTGTCATTAAAACCGTTGGAATCTGCTGCAGCAACTGAGAAACTGAATACTTGCCTTGCCGATTTTCGATCCTGGATGTCGGAAAACTTCCTGAAATTAAATGATGATAAAAACCGAACCGCTGCTCATAGGACACCCTAAGCATGTGGCTGGATTAAAAGGCTTTGCTCTTCTAATAGGTGATGCTATTGTGCGACCATCACCACATGCTCAAAATTTAGGTGTCGTTTTCGACAGCTGCCTCAATTTCAAAAGCTTCATTCAGAAGTCTGCTTCTACAGCTAGCCATCACATCCGACCCCTATCCAAGATTAGGAGCTGTCTCCCACAGTGGCTTGTACAATATTTAACTAGCTCTTTAGTTCTGTCTCGGCTTGATTATTGTAATTCCCTTTTGGCTGGGCTGCCAAAGAAAGCTATTAGGCCACTGCAGCGGACTATAAACATGGCTGCAAGGCTGGTCTTCAAGTCCCAGCGGTTTGAGCACGTGTCTCGTTTGTTGAAATAGCTAGGATGGTTGCCGGTTGAGCAACAGATACAGAGCAAAGTTCTTACGCTGACCCACACGGCCCGCCACGGCTTGGCTCCTTCGTACTTAGCTGATCTGCTGCAACAGTTTCAGCCTGTTCGCGCCCTCAGGTTCTGTGTGGACAATAAATTAGCTGTCCCATTCCTCCGCTTAAAGATTGTTGGCAATATAAGCTTTAGCTCTGCAGGTCCTAGACTGTGGAACTCCCTTCCACAATTCTTATGCAACGACAACTACTCTCCTGCTGCCGACTATGGCACATTCTTTTTAGAAATCCTGAGCTGCTACTTCCATGCTACTCACTACCTCAACTGCCCTCCTGACTCTGCTATGCTTCCCACTTTCTCTTTGTTGTGTGAGACGAAGTCTGTTGGCTACCGAATGCATACCGAAAGCCGCTTAGGCTGTGAGTGGGCTATACAAAACTCTCCTGCGTAACACCCACATGGTCTTTATGACTTTGTGGAGTTACAGATGGAGATACATTACATTAGTGTCACAGTGTAGTATAATTTCACCCCCACAAGCAGCAGGATACACTAAACGGTAGCCGGCACACACCGGGCTTATTGTAAGGCCACATACTTAATCTTTTTCTTCTGGTCGTCTGCACCGAAGTCAATCATTACATCTCCGGAAGACCCGAGAAGCTGCTGCAATTTAAAAAACAGTAATAATAATACCATTACATTTACATAGCATACTCAGTGAACTTAATCTCTGTCTAGACACTTCAAATACGTTGTATGTCAATAAGGCTAGTAAAACAAAGTACTGCCTCAGCATGCATAAGCACATACGAGACGATTCACAAGGTCCCACCACATGCAGTGTGGAAAGGGTGTGATTTTAAATGCCATCAAGTCAAGAGATATTATGACTCCCGTTGGAAGTGAGTTCCACACTATGGGAGCATACTAACTAAAGGCGTGGTCTCCGAAGGAATTGAAGTTGTATGAATGCACAGTAAACGATCTGATTCAGAAGAGTGGATTGTACGATGCCTAGTCTGATTGGCAAGACGTTCTGATAGGGACGGGAGTAAGAAAATGAAGGCAAAGCAGCCAGTGCAGGTCGGTGAGAGCCGATGTAATGTGGCAACAGTGACACTGTCGACAGACAAGCCTAGTTATAGAAATTTGGACCATTTCTAGTTGTCTTCGTCACAGGCCTCAACACCTGCAAGTAGTGAGTTAAATAAGTCACGATGGGATATCACAAATGAAGGATCAACTTGGATTTGGAATCCCTGTCAAAACAGGCTGACTTTTTTGCAATGTTAAATAACCGAAATTACGCAACTTGACTGAGGGGCTGACACAGCCATTTAGTGAATGGTCACTTTGGAAAAGCACACCCAGATTTCGTGAAGATGCAACAGGAGATATGCAGGCCGAGCAGATTTTGTGCGATACGTTTCCCAACGTGTGAGTAACACTAGCTTTTCCCATAGCCTGTAAGTTCGGTTTACCGTTTTTTAATTTAATAAAGTTTGTTGCCATCCAAGTACTAATGCCAGCAATTCACGCAGGCACAGAGAGAGAGAGAGAGAGAGAGAGAGAGAGAGAGAGAGAGAGAGAGAGAGAAAGAGAGAGAAAGAGAGAGAGAGAGAGAGAGAGAGAGAGAGAGAGATAGAATGAGTGAGTGAGTGAGTGAGTGAGTGAGTGAGTGAGTGAGTGAGTGAGTGAGTGAGTGAGTGAGCTAGAGAGAGAGAGAGAGAGCGTCGAGAGAGTTCGACGTGCTGGAAGGCTGGGCAGGATCAAAGCTCCGGCACAGCTGTCCTTCCACAGATTAGAAATAAAAGCCCAGATTGTGTTAGGCAATTACATCGGCAAGAGGGAGAGCATACATGGTGAAAAGAAAAGGATCAAGTGCTAAGAGCCCTTGGTTACCCTGTAGTTTTGAGGCTCCTCAGATGATAGTTGCCTTTTGATATCAATGCTCTAGAGCCTTTCACTGATACATAGTTGCCGTTTGACATTAATAATCTAGAGTCTGTCACTGATATACAACCTAAACCATTGCAGTGCACAGCCAGTGATGCCTAGGCAAGACGAGAGGTGCTCGATAGAGACTAGGTGACCAATAGAATCAAAGTATGCCCTTAAGGGGGAATGGCGGGAGTTATCCCACCACCAAGCAGAGCAAGCAGGGAGACCCTACTCCAATCTGCATTCGTGAGAAGGTCAGTATCCATCAACAGCAACGCTGAATCTGTGGAGTTATAAGCTGGAAAATCTTACTGAAACTTACTTGCTAGGTTTGAGGTTTTGATATGAGAGTTTAATTTATTGCTATTACTAGTTATAATGTCTTTGATAGGAACGACAGCAGGTAGACTGGGCAGAAGCTGCTCTAGCTCTATTTATCTAGTGTTGCCTGCTTAATGAGTGGCCCGAACAGCTTTTTCGAAAGGTACAGGAACTACACTCAAGGCTACAGACATAGCTATCACACAAGTTACCTACGGCAGCAGCAGATCTGCATCATACAAGGAGAACAGTGGGAATAGGATCCATCCGACAGCAGTCTTCTTAGATCAGAGGCAGCAGTCTTCTTAGAGCAGAGGAACTTCAAGATGAGGTCAATATCGGCAGGCTTGAATTCGGACATCGGGGAACTGCGATATATTGAGAGGAGTCCAGTGGGGATGGTAATACTTTGGGGATGGACTCTCTGATCATATCTACCTTTCTGACAAATAAAGCTAGAAAAGCGATCAGCTGGACCATCACAAGGATCATTAGGTAAGGGGCCAGCCTGGGAGCCGTCAAGGAGACGGTCGATCGTCGACATCCTCATTTTTGGATTGTGCCCCTGGGATTCGACTATATCAAGTATATGACATTTGCTGTGAGTGTGTCATAGCATGAGCCAATGAGAAAATAAACCAGTCAGTGCAAGAAATGTGGCACTTATGTTGTCAGCCGAGCCGTCTGCATGAATGTTAAAAAAATCATCCAGAACAAGAAAGGACGATTTTTTCACTCAATTGAAATGAAATAAGAAAAATCTGAAATAAAGGAAGACTTGGTACCTGAAAGGGGTGGTAGATTACTGCCACCATTAGCAACTTGCTGTTGAGGAACTTGAATAAAAAGATTCAAAAGACTGTAATGACAAACTTGATAGTGTATGCTCGCATAGCGTAAAGCTATGCAGATTATTGCACAGCACTATCATACACAATGGGGTGGTAATACTAGGTTAGCATGGATGATGCTTACAAGGAAGGCCAAGACAAGGGCCAAAGGGCAGGTATGCTGCATGATCTGGAGAGCTATCGTAGATTTTGGAACGTCCATGCCACGGTAGCAAACAAGATCTTCAAATTGTATATATTGCATTGCTATGGGCATTTAGATGTTTCCATCATAACTCAACTCGACCAGGTGCATATAAAGCTGCACATTCGGACTATCTATGTATACTGCACACTGATTCAAAGCACTAGCAAGCAGGTACGGTACTTCTATCAACCTTATTTACATGTGAGCGCACATGGGGACAGCCTTGTGGCCAGCCCTGAGGCCTGACTGTTGCATTGCATTTATCTAGCACCTCGAAGGTTGCCACCTAATGCAAAGTGCCAAGCTGGCACTGTGAATCAGCTGGTTACGATTAGCATCAATTAGCATGACTAGTCACCATATGCCTTCACGGCCCACAGTGCATGCCAGCTGCTGCATCACTCAGCAGGAGCATGACAAAAGCCAGGGTAACCAGATTTTGGTCTCGTGTCTGAGGCAAGGCTTTCCAGACACATCTTTCGGGAGAAGTGGCCTTGGTTGAAATAGCAAGCTTTGTGTGATCTCACCTCAGGTCTCGGAAATTATGAATTCAACTGACGACGATAATGCTATACTGCATCTTCTTTTTCCCTTTTAGTGCTAAATTATCCCTTCTTAGGTCCGCAATAGCCCAGGAGGTAAGCTGCTTACTCCTCACGACCGAGGTCATGGGTTAGAATTCTGCAGTGGACGATCCTTTATTGCCGAAAACAAGCGGGAGTGATAGCTGGCCTTGCTCTTTTGCCACTATACAAAAAAGAGGCTTTTAAATCAGCTAATACTGTGTGTGTATGTGTATGTGTGTGTTGTATAGTGCTGTATACATCCGGCTGAGCGTTAGATATTATCGATTGTTCCAAATCAAAGATTGGTTGCATCTAACTGAGGGGTTACATTATGACATAATCTGTCTACTTTCCAGCCCCTTGCAGTTACCACTGCCAAGTGCCAGCACCATTACAGAGTCGACATTATGATATCGTCAGGCTTCTTGCCATCGTCAGGCTTATTGCCACAGAATACCAGGATTATGCCGTGACAGTGGTGCCTGGCTCCCCCTTTGCCCATGGGTGCTAGCTTCCCTATGCACACGGTTCATTAATTACACAGCTGGGCATTTAAACATTAAGAAGCCCAAGTGTTTTGCCGCCAGCTCAGCAAAGTGAACCAAGTCAAAGCTTTCCAAAATGTCAGACATGCCGCACTTGCACCATTCACTGCAGTTCGTAGCCCGCACCACATTCTGGCCTTAAGTTCCATAGTAGCTGATTTAGTAGCCTCATTTGTATAGTGGCAGAAGGGCCGTAACGGCTTTTACTACCACACAGTTGGAAATAAAGAATCACCCACGGCAGGATTCGAACCCACGACCTAGATCGTGGAGATGAGGTCGTGGCGAGCGAGCAGCTTACCTCTACATTCTTCCTTATCACGACCTAGTAGGTTGTCGCTGGGCGACAGCACTATAGGGAGCCAGGGTTAGTGATCAGTGCACAGTCATATCAAACAGTATACGAAGTCTCTAGAGGTGTGTACAGAAGTAAAGAATCAATGTCGAGAGGGTCCTGGGTGGGAGCAGGGGGGGGGGGATAAACTCCTCAAGAAGGTTCCCACACTATTTTGACAGGCTCTATATTACTCTGAATACACGATGCTGGTACGGTTCTGCACAGTCTCTTACACTAAAGATGGCAAACTTTGGTGTACACAAATAGTGAATGATGAAAGTCGGCTGACGCAAATACTCCTTCATTTATTTATCGGACACAAGCGCCGAAGCAGCTATCGCTACGCTTGCTTGCAGTAGCGAGCAATACAGAATTATCCAAAGCGAAAGTCAAACCCACGCACTGGGTCGTGAAATGCGAGCCCCCCCCCCATAATCCTCGGCTAAGACCCACTGCCACCATCCACAGCGTCGAGGAGGCGAGCAGTGGGCGGAAAGCTCGCTATCAACAACAATTGGAAGCTCCTCGCGTTAAAACAAAACACGGATCGCACCTGACGCCGGCCAAGCCAAGCGCAACGCACCGGGCTTGCCGCTGCGCGAGCAGCCGCTGGCGCAGCGGAAGATTCGCGCCGTCGGAGCCGAGAGGTAGCGGTCAAGCGATACAGCAAGCCGTGGGCGGTCACACCAGGGCGGCAGGCTAGCGGGAGACTCCGCTGGGAGGGAGCCGACGGCGCCGGGGTAATGCGACGCACTGCGAAGCAGGCGCGGGTTTATGCAGTCTAAAAAAAAGTAGTCCGGCGCGTATCTTGAGCGCGACGGCTGGCCGCGCAAGGCAATGATGGCGGTGGCGTGCGTCCGTCGTGCGATTGGCGGTCGCAGGCCCTCGGCCCACAGCGCGCCCACGGCTCGAGCGAGGCAGCGCGAGCTGCGCGGCCGGACGGAGGTGAAAGCGACGGAGGACGACGGAGAAAGACGGAGGTGAACAGCGCGCAGGGCGGAGGTGAAACTCCACTCCCGCAGGCCTCGGCCAAGTGCGACAGCGTTAAGGATGCAAACAGCGGAGACGGTAGTGGCAAGGCTTGTCGAATGGTGAGCAACGAGCCAGCGAGCGCGGAACCGGGCGTCGGCGGCGGGCGCGGTCGTCGCTTCAGCATGGGCGCGGCCGCGGCCGCTGAAGCGATGTCGTCGGTGGCCAGGCGAGCGCAGACTACGAAAGAGAGATGCATACGCCAGACTGCAGCAGGCGACTAACCTCCGAGTCATTCATGGTAACAGACGCCCGCTGCCAGCGCTCCGCAGGCGAGCCAGGAAAGCGGAAGCCGACAAAGCGGAAGCTGACCGAGCGGAAGTGACAACAGCTGTGATTAAAGGGTAGAAATAAAAATAAATCCAGCAGCTGCGTGTGTCCGCTGGCCCGTTCCTGCACGCTCCCGCTAGTCTCCAGACACCTTTAAGCTGCGATACAGCTGCTGTCTCCATTTCATGGTCTTCCTGGTTTATAGAATAAATGTCATAGCATAGCACGAGGGGCGAACTCTCATGAAATGGCCTGGGCCAGCCAGTCTACTGACATATTTAAACGGCGATGCAGCTGCTGTCTCCACCGTAGAAGCCGCGAAACTGCAGTTTTGATAAAAATGATGGAAAACTGTGTTCTGGGTTCATAGACTGAATATCCCAGCATAGCGCATGTCCTTTCTCATGCTACAGCCTACAACATTGCTAAAATTCAGGCTTGTTTAGATAAGGATACCACGTCTAAGTTGGTCCATGCATTCGTGACATCCCGTCTCGACTTCTGCAACTCACTGCTTACTAGCCTACCGGCATGTGCGATCAGGTAATTGCAGCTGGTGCAAAACTCCGCAGCTAGGCTTGTCTGTCGTGAGCGTAGCAATTGCCACATTACGCCACTTCTCGCCGACCTACACTGGATACCAGTCAAGTAACGGATTGACTTCAAGGTTTTGTCACTCACTTTTAGGTCACTTCATTCTCTGGCTCCAGCCTACCTATCAGATCTACTCCTCACCAGGCCAAGCAACAATGATAAAACTGTACCCAGGCTGGGTTCGGTTGGCTGGGACCGGACGGCTAAAGTAAGGGTTAGGGTCACCGGCTAGGCCGGGGTCGGACCCTACGGCATGGCCGGATGTATGCGGTGACGTTGCTGTTCTCTATTTATACGCAACCTCTGGGAAAAGTGATTAAGGCCCATGGAATAGGATATCACTTCTATGCTGACGATACTCAGTTGTATTTGTCATTTAAACCGTCGAAATCTGCTGCAGCAACTGAGAAACTGAATGCTTGCCTTGCCGATATTCGATCCCGGATGTCGGAAAACTTCCTGAAATTAAATGACGATAAAACCGAACTGCTTCTCATAGGACACCCTAAGCGTGTGGCTGGATTAAAAGGCTTTGCTCTTCTAATAGGTGATGCTATTGTGCGACCTTCACCACGTGCTCGTAATCTAGGTGTCGTGTTCGACAGCTGCCTCAATTTCAAAAGCTTCATTCAGAAGACTGCCTCTACAGCTAGCCATCACATCCGATCCCTATCCAAGATTAGAAGCTGTCTCCCACAGTGGCTTGTAAAAAATTTAAGTAGCTCTTTAGTTCTGTCTCGGCTTGATTATTGTAATTCCCTTTGGGCTGGGCTACCACAGAAAGCTATTATGCCACTACAGCGGACTATGAATATGGCTGCAAGGCTGGTCTTCAAGTCCCAGCGGTTTGAGCACGTGTCGCCTTTGCTGAAATAGCTAGGATGGTTGCCGGTTGAGCAACAGATACAGAGCAAAGTTCTTACGCTGACCCACACGGCCCGCCACGGCTTGGCTCCTTCGTATCTAGCTGAACTGCTACATCAGTTTCAGCCTGTTCGCGCCCTCAGGTCCTGTGTGGACAATAAATTAGCTGTCCCATTCCTCCGCTTAAAGACAGTTGGCGACAGAAGCTTTAGCTCTGCAGGTCCTAGACTGTGGAACTCGCTTCCACAATTCTTACGCAACGACATCTACTCTCCAACTGCCGACTATGGCACATCTTTTTCAGCAGTCCTGAACTGCTACTTCTATGCTACTCACTACCTCAACTGCTCTCCTAACTCTGCTATGCATCCCACTTTCTCTTTGTTGCGTGAGACGAAGTCTGTTGGCTACCGAATGCGTACCGAAAGCCGCTTAGGCTGTGAGTGCGCTATACAAAACTCTCCTGCGTAACACCCACATGGTCTTTATGACTTTGTGGAGTTACTGACGGAGATACGTTACATTAAATTACATTACGTGAGGTCACCGTGGCTCTTGGGTATGGGAAGTTGGCCAAGTAAGTCGTGGTGTTGGAGGCTCCCGGTCTCGTCGAGTTATGTACCTGGATTCGTGCAGGCGTGCTCCGGCGATGCGGCCACGCACGCAAGGCAACGAGTACCCAAGGCCCGAGCGGAGCTGGATAGCTCGCTCGTTGTTGACTTGTTTATGCCGCGTTCCCCGTGTAGCTTGTTCGTGACCCCCCGTGTGTTGGCGTCTTTCGGTGGAAGCTTACGACTGTGGTAGTTGTAGTTGTTGATGTTGTTGTCGACTCGGACTAGCCTAGCAGTTACTCAGCCAGCCTGGTTTTGGACGGCGTACGCTCGTACTGTTGGATTCGGAGTCGATACAACGACAGGACTGCAGAAGCCGACTGACCCCAACTAACACGTTTGTTCGCGCTTGCTGCGTCGCCTTGCGCCCCCGTAGTGTACTGTGTATAGGACCCTCCCTGTAGACTTGTTTAGTTCCCCGTTGTTGTTGGCGCATGCGTTATAAAGATGTTTAACCTGACGGCCGCTCGTCTTACCCTAGCTCGGCGGCATGGCGAGCAGCAGCGTGGCCGGAGTATGGTGGAGTATGGCGGGAATTAGCTTTTGACGCCTGGAACCCGGTTACAAAACTAACTTACTAGTTATGGGCAAACCCAGCGTGATTAAGAGATTGGAAAGAATGACTCTCAAAGTTGGCTCTGCCAGCATATCTCCTGTCGAATCAACTCAAAATCTAGGTGTCATATTCCAAAACTACCTCTCGTTAGACGACAGATATCAGCTCCACAGTCAAATCTGCCTATTTTTAGCTTCATGACATTGCTAAAAGTCGGGCTTGTTTAGATAAGGATACCACGTCCAAGTTGGTCCATGCATTCGTGACATCCCGCCTCGACTTCTAAAAGTCGCTGCTTACTGGCCTACCAGCATGTGCGATCAGGCGATTGCAGCTGGTGCAAAACTCGGCAGCTAGACTTGTCTTTCGTGAGCGTCGCAGTTGCCACATTACTCCACTTCTCGCCGACCTGCACTAGCTACCAGTCAAGCAACGGATTGACTTCAAGGTTTTGTCGCTCCCTTTTAGGTCCCTTCATTCTATGGCTCCAGCCTATCTCTTAGATATACTACCCCATCAGGCCAAGCATCGTATCACCCGCTTTTCGGAATCCAACAGTCGACCAATACCTCGTACAAACCTCAAATCCTCTGGAGATCATGCATTTAGTTCGTATGTTCCCAAAGCCTGAAACTCCCTCCTGACCTGCGTCAGAACATTCCCTGACCTGACCACATTTAAAAGGAACTTAAAAACACACCTATTTAGGACAGTATTTAGTGGGTCTCTGTGATTCGTCCTTGACGCGCTCATGCGTGCTGACACTGTGTGCATGCTGCCACTAACCATATTTGCATGCTGACCCTGTGCATGTCACCCTTAATCACGTTATTCATTTTGTTTGTTTTCAAGCATGTTTTTACTTACCATTCAATTGCATTTTCCTTCGCAGCAAATGTAAAGCGCCTGGAAAGAGATTAAGTTCTCTGAGGGCGCTTTATCAAGCACATTATTATTATTATTATAAGCATCGCACCACCCGCTTTTCGGAATCCAACAGTCTACCAGTACCTCGTACAAACCTCAAATCCTTTGGAGACCGTGCATTTAGTTCGTATGCTCCCAAAGCCTGGAACTCCCTCCCGACTTGCGTCAGAATATCCCCTGACTTGACTACATTTAAAAAGAACTTAAAAGCACACCTATTTAGGACAGTATTTAGTGGGTCTCTGTGATTCGTCCTTGACGTGCTTATGCGTGCTGACACTGTGTGCATGCTGCCACTAACCACATTTGCATGCTGACCCTGTGCATGTCACCCCTAACCATGTTATTATCATGTTTGTTTGTCAAGCATGTTATTACTCACCATTCAATTGCATTTCCATTTGCAGTAAATGTAAAGCGCCTAGAGAGAGAGAGAGAGAGATTGAGTTCTTTGAGGGCGCTTTATCAAGTGCATTGTTATTATTATTATTATTATTACAGCCTACAAAGGCGGACCAGCAAGCCTCCCTACATCTTCAGGCAGCTATACAACTACCATTTTCACAGTAGGCGTCGCAAAACGGCGGTTTTATTCCACGCCAAAGAAAACAATTTTCCGCTTTCAACTTTAGATTTGAAGTGACACGCGCTGGTGACTTTAGGCCTTTATTGCCTTCAGTGGCTCCGGGGCGAGCCAGCCTTCCCACACAATCGAATTGCATTAGAGCCGCCATTTCCACAATAGGCGTCGTGCCACTGCAGTTTTAATTCCAAATTATGGAAAGCAGTGTTACGGGTTAACCCCTTAATCTCGTGCAATAGCGAATTGGACCACGCCGCAGTACTAATTTCAAACTGCAATACAGCCGCAGTTGCCATAGTAGCACCAATGCAACCCCGGTTTTGATTATCAATTGTGGTCAACAGTATTTCGGGTCTACCAACAAGTATCGAGACATACTGCATTGGCGCTCTCGTGATATGGCCATACAGCTCCCACTTCCACAATGGGCTTCGCTAAATTGCGGTGTTAAATATAATTTACGAAAAAGAAAATTAATTCCGGATATACCAACCAAATTTCATAGCATAGCGCCTGGGCATTCTCATGCTATGCTTCCGATGGCTCGGGCCAGCCACCCTCCCTACATAGTAGAATCGCGATACAGCTGCCATTTACATAATAGGCGTCTTGCAACTGCAGTAGTGATTAACCTTTGCATACAACGGTGTTTCTGATATACCAACACAATTTCATGGTATTGGGTGTGGGCATTGTCATGCCTATGTTCTCCAATGGCATGCATGGGAAATGCACGCCTCTTTCCATAATCGCATTGCGATACAGCTGCCGTTTCAACAATAGGCAACAATAAAACAATAGGCACTGTGAAAAGGCGAAATTTTGAATCGACATTATAGAAAACAGTGCTCCGGGTGTACCCATAAAAGTTTGTGAAATTTCCCTTGTGCGTTCTCCCTCGATGGCCTCCAATGGCCCCGGCGGCCATACACTGACGAAATGAGAAACAGACGCCATTTCCATATTAAGCGGCATGCAACTGTGGTTTTGATTCCACATTATAGCCATCAGTGTTTTTGGTTTCCTCAGAGAATTTCATGCAATTTCGCATGCCCGTTGTCATGCTGTGGCCTCCGATAGTCCGGGCCCGGCAGCGTCTCTAATTAGTCGAACCACGATAGAGCTGCCGTTTCGACGACAGGCGCTACTGCGTTTGATTCAACGTTATAGAAACAGTGAACCAGGTCACCTACAAAAGTTTATGCACTTGTGCATGTGCGTTCTCACGCAATGGCGTCTAATAGTCCAGGCTGCCGTGAAGTTTTGAAGTGAATGTAATGTAATGTATCTCCGTCTGTAACTCCACAAAGTCATAAAGACCATGTGGGTGTTACGCAGGAGAGTTTTGTATAGCCCACTCACAGCCTAAGCGGCTTTCGGTACGCATACGGTAGCCAACAGACTTTGTCTCACACAACAAAGAGAAAGTGAGAAGCATAGCAGAGTCAGGAGAGCAAATGAGGTAGTGAGTAGCATAGAAGTAGCAGCTCAGGACCACTGAAAAGGATGTGCCATAGTCGGCAGTAGGAGAGTAGTTGTCGTTGCGTAAGAATTGTGGAAGCGAGTTCCACAGTCTAGGCCCTGCAGAGCTAAAGCTTCTGTCGCCAACTGTTCTTAAGCGGAGGAATGGCACAGCTAATTTATTGTCCACACAGGACCTGAGGGCGCGAACAGGCTGAAACTGATGCAACAGTTCAGCTACAAACGAAGGAGCCAAGCCGTGGCGGGCCGTGTGGGTCAGCGTAAGAACTTTGCTCTGTATCATCTGCTCAACCGGCATCCATCACAGCTCTTTCAGCAAATGATACACGTGCTCAAACCGCTGGGACTTGAAGACTAGCCTTGCAGCCATACTCATAGTCCGCTGCAGTGGCCTAATAGCTTTCATTGGCAGCCCAGCCAAAAGGGAATTACAACAATCAAGCCGAGACATAACTAAAGAGCTAGTTAAATTTGTGAGATACAACCACTCCGCAGACATGGGTAGAGTGCCTCTGCTTGTTTTGCTCGATCTATCGGCAGCTTTTGATACCATCGATCACAAAGTTCTTCTAGAGCGCCTCTCATCTCGCCTAGGCATCACTGGCACTTCTCTGAGTGGTTCAGGTCCTATTTCAGTAAGAGACTCAAGAGTATTGACGTGAATGGACACAGATCATTTGAGGTACCTCTGAAATATGGCGTACCTCAGGGCTCCACGGTAGGTCCGGATCTTTTCACGGTTTATAATCTCCCTCTTGCTAATGTGATTGCCAAGCACAATCTAGGCTTTCACTTCTATGCGGATGACACTCAGTTGTACCTATGCTTTGATCCCTCCCAGCCTTCGAGCACCTCAAATTCTCAAAACTCACTTGCTGCATGTATTGATGGCATCCGCACATATATGGCAGCGAATTTTCTGAAACTAAACGATCATAAAACTAATTTACTAGTTATGGGCAAACCCAGTGTGATTCAGAGATTGGAAAGAATGACGCTCAAAGTTGGCTCTGCCAGCATATCTCCTGTCGAATCAGCTCGAAATCTAGGTGTCATATTCCAAAGTGACCTCTCGTTAGACGACCGTATCAGCTCCACAGTCAAATCTGCCTATTTTCAGCTTCATAACATTGCTAAAATTCGGGCTTGTTTAAATAAGGATACCACGTCCAAGTTGGTCCATACATTCGTGACATCCCATCTTGACTTCTGCAACTCACTGCTTACTGGCCTACCAGCATGTGCGATCAGGTGATTGCAGCTGGTGCAAAGGCCTTAGGATTGAATGAAGATTTTTAAGTAAAAAGATCGCGTCGACTATAAGAATGGCTTTAAAGATATGTCCTATCGAACGTAGCCTCATAGCTTCGAAAGTAAAGTTGCTTTTCTGACCAAGTGTTGAAGAACACCGAACATGAATTACACCTTTCACACCTAAATGGCCTCAACCTATGAGGCTTAACTGGTTAGCATCATTTCTCGGTCTACATTACACTCACGCCAAATTGTCAAGTTTAATCAGATAATTTCTGCTTTGTAGGCATTAATGGCAGTGGCTTACTAATTTGTGCGATCTCTTGGGCCTACGAGTTGTATATATGTTTATGGCTTTCGTGCGCGCCTCTTTGTACAACTACATCAGGCTGACCTGGGCGTATGCAGTGGGACCAGGAGCCAGAATTGTATGTAGTCTACAGGTGCAAGATCTGCAGGAGCGGGTTGCAAGGCCCGCAAAGTTTTCATGCATGCGGGCTTGACCCATAATTAATGAAACCTTTTATCTCAAATTCATAGTGTTTAGCATAACATCAGCGGCACACCGCCTGACTACGGACTCAATTACCGCGCCACCTCAAGCAGAGCACTCGGGGCCAAGCGATGCTAACGACGACTTGGACCCTAGCGGCAGCGGAAAATCGCAGGAAAGCCTAAAAGTGGCGCCCCTAATAATAAGTTCCTTCAGTTATTATATACTAAGTTATTATGTTATATTATATTATATGGTTATTATATAACTTAGTTAACTATATATAATAATTATAATATGGTTATACCTTTTAGTATACATTTATTTATGCTATACATATATAAATATTATAAATACTTATATATATAAATATATATATATTAATATATATATATATATATATATATTATAAATAATTATTTATATATATATATATATTGTAATATGCATATATATATATACTACATATATATAATATATAATAACTATTACTTATAGTTTTTAATAATAATTAATTATGTTTATATATATATATAACTTATATAGTTAATCATTATATAGTTAATCATATTATATAATAAGTTCCTTCAGGCCGTTAGCCAGTAGGGACGACGCCGCATCGCCTGCTTTGCCGTAGCTACCTTGCGACTTCGCCCGGTTAAAACTGATGCCCCACTGATTGTGTGGAGTCTGACAAGAGTGGCCTTGGCCTGCTACTATCTACGAACCCCTCTAGTTCGGTAGGCCCACTCCTGCTCAGTAAGTGCGCTCTCATATCGTGCCAGTCGCCGGGTCAGAGATCGCGAGCTCTGGTAGCTCTATCGCAAACCGGAAGCAAGTCAGCGAGCTGCGCGTGAACTCTCCGCCAGGTCCTAAAACAGTGCTTATCGCCCAGCCCTCCACTGGGCTGCGTCAGGGTAGAGGTCGGCACGGGATGCCTTGGGGGGCGCCGGCACGCGGGCACATCCGAGCGCCAGCTCGCAACGCCGACTAGCTCGTCCACCGCAAAGCTGCTAGCAGGAGTCCGCGTGGCGTCGAGTCCAACCGACCGAAGAGAGGCAGCCATCCGTCGAGCTCAGCCTTTGGCCGGTGTGCCTCCACCGTCCGCCCGTCGTCTCTAGTAGCATTGCTGCGATAGCAGGCAGGTAGGTGCATCTGCTGCCTAGGCTCCGACCGAAGGCAGCTCCTCTCCAACCAGAGGGCGCTCGCATGTGGCACGAGGCCAGCTCGAGCTAAAGGACGCCGTTACGAAGACGGCCGCCTTCGAAGCTACTGCGGCGCCAACAGCCGGCGGCGACCTATAAACTCATTCCACTCGCCGTCCTTCTGCGGCGGGCCGCAGCTGCAGTTGGTGCGGTCCCGTGCTTTCGGGCCTTCTCATCGCTCGTGACCTGCCGGCTGGCGTATAGTTTGCAGCCTCTCTGAGGCAGTCACACCGAAAGGTGGAATGAAGCCATGCGAAGATGCAGCGGACGTGACGCATCTGTCGCAACGCTTCAAAGCGGTCACAGTGGAGCCGGTGCTGTTTGCCTACTTCGCCGCGTATACGGTGCACAAAACCGTTTCGCAGAAGCTGCTGTTCAGCAAATACTGCAATCGCTACTACGGCGACGACGCCCCGCTGGCGTGCGACAACGCCTCGCTGACGGATGCCAACTTTGAGCTGCAAGACTCGACGTCGCACCTGCTCTTCTACTGCACAGTCGCCACAACGTTCCCGAGCGTCGTCGTGTGCGCCTACCTAGGCGCGATCGGCGATAGCCGCAGTCGCAAGCACCCTACCATCGTGCCGCTGCTCGGAGCGACGCTGGCGTACGCTCTGTGCGCCCTGCAGGCCTACTACAAGCAGTGGGATCCTCTGTGCGCCCTGGTGAGCAGCTTCGTGCTCGGAGCCAGCGGCTACTACACGGCCTCGGTGCAGACCTGCTTCAGCTACCTGACGGCGGCCGTCGGTCCCGATGAGCGGACGCGAAAAGTTGCCGTGGCTGAGGCCGTCCTGCTTCTGTCGGAGGCTGGCAGCTCGTTCTGCGTCGGCCCGCTGGTGCAGAGCCTCGGTCTGAGCGGCACGTACGCTTTGCTGGCTGCAGTCAGCCTGCTCGGCGTCGCCTACTGTCTCGCCTGGCTTGATGACTCGCGGCCGCCAAGCCGTAATGCTGCTGGTGCTGCTGCCGCAGAAGCTTCAGAAGGCGGCCTTCGGCTGGTCGCTTCCATGCGCGACTACTTCCGGTGTGTGACTAAGAAGAGGCCCGGCCACACGTCTGCCTACATCCGGGCCTCGCTCGTCGCTTTCCTGCTCACTTATGGTAGCAGCGTGGGCGTGTCTGACGTACTATACCTTTACCTGACGAAAGTGCACGACTTCAGCACGTCACTGTATGGCTACTTCACTGGAGCCGAGCACGGCGCCCGACTCGTGCTAGGCAGCCTGGTGCTGCTGTGCATGCGTAAGTGGTTCGATGCCAGCGATCTGACCATTGCCCTCTGCGGCTCGATGTCAGGCGCTGTCACCTACGGTCTTATTTCGGCGGCAGTGAGTCCGTGGATGACGTGGCTCACCGTGCCTTTAAACTCGCTGGAGCTGTTCTACAGTGTAGGCCTGCGAAGTTTCCTCTCGAAGGCTGTACCCGATGACGAGCAGGGTAAAATCTTCGCATTCATGTCCACAAGCGAGTGTCTGTTCACATTTCTTGCATCGCTTATCTTCAGCAACATTTACCCGCTGACGCTGCCTTTCTATCCGGGTCTCTGCTTCGTACTAGCGACCCTGCTCAACCTTGCCGCCTTCATCATCTTGGCCATCACGGCCAATCACACGCAGGCTAAGGGCTTTTATGTCACAGCCGCAGACAGCAGCATAAATGATGGCTAGCGTCGCGGTAACCAATCTTCTGCCTGAGGCCTGTTGCAACAAGAAACCTTTGCTGAAACAGCAGCAGCTGTATGTTACCTTCCATCTTGTCGTTGGGCCTGCAGCTGGGATGGTGGCATATGCAGAAACAAAGTGAGCTCGAGAGAGAATGAGAGAGAGAGAGAGAGAGAGAATGAGAGAGAGAGAGAGAGAGAGAGATGACAGAGAGAGAAAGAGAGAGAGAGAGAGAGAGAGAGAGAGAGAGAGAGAGAGAGAGAGAGAGAGAGAGAGAGAGAGAGAGAGAGAGTTAGATAAAACCGACGAGATTTAAAGAGCTACAAAGTTACATGATAAGGTAGAAAGAGGCATAAGTGCATTTATTCATATAGCGAATGAGAGACAATTAAAATAAAAACTTGCACCCGTAAAAGAATATAGAGAACTACGCTTTGGTAGGGGGGGCTTGAGTGTTCGCCGATCAAGCTGACGAGCATGTCCCGTTTTATTAGCTCCCTCTGAAGAATCACGGGAAGATTCGATTTCTTCATGTCCATCGCCAGCTAAGGCTGGCACAGCACGACTTTTCGTAGGGCAGATTCACTCTGGCCGCTTTCTTGTAAGCCAGTTCAGCTGGTTAAAGCGGAAGTATATGGAGGCACATATTATCACTTCAGGCAAAACTAAAGGAAGGGTTGATCTACTGGAATGCTGTGGCCAACGTTTGAAACGCTCGGTCTTCTGAAGTTCCAGCATTTCAATGTTCAGCTAAGAGAATTCTTGCTGCAGCTACATACATACATTATCAAATTATCTCCCACTTCTTCACTTTGTTGACACATGTGATGGCTGTATCACAATGTGCCGACTAAACAAATTCATCACAGGTGACTGAATTTAAATTTAATGTAAGGAAAAGATCAACTAGGTAACTTAGGAACAGACTTTTTAAAACCCCGAGCTTAGAATAAGATAGATTGCATGCACTTTTCAGAGAGAGAAGAATACTTAGAGGCAAATATATTAATATATATGTATACAGAAAAATAGGCGCAGGCATTAGACACAGGATTCGAAAATCCGAGTAGCCCGGAAGACGGAAGAGGAAAAATGAATGTCGGAAGAAGGTCGGAATTAAAGAGAGTGGTGCGAGTTTGTCTGACGAAAATGCCTCCTGTCATCATCATCTTGTCTTCGCACGTCAGCTGACCTCTTCTGTCAGTACTCACGCGTGTCTCTGCCCATAATTTGGCCTCAGGGAGTTGCTTCATTGATGGATAATCTAAATTTCTGAATCCACATCCTCGGCTGATTAAAGCAATCTCGGTGTCGTTTCAGAAGATGGGATTCCATCCAGGCCCGTGTGACTGCACCAGTGTGTGAGTGGTACGCCCCTCACGTAGACGCTCGCTCTCCCATTACGTTTCATGCAGCAACATTCTATCGTACTTCTGTTCAGTCAAGCGTGATCAGTATGTTGACTCTGATACGGCCATCCGACGAATTATAGAAAAACTTGCAACTACGACATAATTGTTACCGCTACTATAAGGCCTTCTTGAAGTCTTAAATATATATTAAATAGATCAGGCTATGTTAAATCCATTTGACTTCATGAACCAATCCTAATGAATATCAGCACCAGGGCTTTTAATTAGACAAAATTGTTTTAAGTTACCGCATTTACCCATTCGAAATATATCCGGCCATCATCTGTCACTCTGGGTCACTTTGAAGTCCTTGAGGAAGAAATATTCATTTCTAGTATGTGGGAGCTAGTGGGCTAATTAAGACTGGTCTAAATGAAACAGTTGTTGTATTATTAGTTTTTGCTACATCCGACTTCCTACCTCAACTGCTCTCCTGACTCTGCTATGATTCCCACTTTCTCTTTGTTGCGTGAGATGAAGTCTGTTGGCTATCGAATGCGTACCGAAAGCCACTTAGGCTGTGGGTGGGCTATGCGCAACTCTCCTGCGTAACATCCATATAGTGTCTGTGGAGTTACACACAGAGATACATTCCAATAAATTACATTTCTGTAGGTCAGCCAACGTTTCAAGACACGCTTTTACTGAGACTTTGGCAAATACAAGCTTTGCAATTGACCTAGATTTCTCGCCTCTTTGAAACCTCCAAAATAAAAAGCAAAAATAACCTCTACACTTGATTGTAAGAAATGAATGGGTAGGGTTTCGCACTCGATGGATGAGAACACACTTACGAGAACTTTCCGGGCACTTGACGGTGCCACGCCGGATAGCTCTGCTTCAATTGTCTGCTTTTAACAGCAGATCGCTCATTTTACGCAGGGCAGGCAGCTGATCGAACGACAGTAGCTGCCTATCCGGTGCGGCTTATGGCCACCATCATCGCCAATGTCACTCAGCGCCCGTGACCGCAGCCTGCTATTGCTAGCGGCCAGCACTCATTCACAAATAGCAGCTTCTGTCTTACCAGCCAGCGGAATCGTTTGCTCTCGAAATTTTGCAAATCTTAACATATGGGCGTCTTGAGATTTACAGTGTTTCTCTAGAAACTATTAGTCAATCAAGCTCCCTTATTAGAACAGACCTACACATGAATTAAATATACATAATTATTAACCGAACAGCCATATTCAAGACAAACTCTATAGATCGTTTGTTAGCTGTGGTGTGAACTGAGTTAGTGTAGTCCCAAAAAGACTGAACGAACAGAAGAGCCGGTAGTAAGTCTAGCCACCTAAATTTATAACGATTAAGGAATTCAGGACGGGGATCTAATTTTGCAACCATCTACAGAAGCTTTTTTCTGAAAGATACTATCAGGGGGACTTTTAAGAAAACATTTTCCCAATTTTTCCGACAATCGAATATGCATTTAGGATACCTTTTGAAAGACAAATATGTTAGAACTGGGATCGGAAGTTCTGACGACTTCCGAATGAAAGACAAAATGGTTATGGAAACCACGTCTAACTCAGATGTAAACTGGAAGCAACAAATCTACAAATAAAAAACGTACCGATCTCGGCATCATATGCGACGTGTAGCTCAACTTGTCGAGCCTTGGTTGATAGCAATACATGCTTGTAGTTTGTTGAGGTGCATTCTTGTGTCTTTTATACAGCTTTTGTCCAGGGTCAGTTTGTGCTTTGTAGATTTTTTAACTCAGCTAATACTTCATTTATCGAAGCAAAATTTTAAATGCGCGTTGAGCTTTTCTTTTCTTAAATGAGGCAAGACAAAATTCTGATTTGGCTGGATACATTTTGCTCTATTTGTCCACGATTATGGAAAATATAGCTTCAGGACTTTTGATAGCGTATACAGCAAAATTTATCTAAAAAATATCAGAAATCTGTCTTGCTTCATTCGAAATAAGCAGAGCTGAACCCGCATTAACAAAATTTGCTTCGATAAGTGAAGTGTTAGCCGAGTTATGAAATTTACATGGTGGCAACCAACCATGGAAATGAAGCTGTATAAGAAGTCATATGAATGAACCTCAACAAGATTCGAGCTTGTATCGCTATCTACCAAGGTTCGAAAAGTTGGGATACAAGTTACATATGATGCCGAGATTGGTAAACGTTTTATTTGAAATGTTTTTGCATCCGATTTACGTCAGGGTTGGATGTGATTTGCATAACAATTTTCTTTCATTCGGACATTCGTCAAAACTTAGGATCCCAGTTCTAAGATGTTCGTCTCTTCGAAAGGTACCCTAAACACATCCTCGATTGTCGGAAAAATTGTATACGTATTTTGTTGAAAGTCCCCGTTAAAAATCAACTCGTCAAGGAGGACATCTAAATTATGAGCAATCACTGTAGTCATATTACGGCACCATCATTTAGGGTAGTAAAATGGCTCATTTCAAGCCGCAGGCTGATTTTGTCACGGGAGGCAGTTCGGCATTACTGTCGTCGGCTTCTTATGGAATCGGCTAAAGACCAAAGCAGAGATTTTCCCGGTAGGTGCTCAGTACGTTAAACAAGCCAGCTGATTCTGAGAGCTTGAAGGATGAGTGCAGCTGCGAGTTTTACCATAAAAATTACACCTGAAGGTAAGAGCCTAATACAGTCATTGCATGACTTATGAATGAAACTACAAATGATGTAGTTGGAGCTCTTACTCAAACTTAAAAACTATAGGTCTACTGGATGTGACCTAACCGCAGGCATACGTCAGATGCTGAATGAGATGAGGTATTACGGGCGCTGCTAGATGAGACCTGGCTATAAATCGCAAGACAAGATCTGTACATGATCAAACAGGTAGCATTACACCGCACCACAATCAAATCGGCCTGGTCAATCAAAGTTCTAAATCGCTTGAGCTGAACCATGTTGTCAAAAAAGCTCAATTTCGCCACCACATTTAAAGGGAACACGAAAGTGGAGGTAATGACATAATTTCAGCTCATTATAAATTTTATTAGTCATACAGATTGGAGCGTTTTCAGTTTAAGAACCTCGTTTGCATTCAATATGCCAATGTTAGGCAAGCTCGAATCTTTTGACTGGTTGCTTGGCTTAAATTAGGCGCACTTGGCTAGGGCACCTGTTTATCTACGAGCCTCTTATTAAAGTTTAGAATCCAACATCCAGATTCCGCCCAGAGGCGATACGATATACGCTGGCCGAACCCATTTTGTGGTTCAGCAATTTCAGAGACATATTACGTTTTCTCGTTACTGTTAAGATAGTTTCCTCTAAAAGTTAAGCCTGCAATTCATATGTGAATTTGAGCAATGCCCTCTCGTCTTAGCCTAGGCTTAAGGTGCTCGGACTTTACGACTTAATACGTGGGTTTGAGTACTACAGACGGCGATTATGAATTGCACTTTGAAGGCAGGAGTGATTGCCTTTTAACACGGTTCTTCTTTCCGCTGACGACATTCACTAGTGAGCGCTGACACTCAACCTGAAGTGAGATGCACAAGGCCAATGTAGTTCATTAAAAATATGCACTTGAAAGCCTGCGAGCACGCGTAGAAAGTCGTCTATTTCGACTCTAATCTTTATTTCAACGGCTCGGCTTAGCAGCGAGGAGTGGAACGCTCTCGGGCACATTTGAGAAGAGCCTGCAGCAGCTTTAAGCAGAAAGCGCAGCACCCGGACTACTCCACGAATGACGAACGCAGAAAAAAAAAGAAACTACTGCCACTACTAAGGAAGCTGAAGCGGCGCTCCGAATGCAAGCCAAAGACAGAGAGCCGCTCTAGCGTGCCTAAATGCAGCTGCCTACTGGGCAGTTCTGCGAGTTAGAAATTCCTCTCATAAAATAAATAGCGACAGGCTTCTGCCGATTACGATACCGAAGCTGCACGCCAAAAGCGTGCCACGCCTCAAGCATGCCGAGCTGGTTTGGCCTAGCGGTTAAGGTGCTCGCTCCGACCAAGGTCTGACTGAGGTCGCGGGCTCGAGCCCCGAGGCATATGTGAAGCACCTGAATAGAAATTAAGTTCTCTTGGGGCGCTATGTAAATGAATTATATATATATTATATATATATATAATTATATATATTATATAAGCAGCCTTTCTTGCCCTAAATGTAAGCAGAGGTCGCCAACTCAACAAGCAGCAAGACAGGCGGCGAGAGCACCGCCGCGTACACACAGGATTCTTCTGCGTTTAGCAAATAGATTACTAGGATTCCTTTAAATTTGATTGGAATAGTTGTTTTCTAAATTTGAAAGCCGGTCAAAGCTACCATGCGCACATAATGTAGCCATAACAGTATAAGACGGTGCCGGAAATATGAAAATCCGGTTCACTAAGATCGCCCCTTGGCTTTGATGCTGAGCACAGTCTTCCTCTCCGTATCAATCAGCAGGCAGCAAAGTTCTTCCAGCAGATGTAGCTGAAAGAGAAAAGCACACTGCTGTAAAATACTCGCCTGAAAAAGGAGAACCGTTAGAATTGTCATCCGATCTGCGATGAATTTAGCTTGAAATGGCACAAAAGAATAGACAGCCGAGGTACTTGGTCTATGCATCGGTGCCACCCAAGCGCTTGTTCAAGTGATTTCCCTTTGCCTGAAATTGTGGTTGTTGGCCAACTGGCCACACATCGCTTCCTAATGGGCAAAGCAAGGCAAATGAGATGTAAGCAAACCATTCTAAGATCGATAACTTAGTGATTATCGCGCAGTGTGCTGACCAAATAATTAAGGAGCAGTTTAAACCTGTGCTGTGAAGTCTAAAGGATGATAATGCAACTAGAATACCTTATAGAACTATTACATCAACAGTATCTATAACGGTGGAAAAGTTGTCTATAGAATATGATAATATAATTACTAACTGCTATCATAGATTCTATTCACCAAACTTTCTTCCTTCTAATTTACTTAATTTACCTTGTTCAGGTGTTGAAGGTGATTATATGCTGACATTAAGTAATTCTATAAACAACCTTGCCATAGTGGAAGAAAGGGATACAAAAGCAATAACATTCAATCTTAGTTATCCTGTTCTAAGTTATGCAGGATTTAGAACACCTAGTCCTTTAGATGTTGTTGAAATTAGTTTAGTTAAGCAAGTTAGAATACAAAGATATTAAAAAAATCATAGGACAACATTTTTAGTGTTGGAGGAAAAGTACACTTTTTGGACAGTTTCCTTTTTAGGACTTCGAATGCGAACGTAGTGAACATGAGATGTCCTAAAAAGGGAATTGTCCAAAAAGGGTACTTTTACTACAACACGCCTGCTGCTTGCGGATGCTACCACCAAGCATTTGGGAATGCTTATATGCAGCATCTGTAAAGTGCCCAGTGTGAGATTCAGTTCTCTGAGGGCAATATACAAGTGTATTATTATTATTATTTTGGCGTTGTTTCACAAAAGCTAAAATCAGAACTCTCTATAGCTTAGAATTCATTATGGTTCATTACACATTACGCATGAATGTCTTGGGCTCAAAGATAACCAGTATACCGTAAGGAAGCTATTAGAAATCAGAGATAAGCCACGAAATCCAAGTCTGACCGAGTGGCCTTGGCCTACTACTATGTACGCATCCCTTCCCTGGCTCCGTAAGTCACGCCCACTCATGCGGAATAAGGGCGCTCATCGCGCCAGCCTGCGGGTCAGAGGGCACAGGGTCTGGCAGCTCCGCAGCAAACCGAACGCAAGCCGGCGAGCTGCGCGCGCCGCTCGAAGCGCGTGAGCTTTCGACCTAGTCCTTCCTAGCGCTTATCACCCCACTCTCTGCTGGGCTGCGGCTGGGTCGAGGTCGGCACGAGATGCGTCCTGGGGAGCGCAGGCGCGCGGGCACATCCGAGCGCCAGCTCGAAACGGCGACTAACTGCCGCTAGCAGCCGTCTGCGTCGCGACGCGTCCAACCGACGCGAGGCGAAACGGGGGCGGACCGTCGAGCTCGGCGCTCGGCGGCGGGCCCTCGACCGTCCGCCCGCCGTCTCCAGTGGCGCTGCGGCGCTAGCGGGTCGGAGCTTCCGCCGCAGCGGATCGGCCAGAGAGCGCTCGCTTGCGGCTCGCGGCGAGCCCGTATGTGAAAACGCCAGCTGCGGAGACGGCCGCCATCGCTCGCCTTTGCAGCGTCGGCAGCGGCAGCGACCTATGACCTTGGTCCAGTCGTCGTAAGTCTGCGGCAGGCCACAGCCGCCCGGCTGGTTTGGTCCGGCGGTCTGGGGGCCGCCGATCCGAGGCCGTCACGTCGCAGGGCAGCATGACACTATCAGAAGACGCGGCAGATGTGGCGCCGCTGGCGCGTCGCGTCAAAGCGGTCACAGTGGAGCCGGTGCTGTTCGCCTACTTTACCGCGTTGACGGTGCACATCACTGTCTCGCAGCAGCTGCTGTTCAGCAAATACTGCAATCGCTACTACGGTGACGACGCCCCGCTGGCGTGCGACAACGCCTCGCTGACGGATGCCAACTTTGAGCTGCAAGACTCGACGTCGCACCTGCTCTTCTACTGCACAGTCGCCACAACGTTCCCGAGCGTCGTCGTGTGCACCTACCTGGGCGCGATCGGCGATAGCCGCAGTCGCAAGCACCCTACCATCGTGCCGCTGCTCGGAGCGACGCTGGCGTACGCTCTGTGCGCCCTGCAGGCCTACTACAAGCAGTGGGATCCTCTGTGCGCCCTGGTGAGCAGCTTCGTGCTCGGAGCCAGCGGCTACTACACGGCCTCGCTGCAGACCTGCTTCAGCTACCTGACGACTTCCGTCGGACCTGATGAGCGGACGCAAAGGATCGCCGTGGCCGAGGCCGTGCTTCTGCTGTCGCTCGTGGCCGGCTCGTTCTGCGTCGGCCCGCTGGTGCAGAGCCTCGGTCTGAGCGGCACGTACGCTTTGCTGGCTGCAGTCAGCCTGCTCGGCGTCGCCTACTGCCTCGCCTGGCTCGACGACTCGCGGCCGCCAAGCCGCAACACTGCTGGTGCTGCTGCCGCAGAAGCTTCAGAAGGCGGCCTTCGGCTGGTCGCTTCCATGCGAGACTACTTCCGGTGTGTGACTAAGAAGAGGCCCGGCCACACTTCTGCCTACATCTGGGCCTCGCTCGTCGCTTTCCTGCTCACTTACGGGAGCAGCGTCGGCGTGTCAGACGTACTATACCTCTACCTAACGAACGTGCACGACTTCAGCACGTCATTGTACGGCTACTTCACTGGAGCCGAGTACGGCGCCCGACTCGTGTTGGGCAGTATGGTGCTGCTGTGCATGCGTAAGTGGTTCGACGCCAGTGATCTGACCATTGCCCTCTGCGGCTCGATGTCAGGCGCTGTCACCTACGGTCTTATTTCGGCGGCAGTGAGTCCGTGGATGACGTGGCTCGCCGTGCCTTTAAACTCACCGCAGCTGTTCTACAGTGTAGGCCTGCGAAGTTTCATCTCGAAGGCTGTGCCCGATGACGAGCAGGGTAAAATCTTCGCATTCATGTCCACCAGCGAGTGTCTGTTCACATTTCTTGCATCGCTTATCTTCAACAACATTTACCCGCTGACGCTGCCTTTCTATCCGGGTCTCTGCTTTGCACTAGCGGCCCTTCTCAGCCTCGCCGCCTTCGTCATACTGGCGATCACGGCCAATCATATGCAGGTTAATGGCTTGTATGGCACAGTTGCAGACAACAGCATAAACGATGGCTAGCATCTCGCCAACCGATCTTCATTCTGAGGCCGGTTGCAACAAGAAACCTTTGCTGAAGCAGCAGCAGCTGTTTGTTTTTACCTACCATCTTGTCGCCGTCACCCAGGATGGTGACAAATATGCAGAAACAAAGTGGGTGAGACAGAGAGGTACACCGCTAAAGAGACTTTATAGGACACTTTGATATATATACATATATGTACATATACATACATTCTTACCCACACACATATATATTAAAGTTTCCTATATGATACTATTCGTAAATACATACATAACCATACATATATGTTTATAAATAAATATATATATATATATATATATATATATATATATAAATAAATATATATATATATATATATATATATATATATATAAAGCGGGTCTGAGAGTCCGCTGACCTATGTTCCATCTATGCATGTCTGTAGCTTCACACCGCCACAAAGACTATGTGGGTGTTATGCAGGAGAGTATTTTATAGCCCACACAAGGTACGCCATAGCCAAAAAACCTCATCTCTTGCGACAAAAAGTCATTGAAAAAAACGCTGTAGAGTCAGAAGGGCAGTTAGTAGCATGGAAGTAGCCGCAGAAGACGGCTGGGATGGAAATGCTATAGTCGGCAGCAGGAGAGTAGATGTTGCTACTTAAGCTCCATGGTAGATAGTTTCAGACTCTAGGACCTGCACAGCGAAAGAATTTGTCACCAATGACCTTCAAGCGTAGGAATGGCACAGCGCATTTATTATCTATTGAGGACCTGAGGCCTCGAGCAGGCCGAGACTGGTGCCGCAGTTCAGCTGGGTATGCAGGAGCCAAGCCAACGCTGGCTTTCCGGGTTAGCAGAAGAACTTTATTAGATATCCGTTGATAGACTGCTTAAGTAATCGAAGCTTCTTCAGGAAGGAGACGCATGGCTAAACCTCTGGTATTTTTTACTAGTATCGCAGCCATATCATAAATACTTATAGATATAATAAATTCGTGCAGAACCCCAAGAGAACTTAATCTCTATTCAGGTCCTTCACATAAGCCCGCGGAGCTTGAGCCCACGACCTCGGTCATTTAATACATTCACCTTGACCCTGGTTGGGGCGAGCGTTTTAACCACTGAGCTAGAATAGCAGTAGGTGGCACTGCTGCAAGAGAACTGGCTGCCACAAGACACGAACTGCACATGATCAAATAGGAAAAATTGTAACCCGCTGCAGTCTAATCAGCCTGACCAGTCGATACTCTAAATCACTCTAGCTGGACAGAGTTGCTTGCCGCCAAAACGTCTAAGAGGAACGCGGCAGCTGCGCCAGTATCACCATTTGTGCTTTTAACTAATTTATTAATTGCGCCGAGGAGGAGAGCAGTTTCGGTGAAATAGCGTTTCGCGCAGGTGGTTAAGGTGCTTGACTCGAATAAAGGTCAAGGTGAATGTATATCACAACCGAGGTCGTGGGCTCAATCCCTGCGGTATGTATACGTGAAAAACCTAAATATAGATTAATTTATCTTAGGGGGTAATACAAGTGAATTACATTTACATTGATGTTTATTTATTTTACATTTTTTATGTCTATGCTGAAGCCTAAATAGCAGAGCGTTGAGCGGCTGAGCGTCGCTCTCATTCGGTGCCATGCACGAACCAGCTTGGCTCGTGTAGCCGTCTCTAGGTTAGTGCTCATTTTTGAATCTTGAATTAGCTGAACATAAGCCTGCTTAACTATGAAACCAATTTATTTTGTCCCATGTATACAATTTAGAATTCAACAGCCAGGTTTTAATGGCAACAATACGAAATAAGCTGACCAAACACATTTTGCGGGTTAGTATTTTCAGTTTCTGAGAGACATAAGGTTGCCAATAGCTATCAAGGATTCTCTAATCTCAGTATAATTTTAGTAAGAGTGACGCCGTTCAAGTTCTAATTTGGAAAATTTTGCTGCGTCTTATCCTTGGGTGAGTTGCTTTCAAATCGTAGGTTTGAGTACTGCAGAAGGCTATTTACATTGCACTCTGAAAGCTGAAATGGTCACTGCTACGACTCTTCTGTCCGCAAGATAAATTAGTGCTAACATTGATCTGAAGGGGCCCGGTAAAGCGTTCTGCTTGAGGTCGCTTTTACCAGCAAAGTTCTACAGCTGGAATCAGAAGACTTAAGACTGGGAGTTCAACAGGTGAAAACCAAAAAATACATCAGTACTTTCTGGGTGAATAGAGCTTCCATAAAATATTGGCGGATGCAACTCAAATGGCGAAAGACTTGGAGACTGAACCCGCGTTTGAAGCAAATCAACCATTGAGGAAAGAGATGGCTGCCTGAAAATGAAGCACATTATGAGGCTGCATTGGAGCCCAAGGAGAGCAAGGAGGTTAACTTTTGCTATGCTGTTCTAGATGTGTCAGATGAATCGATAACGACAGGTTTCAATATATTTAAATATATTTCATTTATATAGCGCCCCAAGAGAACTTAATCTCTATTCAGGCGCTCCACATATGCCTCGGGACTCGAGCCCACGACCTCAATCAGACTTTGGTCGGGGTGAGCATCTTAACCGCTAGACCAAACCAGCTCGGCGCTCATTGTTTAGGTTCCCGATGATACTTACCAGATTTCAGACATACCCGCAGAGAATATTCTTAGCGAGTGCCCGTCTCTAAAGGAGTCTCTTAGTCAGAGAGACAGCAAGGATTTAGATGGAGAGGAACTGTGTGATGAGTTGCAAGTCATTTCCAGGAGGCTTCCACAGACTATTGATCACCAATAGGTCTTGCACTTTCTATTGCTGCCTACATTGATACGAATTTTTCCCAATCCATCAGTGGCGCTCATAATTGTATTGACCTGTCCAATTTTCAGTGACCAGTGGAGAAGTAAGTTTCTCAAAATTAAAACTAGTATAGAATTGTCTTTGCTCAAAATGTGCAAAAAGACCAGTTGGATTGGCGACAGTTTCTAATTAAATCACATGTAGCACTTTTTTCTCGGCATGTAAGAAATGATCTGTAAGTTTGCCATGAAAAAAAAGAGGAAATCAGCAAAGTTTCGAACGCCAACTTTACCATTTTATGTATTGTTGCATCCTAACACGTTGTGTATGTCAGTTTGCGAGTCTTTGTGAATACACATTTTTTTGTGCACCGTGCAAATCGGTTTTCATCTCGTGATGGGTGAGTGGGTAAAAGCGTGAGAGTGAACTGGTTGCCAGATATCTGCTCTCATCACCAAGTGCACCAAAATACTTTGAATCGGCCTTGTCTGCAGCGCATCTATAGTTAGTTCGAGGCAAAGACCGGCGAAACGGAACGAGTAAGAAGAGCGACTGATACAGTTGTCATTGCCTATACGGGCAGTAGTCCAGACAGAAAGGCCGGAGCAAGATAAGGAAGGCACCTAAAAGTGACAGGAATTGACGTTTGAAGTCGGTCATTACTTCAAGCGTCGGTGGATCCTGATTGGCCAGATAGTTAGCGCCGTACCAATTTCGTTTCGCGGCTCCAGATTCTAGTAATGGTGGCCCAGGTAACGGTGCACACGAGTCAGGTACTTCTTTTTGAATATTTTGCTGCATGTGGTAATTGAAGTCTAGTTTAAGATAGTTTCAGGTAGGTAGCGAGAGATAAATGCAAAGCTGGAGACGCTCGCCTATCTCTTCCAGATGTAGTGCTGATGGCCGCAGTCTGTGAAAACGAGGCGTCCTTAGAGATGCCTTCTGAAGCGCATCTTGTCGCTGTGACGGCCGACGGCGAGGAAGAGGAGGAAATGATTGCTAAAACGACAGCTTTCAAATAGGTCTGCAATTTATCTGTACTAAAATACGCTAGAGTCAATCTATATGGCGATAATGAACGTTGCTAAAAATTAGTGGTTACGCTAGGTTTGTTTCATTATACAAACTCGGAGGGCCTAAATTAAACTAGGTTTTCGTGAAACGTGTGCGTTACACATGAGCATGATTACGACCGCCGACGTAGCAAGCAGTTGCGGCTCCTGAAATAATCATTAGCATTAGAACCTGCGTAACTCCGAAGTATATGAATAGGAGATCTGAAAACCACGTTGCATAATGAGCCGCGAGTCGAGCTTAACGAAAAGTACCGGACGGTAGTTGGGCTCTTAAATTTGAGTCGGGCAATAAGGATCTGCACAGAGCATCGTAAAGGCTATTTGCGCTCCAGTTGAAGCGGGGCGTAACCATAGTAACCATCCGTCGCAGTCCGATAGACTTATCTGAGCTACGGAAAATGGCTTGCCATGTTAAAAAATGGGCGCCACGCAGCCGCAACGCGGTACGCATCGGGCGTCGGCTAGGACTAGAGTGGCTACTGGCGCTGTGCTTCCGGCGTAACGTCGTTAGTGCAGACGCGGCTGCGTTTCTTTTATACGCTACTTGATTGAAGCGAAGAGAATGTATTACAGAAGTGTCAGGATGCGCCTTCCGCAGCACCCAAGGTGCGCTAGCCTCGCTGTAGTGCGATTCGCACTAACCGGAAGCCCTGCGTTGCGTAGGGTCAGAAGACCTACGAGTAGGAAGTGCAATTGGCCTGGACCGAATGACACTACGTACGTGCCGAGTTTGACGCTATGAGCTGCGAGTGTAGTCCTAAAATAAGAATATTGAAAATCCGTCGGTAATCATTTTTAAGAGCGGTGTCACAGATTCAGCTAAGTATGCATTAAGAACGCGATAAATGGTCAATATCGTGCTGACACGTATCTTTATGGTCTCAGCCCAACTCGCTTAGGTGCTTCGCTCTTTATTAAAGGCCAGTACTTTGTGCTCGCTTTTACGCGCCCTCTTAAGCATAATAACTTATCTACCTATTTTATAGTTGTCTGTACATCAAATAATGTGAAACATTCTCTTTTGATTATTGATACTTATCTACCTATTTTATAGTTGTCTGTACATCAGATAATGTTTCTTTTGATTATTGATTCTCTTTGGTCAAACTTCAAACACCTGCGTAGAGATTCAGTTCTCAAAGACCCCTATACAAAAATATTATTCATTTATATAGCGCCCCAAGAGAACCTAATCTCTATTCAGGCGCTTCGCATATGCCTTGGGGCTCGAGCCCACGACCTCAGTCAGACCTTAGTCGAGGTGAGCACCTTAACCGCTAGACCAAACCAGCTAGAGAGACCTATTATTAGTTCCAGCAGAAATGCCGTAGAAGGCATAGATACAGTTTTATTTGCGAAAGTTTGTAATCTCACTCATCAGGATCACTGGAGTTCTTATAAGAGACCACTCGTCAACCGCAGAAAACTTACTCAAGCAATTGAAAACCTTAGCCCACGCGATGCGAATGGATGTCGACATTTGTTTGCTATGGGCGCCGCTAGCGCGTACTTAGAAAAAGGTTCGTTCCCTGAAAGACCTTTTACTACCGCATTGTTAGCAACACGACAGCTTCAGTGCAAAATGGTTTAGTAATAAGACCGTAGGAAATTTTGGAGTGAAAAGCGTCTCTAGTGGAAGGCTCATATAACAATAATAATAATAATGTACTTGATAAAGCGCCCTCAGAGAACTTAATCTCTTTCTAGGCGCTTTACATTTGCTGCAAAGGAAAATGCAATTGAATGGTAAGTAAAATCATGCTTGATAAACAAAAAAAATGAATAATATGGTTAAGGGTGACATGCACTGGGTCAGCATGCAAATATGGTTAGTGGCAGCATGCACACAGTGTCAGCACGCATAAGCACATGAAGGACGAATCACAGGGACCCACTAAATGCTGTCCTAAATAGGTGTGTTTTTAAGTTCCTTTTAAATGTGGTCAGGTCAGGGATGTTCTAAAGCAGGTCGGGAGGGAGTTCCAGGCTTTGGGAGCATATGAACTAAATGCACGGTCTCCAAAGGATTTAAGGTTTGACAGAACGGACAAAGTGCAAAGCGGCTTGGCAGGATATGCGACCTCCTTGCCTTCGACGGTGACATGGCGGCTTTTTTCTTGCAGGACCAAAAGGACGATAAGAGGTTAGTACTAACCGAGAGCGCAACTGAGAAAAGTGGCTTCTATGGCAAGGCAAATCTTCCCAGGGCATGCAGCAAGCGAACCCTACGGAACGAAAGTCAACGTCAGCCCTGCGGCTCGATCTACAAAGTCACTGGATTTAAAGACAAGGCGCCTTCCTACAAGGCAAACGTAAACGGTGGCAAAGGCTAAAAGTCTCATCAGGCTAGTAATTGACCTGCGCTTTCGGTCACAGAGAGAGAGCCGACGCTGCGTTGTTCAGTCACGTGACCACAGGCGATCGAATGCCGTATCGTATTCATTTCCCATTAGGTCAACTTATTATGTTTTGATCGGTAAATAAAATATAAACTGAAATTTTTTCAAAATTAGCAAGTTGGAAATTTTCCGACATGACTTCTCTTATTCTTGGCAAAGGGAGATTTTCTGTCCGTCATTAACTTACGCTCGCTCGATCCGCGTTTACTTGCCAATGTTAAGCTGTACTTACGCTGCTAGCTCTTGACCGTTATGGGTGATAATTCCGAAGAGGGTTCTGTCAGTATTGAAATGGACACTTTGTACTAATAAAGCATAAGAACCCAAGCCCTACTAGCGTTTTCTGAAATTCAAGTTTTTTTTTACAAGAATTCAATGTCTCTCGCGAGTCAGATAATGAAACTCATACAGCTAACGCCTCGTCATGGAATGTCGACTTTTTCAAAAAATGGCGTATAAGAAATAATTACAAGCTTGTCGCTATCTAAATGCTCACCAATTGAGCCCATATGTTCCGTTCGGGTCATTCACCACACAATCTGGCTCGCCAGGCTTGTCCTCGCACACCTGGAGCTAGATGTCACTGTAGTTTACTAATTGCCACCGGTATTATTGCGAATGAATATTACCATTTGTTGATTGCTGCTCAAATGCATTCTTGGTTGTCGCTTCCTGTGGCTTCCGGTTCACGAGTTTTCAACTCCACACAGAAAGTCCAGCACCACCAAGTGGTAAAGCATAAGGCCAATGGCCAGAATGTTTTTTCAATTTGTACCTATTGGAGACCCGGGTCCCCAAAAGGACCTGTGTCTCGCAAATACTTTTTAACGCCGCGAATACGAGTCAGATAGACCTCGTGATAAGGTCAATCGTCTTTTTTGGTCATTAAAGCTATACCACGATCAGAGTTCAATTTTTATTCCCCTCTACTTTTTGGCGAAGAAAGGCAGGAGTGAGGTCTGGCCAGGCTGTAAAGCGGGGGGGGGGGAGGGGGTTTCTTCGGGCGCCCGGGCTTCGTCTTCGGCATTTCGACATCAACCGCCGGTTTTTTCTTTGCCTAATAAGTGTACGGCACCGCGAGAGGATGCGGAAACGGAGTTGGCGTCCTCTGTTTTAAACATACATGACATGTATAACTGAACATGAGCATTTTCTACGATTTTGACTACTTATTTAGAAAATAATTATTTAATTAATTAACTCACTTTGAGCACGGGGCCTTTGCGGGAAGCCGGTTTCCCACCATTTGGTTCATTTCTGGAGCTATTCTTGAGCCTTCTACCGTAAGTATGGCTGCTAATCTCTCTATCGTGGCGGTCACCTGGCATCGTATGTCCCAAGCGGCTACTCTTAGGCTGTGCTTATTTTAAGGTCGAGTTCAACCTACGACGAACCCACTTTAAAACGGGACAGAAATCTTTAAGAGGCCCCTGACCAGCTCTGGGACTTGGTTGCAGTCAACTCACTTCCAGACCAAAACGGAAAATTTCTACACACCAAGTGGTCGAGATCAAGCGCTGTTTACAGGCCGCGAAATTTCTTGTTCCTCTCTATAAATACCGGACCGATGGCAAATGTCCTTCTCATTTAAATTTGACTTTCTATGTTGCCTGGCGCTCCCTTTGGCCTAAGTAAAATTTGACGGTTGTTTTGAGCCGGCCTGTTCTGAAACTCTGCAAGACTTGAAGAGATCGTTGTATCATCTTACGATAGCTCGCTTGAGCTTTAAAGGTTGCCACTTGCTGCGTCCTTCCGATTTCCCCTTAGACGAGTCTAAGTAGTCTAAATTCATCACATCCCATACGGAGACACGCAGTGCCACGTCCAGCGGCAGCACAAACCTCACACTTGTTATTATTTCATCCAAGTGTCACCACTCATAACTAATGACATTTTAGTAGTTTGATTGGTAATACTGGGACTTCAGCCAGAAAATAATACTTGATCACATTTTTTCAGACGATTGAATGCTGTCATCTCCTTTAATTGCCAAATCTTTTGCAAGCGATCGCACGCGGCGGGTGTCACATTCGGTCTGCAGTGTGAGCCCTCCTTCGCATCCAGAATAATCGGTGAATCGCGAAATCTCAGACACGTGACATTGAACTTCTGCCGGTACTAAAATATCTTCCTCGTCCTATGCTGCTCAACCTTCCATCTTGCCTGCCCTCACTGGTGAAATGTTACAACACGACACTAGCCGGCGTGCTAGACGAGTCTGCTCGTCTTTTAAGCGTGGTGTAAGCCTCGCCCAAACGGCATACGGTTTATCACGAATATTAAAATAGCTAAACGTACTAAGCTCAAGATTGAGAAGGCAAGTGAGATTGACAGATCAGGAATGACATTTCATCGAATGGAAAACAAGGAACAAACAGTAACGATACAACTCGATCATCCTAGCGAAGGCGATGCCCTGCTTCTATAAAAGTTCGAATCGCTGATCCAATGATAATTGAATAATGCCTTTGATATTAAACCGTCTCCTTATTCGAAACCAGGTCGGAAGCCCACCCAGTGATCCTAACGGCAATTGGAAAATTGCTTCTATATTTACGCTTCCGAAAAGATAGATAAGATCAGGGAGTTCTTTACACGGAAACTTTCCCACTCGAGTACTCTACTTCGTTGTGCTCTCTGGACGCCTTCTCCTTTAATTCTCTCCAGCACCTGAATGTCAGCAATCTAGCATGCCACGAGTGACCTCACCATGAAAATAATCTCCGAAATTAAGAAGACTAAAAGCCAATTTGACACTATACCCACATTTCGCCTTCTTCTATGCATCAATATGCTCTCTCCATCCATAACCAACGTAAACAATACATCATTAGAATGGTCTTTTCCATGATAATTAAAAAACGGCTGCTGTTGGACAAGTCATTAAGTAGGCAATGCTAGATATAATAAGCTTAAGCTGATTCCACAAATTCTCGCTAAGCCATTTAAATGTAAAGTGCAAGGGTGAGTAACGGCAGTGTAACTAAAAAGTAGTGACATAATCAAATCAGAAAAATCAATCACAACTTCAAATATTAATAGTTCCAGGCACCTTTTAGAGATAATGTCTGCTCATGGTCTGCAGCATTTCTCGGGTTAGATTATGACTTCAAAATGGAAAGCCGACCTAGTTGCCATGTCTCTGCTTGCTTTGTTTCATCTTTCAGCTGTGTTTGGTAATGCTGAGCACCAAGTCTCGAGGGCCTCTCATCTCAACTCGGCGTCGCTGACACGGTTCTGCAAGGTTTTAAAGTCATAACTCAGTAGGAGACGCCAGAACATTGACATAAATGGGACTCGATAATTCGAGGAACCTCTGTAGTACAGGTTAACCGAGGGTACAACTCTTTCAGATAATGTATACTCTTCTTATTGACGATGTAATCGCACAATCTAGGCTTTCTTCCCAATGCAAATGGCACACTGCTGAATCTGTGTTATGATAGCTCTCAACCTTCCAGAACCTCGAACTTTACAAACTCCCGTTATGCACGTATTGCTGAAATTTGCACGGACAAATTGCTCAAATTCAACGAAGATCAATCAAACTTACAAGTTATGGAAAATCTTTTCCGATTGAGAAATGAGAGAGCTTGGTGCTCACAATAGGCTCTGCCAGCATGTCTCCCGCAGCGTCTGCACAAAATCTAGGCACCCAATTCCAAAGTGACCAAAGTACCTAGCCGACCACATCAGCTCCAAAGTCATCTGTGTACTTTCAGTTGCAACAATTTGAACCAGCGTAGATGAGGATACCAAATGCAACCAGGTCTAAGTATTTCTGACAGCCCGTCCTTTTGTTTTTCTGCAGCTCACTACTTGTCTTTTTGGCTTGTGCTATAAAGCGCTTGCTGTTATTTTCAAAAAGTGGTACCAAGGTTTGTCTCTCGTGAATGTTGCGGCTGCTGCAATAAACCAGTATTCGCCGACAAGCACTGGCTCCCAATCGAACAGTACATAGAGTTCAAGCTGTCACCACTCAACCTTTGGTTCCTTCTTCCTCTCGCTCCTGCCCACTCGTCAGAATAATAATAATAATAATAATGCATTTGATAAAGCGCCGTCAGATACCTCAATCTCTTTCTAGGCGCTTTACATTTGCTGCAGAGCGAAATGCAATTGAATGGAGAGTAATAGCATGCTTGATAAATAAACGAAATGAATAACATGGTTAGGGGTGACATGCACAGGGTCAGCATGCAAATGTGGTCAGTGGCAGCATGCACAGTGTCAGCACCCATAAGCACATGAAAGACGAATCCCAGGGACCCACTGAATGCTGTCCTAAATAGGTGTTTTTTTAGTTCTTTTTAAATGTGGTCAGGTCAGGAGATTTTCTCACGCAGGTTGGGAGGGAGTTCCACGCTTTGGGAGCATACGAACTAAATGCACGGTCTCCAAAGGATTCAAGGTTTGTACGAGGTATTTGTAGACTGTTGGATTCCGAAAAGCGGGTGGTACGGTGCTTGGCCTGATGGGGGAGTAGATCTGAGAGATAGGCTGGAGCCGAAGAATGAAGTGACCTAAAAGTGAGCGACCAAACCTTGAAGTCAATCCCTTGCTTGACTGGTAGCCAGTGCAGGTCGGCGAGAAGTGAAGTAATGTGGCAACTGCGACGCTCACGACAGACAAGCCTAGCTGCAGAGTTTTGCAACGCCTGCAATCGCCTGATCGCACATGCTGGTAGGTCAGTGAGCAGTGAGTTGCAGAAGTCGAGACGGGATGTCACGAATGCATGGACCAACTTGGACGAGGTATCCTTATCTAAACAAGCCCAAATTTTAGCAATGTTATGATTCTGAAAATAGGCAGATTTGACTGTGCAGCTGATACGGTCGTCTAACGAGAGGTAGCTTTGGAATATGACACCTAAATTTCGAGCTGATTCAACCGGAGATATGCTTGCAGAGCCCATTTTGAGCGTCAGCCTTTCCAAATTTGTGAATCGCACAGGGTTTGCCCATAACTAGTAAGTTAGTTTTATCGTCGTTTAGTTTTAGAAAATTTGCTGCCATCCATGTGCGGATGTCATCAATACATGCAGCAAGTGAGTTTAGAGAATTTGAGGTGCTCGAAGGCTAGGAGAGATCAAAGCAAAGGTACAACTGTGTGTCATCTGCATAGAAGTGGAAGGCTAGATTGTGCCTGGCAATCCCATAAGCAAGAGGGAGAGTATATACCATGAAAAGAACCGGACCTAGCAGGGACCCCTGAGGTACCCCACATTTCAGAGGTACCTCAGATAATCTTTGTCCATTCAAGTCAATACTCTGGAGTCTCCCACTGAGATAGGACCTTAACCACTGCAGAGCAGTGCCAGTGATACCCTGGCGAGATGAGAGGCGCTCTAGAAAAACTTTGTGATCGATGGTATCAAAGCTGCTGAAAGATCGAGCTAAACAAACAGAGACACTCTACCCATGTCTGCATTCGTAAGTAGATCGTTGTATACCCTAAGCAATGCTGACTCTGTGGAGTGATTAGTTCTAAAGCCAGACTGGAACATATTAGCAAGGTGTGAGGTTTCGATATATGAGTTCAGCTGGTCCACCACGACCCGTTCCAGTGCCTTTGATAGGAATGGTAGAAGGGTGACTGGGGGGATAGTTGCTTACATTCTCTTGGTCAAGTGTTGATTTCTCGAGAAGTGGCCTGACTACAGCTTTTTTGAAAGGTGCTGTGACATGACCTGAGGCTAATGACATAATAATGATGTTGGTTATGCATGGCAGCAGCAGATCAATGCAACGTAGGAGCAGGACAGTGGGAACAGGGTCCAGAGGACTTGTTGTCTTCTTTGATTGAGATTCGAACTTCGGGACTAGATTACTAGTGACCTGCTTAAATGTAGACATTGAGGTGCAGCCAGGAATTTGGGGACAACATTCTAGTGGGATGTTGTCATCGCAGGGATGGAGCTCCTGATCTTGTCTATCTTCTGCACAAAGAATCGAGAGAAGCAATCGGCTAGATCATCACAAGGATCATCAGGTAAGGAGCTAATCTGGGAACGGTTGAGGAGATGGTTTATCGTCGACATCAGGATTTTGGATTGTGCATCTGTGATTCAAAAATGTTTCTTTAGAAGCTAGACTTGGCCTTTGCCAGGATCGATTGGTACGACCTACAGTAGTCTTCATATGCCTGTCGGTGGACAGTCAGTCCAGATCTTTTGTATGCTTTTTCAAGATTTCGCTTAATAGACCAGGCTAGTTTAATGTCTGTGGTAAACCATAGGTCGTCTGGGTGGGGGCGCACAGTGGGCTTTGTCAGATAGGCAAACTCGTCGAGCGTGTCAGCTAGTGTTGGTTGTAGCTATCTACAAATGATGACAGATCGGAGGGAGGACTGAGCAGCAGAGGTGAAACAGATTTTCTCGAACGGACAGTATCGATGTCAAGGGTCTTGAGGTTTTGCAATTCATCTTTTATTTTAGAGGAGGAGGTGGGCACGCACTGTAGATTGAATGAGATCTGCTTGAACTACTCTTAAGCCAGGCTAGGCATCGTGCCACCCGCTCTTCCGGTACAATTCATTTGGCTGTGTCTCGACGTAACTCAAACCTTATTGAGTCCGCGCCTTTAGTTTGTAGGTTCTCAAAACATTGAGCTTACTGCCAACTAAAGTCATGAAATCGCTCATTGGAAGACATGGTCGAAGCTGCCAGAAATATAGTTTCCTTACAGTAAATGCTGGATCCGTTTAAATTGTCCTCTACATGCTTGTGAGTGCTGGCGCTGTTCGTGTCGTCGCTAATCATATTAACAAGCTTCTCTTTCAACAGTAGAAAAGTGCATCGAATGACTCGTCGACGAAATTGACCCATGACACAGTGTCTTATCAGGGCTAAGAGAACTGTCTTACTATCACTGTAAAGGTTGTGCTAGTTTATTCGGACCATTGTTTGGAATTTAGTAGTAAACTGTCTGGTGCAAATTTGAGAAATTATGGTGACAGGAAATCTACTCTCTGCATGCTGATCTATCGACTGGTGAGCCGTGATGGCACACTAGGTAAGGCGGTTGCTTTCACGACCTCGGTCCCGAGGTCATGGGTTCGATTCCTGCGGTGGGCGATTCTTTATCGCCACTCCAAGCGGTGGTGATAGCCGTAAAGGCTCTTCTGTCGCTATACAAAAAGAGGCTTTTTAATCAGCTAGGATTTTGTGTGTGTATCGACTGAGGATGTATCGTATGCGAAAATACAAAGTCAATGGCGTGTGGCAACTAGGTCGCACACCTTTATACGGTCAACTTTGGCCACACAGCTCGAAGAAGTCACACGGTATTGCCTTTGGGTGGCCACACGCTTGTGTTTTACTCAGCGAAGAGCCTCGCTGGGGGTGTGAAGCAGTGACACTCTGTAGCACCTTCGGCAAAGGTCAAGCTTCCAATACTGTGCGGTCAGCCATAGCCCTGAAAAGTTGACGCGGAAAAGTTAGGCCCAGAGAGGCTACTCGCTTGACGAAAGGGAAGCAGACTCGCTACAGAAATATGGATCTGGCCTGAAATAGCTGTGTAAGATTTAAGATATTTCATTTGCATAGCGCCCTTAGAGAACTCAATCTCTATTCAGGCGCTTTATATATGCCACGGGGCTCGAGCCAACGACCTCGGCTGGATCTTGATCTGGGCGAGCACCTTAACCTCAGGGCCAAACCAGCTCGGCACTGAGGAGAAGCCGATCCGTTAAGTAAACACACTAGCATTTTGAACTCCGGGTTTTTGAGCTTCCGAAAACTTTGTTGTGTATTGCCATACCTTTAGTATTATTATATAGGTATTTCGATGCAGATCGACCACATGGCAAAATGTAACTTGAATTAGGCATTTCGCGAAGCAATATGCATAAAACAGCGCTCCGAAAGTGTTTTCGTATTGGTTGGTTAGCAGATCCTAATAAGAAACATGCATTCCTTGAGAGGCTTTATGGTCTCCGAAAATAGTAAAGACTTTCTTGGAACTCCTAAAATTATCAGCAGCATTATCAGTCTGCTTATGGTTCCTATTTTCCGCTGACTCTGCCAATTATTCTCAAAACAGCATGTCTTTTTCTGTCATCAACTTTACAAGCATGGTGCTTACTGTCGTCATTTCGAACTTACAGCTGCCAACCGAGTAATTGGATGACTGAGGTGTTGAAATAATGATAATAATATAAATTAGTTATATAATAATAATAATTTTTTATAGCGCCCTCAGAGAATTCAATCTCTTTCTACGAACCTTAAATCTGCTGCAGAGGAAGCATGATCGAATGGTTAGTGGTAGCATGCTCAATGAAGAAATATTCAAGTTCGCATTATGATTTGATTTCCTAGTGATAAGCCAACTACATCTGTAATAGACATGCAGGGCTCGCAGTATTAAACCGGAAGTTGCACGACAGCAATCGAATGTCAACAGGATGGCTGTTAACAGCCAGGCACGAGAGTTGCTTGTAAGGAAAGTATTTTATTATTTGGCTTTCCGCAATGCCAGGATGCTTAACCACAAGAATTTTAATGGAGGTGCATAGTCCTCTTTCAATAATCAACGTTTACTTGGTCTCTGTGGCTAAGTCTTTAGTCTTACTTGTAGCACCTCAAGTGGAGCAACTGAGCGTTGCCAGTTGTCTCTTTGTTGCCGAGCAAGCTCGGCCTCAGTCTGATCAAGATTAACATTGCAGCCCTCGTTTAGCATGCATCTGCAAAGTTCCGGGAAGGCCTGCTGTGCTTTCAACTTGACGTTGTCAAGTATTTGTCTCGCTTAGAGGTCAGATAAAGCAGCGACAGCAGAAGCTTTATCGGAATGCAGCACGTGACTGTTACTGCTTTACTTAGGCTACGAGCTACCTCAGTGTGCTAAACCCTCGCCAGAAGGGCTCCGCTGCAGAATGGCACAGGCGAATCTTCGGCAATGGAGCAATGCTAGGCTGATAACTTTTTATGAATCGTGGTGGCTCTGTAAAAGTGCGCCGAAGCTAGGTTTTCTCATTCTACCATTATGTTCTAATTTTCTATGTAATTGTATTTACGGAGGTTATAATAGCATTTACTGTTATTACAAAGAACTGCTTAAGTATGCCAATATAGTCGGAACTTCACAGCTGGTAACAGTTGAGACCGATGTGCATGAGTTCTTCTGCAACTCACTGCTTACTGGCCTACCAGCATGTGCGATCAGGCGATTGCAGCTGGTGCAAAACTCTGCAGCTAGGCTTGTCTGTCGTGAGCGTCGCAGTTGCCACATTACTCCACTTCCCGCCGACTTGCACTGGCTACCAGTCAAGCAACCGATTGACTTCAAGGTTTTGTCGCTCACTTTTAGGTCCCTTCATTCTATGGCTCCAGCCTATCTGTCAGATATACTAACTCATCGTACCACCCGCTTTTCGGAATCCAACAGTCTAGAAATACCTCATACAAACCTTAAATCCTTTGGAGACCGTGCATTTAGTTCATATGCTCCTAAAGCCTGGAACTCCCTCCCGACCTGCGTCAGAACATCCCCTGACCTGACCACATTTAAAAGGAACCTAAAAACACACCTATTTAGGACAGCATTTAGTGGGTCCCTGTGATTCGTCCTTGATGTGCTTATGCGGGCTGACACTGTGCATGCTGCCACTAACCACATTTGCATGCTGACCCTGTGCATGTCACCCCTAACCATATTATTCATTTCGTTTGTTTTTCAAGTATGATTTTACTTACCATTCAATTGCATTTCACTTTACAGCAAATGTAAAGCGCCTAGAGAGAGATTAAGTTCTCTGAGGGCGCTTTATCAAGTGAATTATTATTATTATTATTATTAGTTCTAAAAATTATTTATACCGCAACTGCATCCTATGGTAAAACTTTTTTGCTTTATCTAAGAAGAGCTGGTCTTTCATTTATAAGAGGCGGGTTTTCAAGTAGTTCTTACTTGATCTGTGCAAAATTTGATGCACTTGAAGCATCGGAAACAGTTTTATGTGAGTTAATAACTGGATTCTCTCACCTTAAGACCGTCTGCACCAAAAGCCTCTTCTCAACGGGCGCCAGACGGTTATAATAATAATAATAATAATAATGCACTTGATAAAGCGCCCTCAGAGAACTCAATCTCTTTCCAGGCGCTTTACATTTGCTGCAAAGGGAAATGAAATTGAATGGTGAGTAATATCATGCTTGATAAACAAACAACATGAATAACATGGTTAGGGGTGACATGCACAGTGTCAGCATACAAACGTGGTTAGTGGCAGCATGCACAGTGTCAGCACGCAAGTTACAGTCCATTCTACAGGCTAGGTAGAAGATATCGTCTCATCTATTCTCAATTAATCGGGCGCCGCACCGCTTGCGAGTGCACGCTCGCACGCTCGAAGCGGAGCGAAGCTGTCGCCGGCCGCCGCCCTCGCTATACGTGCGGGCAAACGAGGGTCTCGGAGCGTGGAACGTCGTCCGCTCGGCAGAAGTGTGCTCGTTACAGACGGCGGCGACCCGAGCGGCCGCGGCCGGCAGGTCGTGAAGCTCGCTCCGACCTCTTCCGCCTCGCGACCGCCGAGTCCAGCAGGCGGCGCAGTGCCGCTGTGTGACGGCTTCTAACGGAGCGCGCCGCCGGACGAGCCGTCGCGGCGCTGCGGGCGATCGCGGCGCTGCGACCAGGCCCAGAGGTCGACGCGGAGCACGGCAGCTCGGCGAGCGAACGCGGAGCGCTTAAGGTGACGGGGACGCACTCGACTGTCTCGCGCTTTGTGCGGCCATTGTGCACCGGCTTGTTGGATTTAGCGAGCCCCGAAAAGCTCGTGACAATGCAAAAATAAATAGGTGACTCAGCAATAATGCCGGCGCGCGGGCCGAGCAGCAGTCAATGCGCTCGGAGCGACTCGGTGGCGCAGGAATACACTGGACCTGCGGGCGCTGGTAGCGAAGTTAACCACCGGCTGGCCGCTAGAGCTCTTGTGCGGCTGACGGCAGAATGCAGCGCAGCGGAGCCGCTGCGCTGCACTCTCCACAGGCAGCAGCCGAATTCACTGGCTGCATGCAGGGCCAAGGCACCGCGGCGGCGCTAGCTCGCGCCGCCGCTGTGCCCGATCCGTAGGTGCGCGCCACCAAGAAAGTAGACGCGTCGAGCCCAACCGCCACTCCAGTCAGCTCGGCGGAACGCATCTAGTGCGACATCTCCTCCCTCTCTAAGGGCACGCTCCATTGATCGGAGTGGCACCTCGCGCTGGTTGAACTGGCGAACTGCAGGTGGGCGCGAACCCAGTTCGCCGTAGCGCGGCGACCAGGGTGCCCGCGCCCAACGGACTGTGGGCGGGGCCGGCAGCGGCTGCAACTGATGGCGTGAAAACGTGGGATTGACACCCTAAGGTGCCTGAGGGGATCGTGTAGTGGCTAGCTGCTAGTCCTCCACTATTTCCTGCTAAAGACGGGCCTCGCAGGGCCGGGGGGAGAGAGAGCGCGCGACGCCAGCCGTTTCACGTCAAACTCCGGGCGCCGGCTGTGCCTCTGGCTGCATTCCGTTAACCAGCAACTGCCATCAATCAGCGAAATAAGACGACGCGAGCGTCATCATTTAAAGGATTGTAGCGCTTGGCGACATGCATCCGAGCGAAAGTGGCGGCGGCAGCTAAGCAGCACGGTACCTACGGCCGGGAACGGCGTCTATAGCGGCGGCATTTGGGTGCCCTCAGCAGCTAATTATAGCAATTCCTCCTTCACCTTAGTCGCAGCTGACTGCGTTTGCACGTCGTCGGCTCGGGGCGGTGTGAAGCCGCCGCGGACGCAGCCGCATCTGCCGCAGCCGCATCTGCCGCAGCCGCGCTGCGCAGCACCGCACCTACGGCCGGGAGCGGCGTTAAAAGAGCGGCGGCCATTGCCCTCAGCAGCTAATTATAGCAATTCGTCCTTCACCTTAGCCGCAACGTCATTGGCTCCGCTTGCCGGCGCCTTGCGTCGGATATGGAGCCGCCGCGGACGCCGCCGCCGCCGCCGCGTCGAAAGCTGGTCACCGTCGAGCCGCTGGTGTTTGCGTACATCTTCTCGCTGACGGTGCACACGATCGCCTATCAGCAGCTGCTCTACACCGCCTACTGCCTGCACTACGGCAGCGGCGGCGCCGGCGCCGGCGGCGGCGCCGCGGCGGCCTGCGACAACGCCACCGCCGCCGCCGCCGCCGCCGGCTCGCCGTCTGCCAAGAGCGTCGTCGACGCGCTTCAGGCGTCGACGTCGCGCATGCGCTTCCTCTGCTCCGCTGTAACGATCCTGCCGAGCGTCTTCGTCTGCGCTTACCTGGGCGCCTGGAGTGACCGCTCGAGCCGGAAGCGGCCGCTGCTCGTGCCGCCGATCGGCGCCGTCGCCGCGTACGCCGCCTGGGCCGCCCAGGCGCGCTTCGTCGGCAGCCTGGACCCGGCGTACGCGCTGCTCAGCAGCGTGCCGCTCGGCCTCAGTGGCTACTTTACGGCGGCGATGCAGACCTGCTACAGCTACCTGGTGGCCGTCGCGCGGCCCGACGAGCGCACGATGCGCATCGCCTTCGTCGACGGCACGCTCGGTCTGGCGGCGGTGGCGGCCTCCTTCTCCGTCGGCCCGCTGCTGCTGCGCCTCGGCCCGACGTGGACCTACGTCACGCTGGCGGCGATCAACGTCGCCGCGGCGCTCTACTGCGTCCTGTGGATCGACGAGGTGCCGCCGCCGCCGCCGCCGCCGCCGCCCAGCCGCAAGGCATCGGCGGCGTCGAGCGATCGTCGCGGCGGCGGCGGCGGCGGCGTGCGTGACCGCTGCATGTCGATCGTCACCCCGATGTACGACTACGCTCGGTGCGTGCTCAGGAGACGGAGCGGTCACGCGAGGCTCTACCTGCACGTCTCCATCGGCGCCTTCTTTCTCGCCTACTGCAGCGCCGACGGCGTGTCGGACGTGCTGTACCTGTACCTGACCAAGGTGCGCGGCTTCAGCACGTCGCTGTACGGCTACTACGCGGGCGTCGACTTCGGCCTCAAGCTGACCATCGGCTTCGTCGCCCTGGCGTTCGTGCGCCGCCGCCTGCGCGCCGACGACCTGACCGTCGCCATGTTCGGCTGCGTGTCCTCGGCGCTGTCCTACTCCGTCGTCTGCGCGTCCGTCGAGCCGTGGATGATCTGGGTGTCCTCCGGCGTCAACTGCCTGCAGCTGCTCTACGGCGTCGGCTTGCGCAGCTACGTGGCCGCCCTGGTGCCCAGCGACGAGCTGGGTAAGATATTCGCCTTCATGTCGTCCGGGCAGAGTCTGCTCACGTTCGTCACGTCGCTGCTCTTCAACAACCTGTATCCGGTCACGCTCGCCTTCTATCCGGGCCTCTGCTTCGCGCTCGCCTCGCTGCTCAGCGTCGTCGCCCTCGCCGCGACAGCGCTGCTGAAGAATCACGCCAGCCGACGCGCTCCGGCGCCCGGCGGCTGCTGCGAGCGGCCCGAAGACGGATCGCCGTCGCCGTGCAACGACGGCGACGCCGCCGCTGAAGACGCCCGACGCTTGCTCGCATCCGGATCGGTCAACGCCGAATGAGTCGCAGGTTGAAAGAGCTCTGTCAGCAGCGGCGACCGGCGCGGCGACGATCGCCGTGCCGGTTTCGGCGAACGTCGCGGTCGAGTCTTAGCCGTCGCTGCGAACGAGCAGCTGGCGCGCTGGCCGAGCAAGGCTGGCGAGGCGGTGGCCGTCGGCGAGCAAGACTGGCGAGGCGCTTCGTCTCCGGAGCAGCGTCGCCAAAGCCGAGTACTCGCACGGCAGGCTTTTGTTGCGAAGCAGACTGGAGTCACTCGGGTCGCGCCCCCAAAATTCGGCGTCAGAGACCCTTGCCGGCATGCCAGGCCGACGGCGACGCCGCGCCTGCGGCGTGCATACCAGGTGGATTTTTCCGTTTCAGAATCTCTCGTCGCTCTCCCGGCTAGGCCCGGCGACTATAGGGTGCTCGCATGCGAGATGTTTCGAGCCAGCTCCTCACTCCTGCGATATTTCGCTCAGTTGTACTAACATTTTTACGTTTATCCGCGTTTGCAAGGCAGCCTTGTTTGCGCAGCAATATAAATATCTCGTTGGTCTCGCCAGTTTTTTGCGTAGAAACGATCGCCCGCTGCTGGCTCGGTCTCACTTCGCCAGCAGAAATCGTGGTTCTCGAAATTGGCTCAACAGCAAGTCAGTCCTCGGTAGGCTCGACACGAAGTACCGGTGTCCAGGGGCCAAAATGAATTTTTGATAGATGACCCCATTAGTTCTACATTCAAGCAGACATAATTTTGTCAGCATAACCTTGCACAGTTTGTGCAAGCTTAAAAGTTTGGTAAATCTCAGTAAAGACAGCTAAAATTCGTGAAGCAGCAACAAGAAAATTTTGCATACCTATAATGCCAGAAAAAATAATAGTGTTAAGGCGTTTAAATAGCGCGCAAGAGGGAAAAATCTGTTTCTAATATGGTTGTACAAGAAATTCTCTTCGTATTTGCTTCTTCGGTGAATCGTGGACAAAATAGCAATTTGGTATTCTAAAGCCCGGTTTAGACCGCTAGTCTTGCTTCCTACCTACTCGGGTCTTTGATGTATACGCAACAAATACGGTGGGGTGGTCCAGACTTAGGGAAAACTTGGCGAACACTCAACAAGGTTCAACCTTTCCAGCCGACACTTAGCCAGTGACCAATAATTGACGCCATTCAGGCCACGCATACCGCGTTGCTTAACGTGGATGGCCGACGACTTGACCAGCGAAGTCATAGTGGCATTCCATGCGAGCCCCTGTTTATGTAACACACTAGCGTACAGGTTTCAATCTGGCGGTAATTGCGTTAGCGAAGCGTGGCCGCCGAGAAATGCTGCAGCTATCCCGTGAACGCGCAGTGGACGGAGCGAGTGCGACGCGAGACTTGGAACCAGACTGCCGTCTACTCCTGCTGCAAACGGAAAGACCGAAGTAAGACTCGATTAAGGTAGGGAGCAGGTAGGAAGCAAGACTCGTCGTCCAAGTCAGGCTTAACGAAAAGTATTAGTGAGACCGGATACAAACGACGGACGCGGAGCGCCCGTTTCTGCGTGGGCGGCCGCTACGACGAGTGGAGGGAAGAAAAGCAGCAGGCGCCGACATAATGTACGTGCGGCGTAGGATTATTTCGCTCCCGCTATCGCGCCAGCAGCTGCGCGACTGAGCGTCTGACTCGCTGTCTGGCGGCCACAGCGGCCAGCAGCAGCGGTCGTGCAGACAGGGGCCAGCCCAGTGGCCGCTTTAGCTTCTCGAACTTTCTGCCTCCGCTACAAACGGCGCGCGCGGGCAGATCGCCGCAGCGCCGCGCGCTTCGCTGGCGCCGCAAGACTTGCCTCTGCAGCGGCTTGTGTGGAAGCTGGTGCTGCTAGGCAGCCCAGCTAGATCGTGTATAATAAGACGGAACGACTTCATCGTTTCTGCGCGCGAGAGGCGAAAATTCTTCGCGTATTCCCGTTTTGGAGAGCGAGCTGGAGAGTGAGTTGTAGAGTAGAGGCTGCGGTCGTAGCCAGGCATTGCTTACTGCCTGGACGGCAATTACGGAAGCGTCGCTAGTCCCTTTCTTTCGTGCAAAGTCTGGAACTCACTTCCGACTTGCGTCGCGACATCCCCTGACTTGACGACATTAAAAAAATCTAAAAACGCATCTATGTATCGTAACATTTGGTGGGTACTTGGTATCCGATCTTTATTTGCCAATGCGTGCTGACAATGTACATGCGGCAACTAATCATATTTGCATGCTGACCCTGTGCATATCATCCCTATTCATGTTATGCTTGTTGTCATTGAGCATGCAACCACTCAACATTCAATGGTGCTTCCTTTGCAGTAAATTTATAGTGCCTAGAAAGAGATTAAGTTCTCTGAGGGCACTATATCAATTATTATTAATATTGCTATAAGGTTAAAGTTCAGCATTTGAGAATTTCGCAAATTTTTTTTATAAAAACGTATTAGGAAAATTGACGCCTAATTCACATTACACTTTGGTATTTTCGAAGATGGATTAGCGAAGTTCAAATTTGAACCTTTCTCTTCAAGATTACCGACGACGAAGCAAAAGAAACGGAGCCAGTTGCCTAACGCAGAAGTTTCTCGTCGTGATAGTTCTGGACAATCATTCCCAATAGCTTCGCTAATAAGTATTTTCTGCATACTTAGTAGTTCGAGTACACACAGGTCGTAAACTATAAAGCAGAATCATCAGCTTCGTATATTTTGGCATCTGGCATTAGGTAGCCGGGGTACGATTGGGTCCACACTAAAATACATCTCTACCAGCTAGAAGGCGTACAAAGTTCACCAGGCTGTCTGAAAGTTATCGCCGCTGTCATCCAGCCGTAATGTGATTTAATGCATCTCCGTCTGTCACTCTACAAAGACATAAAGACTATGTGGGTGTTACGCAGGAGAGTTTTGTATAGCCCACTCACAGCCTTAGCGGCTTTTGGTACGAATTCGGTAGCCAACAGACTTCATCTCATGCTGCAAAGAGAAAATGGGAAGCATAGCAAAGTCAGGAGAGCAGTTTAGGTAGTGGCAGTACTCAATCGAGGATGGCAGTCGCTTTAACGAACTTATTAATGCACTTGAATAAAGGTGCACGCACGCAATTGAGCAGCAAATTATTCAGCGAAAAAAAACATGCCTGAGATGTGCGAATGGTACGGTGGAGAGTTCTGTCCGGGCTGCCATCAAGGAGGCAAAAGAGTGCGCGTTCAACTGCAGATGCTTGGACGAGGCAGCCATTTACGAAATCATCATTTATGAGCTCAACGGCTCAACATTAGATCGGCGACAGATTAGGCCGCCAAGCTGCCATGTTTCATCGTCAATTGTTCGATGGACAGCACACTGGAAATCGATTAGTCAATACTTTGCCAAACACGAGGATTCGCTCGAGTATTTAAGAAGAACAAAGTGTCCACAGGGCCAAACGAGGCGGAGGCACCGACCGTAGTGAAAGCGACACGTGACGCAAACCTACCGAGGATCTCTAACTGTTCCCTAACGCTGCTGCTGGCTCAGCATGATGCCGTTCTGTCGCGGTCACATGTTTCTACCTGGCAAGACTCTAACGAAAGAATTGTGGAACTTGTTTAGCCTTTTGATGGAGCTCTGTCGAGAGTTCATGCCATTCACGAGCAACTCGTGGTGCCGACAATCATTCGCTTCAGAATGGAGTGACAAGATGAAAATTGACATGCCGGGCGCTGGATCATTTGATAGTGCACAAACCAGTCCATGTTTGTAACTGAATTCGACGACGAGTACAACTAAGCTATCCATGGCAACCAGTCAGTGGGCTTTAGCAGCAGAAGTTTGAAAGCCTACTGACCTGTTTTTGCTGCCATTTGAACAACTGGCCTATGAAATAAGCTGCAGCAATTTAGGTATTTCAATGATCGTGCCTGCTCTTATTGCGATCTTGCTATATCTTTAAATAAAATAGTTCTAATGACGGCATCGAGAAGGCAGTTAGCAGGCTAATAGCATCATTATTGAGTAGATTTACGAGTTTGCGTGAAAATGTCCTACACATTAGGGGCTGTCTGCATTCTTCTGGACTGCTATTCCTCAATAACGACCCTCGTGTCGTCCCTTGATGTGCTTATGCGTGCTGACACCATGCAGGCTTCCACTAACCATATTTGCATGCTGACCCTGCGCGTGTCACTTCTAATCATGTTTAGCTTGTTGATATTGAGCATGCTGTGACTAACCACACGAACATGCTTCCTTCACAGCAAATGCAATGTTCCTAGGAAGAAATTAAATTCGATGAGGGTGCCATACAAATGTATTATTAATGTATATATATATATATATATATATATATATTATCTGGGCTGGATTCGCGCTTCAAATGACGGTCATTAGTCGGTATGCAGCAAGTAAAATCCAAGACCGGCATTGCGACTGCTACATTAAGATCCCAGCTAATATAGTTACCAGCTACAGTCTGGCCGTCGTGATATTTTTTGTGCTGCTGACAAATAAGCACCAACAACAGAAACAAATTAAAGAAGGCCTTTAGTCCTCACGATATAAACTCTTGCTTATTAATGTAGCTAATGCTGCTAATGCAATATTTGTTATTAGAGAAACACAAAAGGCAATTTCTGATTTTAGTTGCATTTGTTTCATTCCTAATCTACACAGACTCAAAAAAGAATAATGCAGTTAGCTATATTTTCAGTTTATATAATAAATTTACCGAACTAAAACATTTATTACTTTCAACATTTTGAACCTGGTAGGTAGACCTATTCTGTAAACTCTTCGTAGACGAGTGAATAGTTGGTCCGTTGTTGGTATTTGGCCGAATACTGAAATCCGCTATTCAGTTCAGCACTAGTTTCTAGGCACTTTTCATATGCTGAAATCAAACACTGATTCACAGTGCATTAGTAATAACGTGCGAGCTTCACATCGAACCAGCAAACATGGTAGCACCTGTACTTCTGGCTTTGTTTTACATGTCGTAAAGTCGGGAATCTCGCAACGTCAGCAGTCGGGAGCGAGTTACCGGCTTGATAAGCTTGCGTAGGGATCGCATCGTCTCCTCAGGATTCAGTTTGGTTGTTCGCACAGCTAATGGGCTCTACATCGTGCTCGTCATCATGTTTGGCGTCATCGCACGGGCCTCAATCGGGCTGCTGAAGAAACAATCAGTGCCCCTGACCTTCGCAGCTTCAGCTGACGACGCCCAGGCGCCCGTTTATTGTACGGATTGGTCCTCGTGATGTCGGCTCCATCGTTGTCCTTTTTCTTTCGATCGAATTATTAACTGGCGTGGCGGTAGTTTTTTTCGACGAAAGATATTGCGAGCATTCTTACCCGTTCTAAAAACGGCCTCCGACGACTCCAAGCAAGACGTGGAGCTTTGTCCAACTTCTTCGTAATAAGTTCGGTTATTCCACCGACGTCGCCGCTCACGTTCACCGGCTTTCAAACTTGGGAAACGTGAGTTTAAAGCGTTTTTAGCACTCTTTGCGGTAGTGGCTGATTCGCCGCGCATCAGCGTGAAGTGAAAAGGCGACCGAAGGCCGTTGTTAATTCGGGTTCCCATCAAATTCGTTCGACGCCCCGCGTCCGCAGAGCAGGCTGCAGGAGCGGCCTGTTAAGCTCCTCTCGCTGAATGGCCGCTCGCTACAAACCAACCGGCTCGGATTGTCCGCGACGTCAGGCCGTCGAGGAGAAGCTAGATGCACCTGCGCTGAGCGAAGCGTGGATGACACCCTGCTCTGATGGCTGTACACAAATGTCTGAGACCACTTCACTCGGGTTTTCATTCTTTTACTCCAAGCGGTCTGACGTGGTGGGTGACGGGTCGCTGTCGCTATTCATGAATCGTTCGTCTACTTAAATGTATATATATATATAAGGCCTGCAGCTTTTCGCATGGGCCGTAGTTTCAATCAGCTGCTGTCAGGTCCCCATCAAAGACCGAGCGTCTCAGTCGTAGCCTACCGAACTCCTTCCGGCCGTGCGAGCTTGTATGCGGAGTCTTCGGAGTTCCTCATTGAAAATACTCATGCGTGATAGGCCGCTATTGATGGGAGGAGACACCGACATTCACGTTATACGCTGGTCGTACTTTTGCTGCGGTGCTGCTTCGGGAGCACGGCGAACCGCCCGCGGTATGAGGCACGTCGTGGGCGGTGCTGGCAGCCCATTAAAGGAGCGGCCGGCGTGGTTAAGTGGCTTCGCGCGAATTTGGTAGCCAACAGACTACATCTCGCGAAACAAAGAGAAAGTGGGAAGCATAGCAGAGTGATGAGAGCAGTTGAGGTAGAGAGTAGCATGGAAGTAGCAGCTCAGGAATGCTGAAAAGAATAAGCCATAGCCGGCAGCAGGAGAGCAGTTGTCGTTGCGTTGCAAACTGAGGTGAAGTGGAAGAATGAAACAGCTATTTTATTCTCCAAACACGACCTGAAGGCACGAGGAGGCTGAAACTGGTGCAGCAGTTCAGCTTGGTATGGAGGAGTCAAGCCGTGGCGGGCCTTGTGGGTCAGCATAGGAACTTTGCTCTGTATCCGGTGATCAACCGGCAGCCATCCCAGCTCTTTTAGCAAAGGAGACACGCGGTCCAACCTCTGGGACTTAAAAACTAGCCTTGCAGCCATATTCATAGCCATCTGCAGTCCCGAGGGGTCTCGAGAGGGGCTCGCGGGGCGCGTGCATGCACGTGCACAATCTCTCCAGTGAGAAGTTCCAGAAAGCGGCTGCTCGATTGGAAAAACGCCCGTCGGCCACATTTCTGAGGCGGCTGACCGCGGGCGCCATCAGTTGACGCCAGTGGATTCTAAATACTGAGTCAGCTGATCATTCTTGAAAGGGCTGGGTAGGCGCAAGTAGGAAGCGGAGAGATAACACTCCGAGGAACGAGATTCAGTGGACAAGAGGGCCTGATTTACAAAGAAGAGTGCTTGCTGACTATAGGTTCCGAGGCCAAGTGGTGGAAGTGCGCTGACCCGTCACGCTTAGCCGTGCCAGTCGCTCTGCCATCAGCAGGCTAGCTAGCGACTGCCAAAATGCACTGGCGCTGGAGCAGCAGCAGCAGCCGCCGCGCTGTACTCGTCAGACGAGAAGGTGGTCTCAATGACTGGGTTCCATGCGCATTGTTTATAATCGGTGGTTAATAATTAGTGATAATGCATCGCGTAGGTGCCCAGTCGCCGAGGTGGCAGAGCGTACGAAACAACGAGCTGCCGCCGCCGCCGGGCAGTGAGGAGACGAATTGGTTGATGCTTTTTTTTTATTCGCCTCGCTTCCGCATTGACACCAGTTTTTGCGAGCAGAGCAGCATTCGCCTGCCTGCGGCGTGCACCTTGGAAGCTTTTAAAGCTTGAGATTTAGCTTGACGATTGATTTTAATAAAAAGAAGTGAAGTGAATCTAAAGTTGATTCCTCGTAGCTTTCCACGTATCAAAGGCTCACTAGAAAAGCGCCTTCCCTTGATATATACTCTGTTATTCAGCCACCATAACAAGACCTAAGCCATTGCAAAATTGTGACTGTAATGCTCAGATGAGACTACAATGCACTCACGAAAGATTTGATGGTTTATGGTATTTTAAGCTGCCGAGAGATCGTGCAAAACAAGCAGAAAAACTCTATCTAGTTCAGTAATGCATAGCAAGTCGAAATAAAGTTGCAGTGGTTCCGTCATTATTAAGTTATCGGCTCTAAAATCCGACTGAAATTTACTTGGCATTTTTGAAGCTAAAACAAAGGGGTTACCTGATGCACCACTAATCCTTCCAGTGCTGCTGTTGAGAAGAGCAGCAGCAGGTTGACTGCGTGCATCTGTTCTTTGTCTAATTTCAACTTTTTGAAATGCCGCCCGAAAAAAAGCCTCTCTGAAAGATGCCGTAACGTAATCCAATGCTAATGACAGATTTGCAATATTTTATATACATGGCAGCAGGAAAGTATGTCTCTCAGATAGAGAACGATAGGCATGCGATATAGGCGAATAGCGGTCCTCAAATATTGGGGCACTGTTTTTTTTCATCAGAGCAGCAGCGGCAGGCATGAATGGGAACACTTTGGATGGACAGGACAAGCAGGTTCAAGGTCACAGAGTAGATGTCGTTTCACTGATGGAATCTCTCATTTTTCAAAATCTTGCTTACGACAAAGTTTAGCAGAAAGCTTGCTAGTTTTTAGCTTGCTTTTGCCGTAAGGGCGCACTTGCGAGCCTGCAAATAATTTATTTCAGAATAATGTACCATCGATACCCTTTAGCGGCAGCTGAGTTAGCAGGAGCACACTTTTCGATTGCTCTCTCTCTCTCTCGCTTCTCTAGATTGGCGAGGCGTGGTCCTCGTCATTTTTTTCGTCTTTAACGCTCATGCTTACGTGACGGTACAGCTTGAAGTGCGCCGGTGCAGAGATTTCAGCTTCCTGGGTGGTATCGGTGGCGTTGTGCTTTGCATTCATTGTTCGCCGCTCTTCGCCGCTTCGTTGGCTTTATACTCCTACCCCGTCCCTCCCTCCCCAAGCTGCTGCGTGCTCGCCTGCCAGATGAAAGCATCCCACAACCTGGTTGTAATGGCAAGACCCCTGATTCAGAGAGTCTGTACCCAAGTTCTTGGGTTACTCTGGGAAGGACATCATTGCCAGAGGCCCAAGTCCGAGTTCAGAGCAGAAACATCCTCCATGGCAAAGGCTGTTGCTATTGAAGACTCTTTTTCTCATACACGCTTACTCGGCATCGCATAGCAGACGTAAAAGTACAGGAAATGAACAGTAATGCAGCTCACAGCTGCTGCAGCTGTGGCATATGATATCTGCAATCAATTCGGTATGCATTCGGCTATACACCTCAGGTGATTATATGTAAGTACTCAGCTCATAATAAAGCTGGAGTTTTATAAAGGATGCGCCAAGGTAATAGTTCCCAGCAGCTGTTACAGACGTCCCCGATTGTAGAAGTCACGATGCAGGAGGTCTATAGTCCAGCCAAAATGTCTGGAAAAAAACAAATAAGAAATGCTTAATTGATCTAGGAGTGATGTGCACCTTTAGACTAATTATTGATGCAGTAACTTATAAAAAGAAGGCGTTGAGCAGGTGAATTGAGTTTTCTTTGCACTTTTAGAGTAATTATTGATGCAGTGACTCATAAAGGACAGTCTTTGAGCAGGTGAATCGAATTTTCTTTGCACTTTTAGAGTAATTATTGATTCAGTGACTCATAAAGGACAGTCTTTGAGCAGGTGAATTGAGTTTTCTTTTTAATGCAGCAACCTCTTTCATGCCAGTCTATGCAACAAATAGTTGTGAAAGACCAACGTGCTAAACAAAAACTTCTCTGCGGTTGCTAGCACAGCAATGTGAGTGAGCAGCCCTCACTCTCTGTTGTGCTCTACAGGATGACAAACGGATACTCAAACACGTTTGGAGCGAAATTAAAAAAATAGGTGTACACTTTCTCCTGGTAGTAAGATCCATCGTTTCGTGTCGTTTCATTACGTATTCCTTCCGAGGAAATAAAACCACCAGCAGCTATTACTACTCGTATAAGAGTAATCATCAACGGCTGGGGTCTAAGTGTGCATGCGGTTGGGCTTCTGTTAGTCCATGAACTTGCACAGCTGAGAACTGGAGTAGATTTGGCAATCACAAATCCGGGTTATTGCTTCCTAAATCTAGATTTAAGAAAACAGAATAGGGCGTCAAACAGTACCCTATTAACAGCGCTACAGGTCTGCGCGTAGCTTATGCTGAATCTAGGCGGCTTTTGAAGGCCAGCGTGTTTTCTTTTTATTGCAACCACAAAATTCAGTAACTTATATATGCATGTGAAGTCGCAAAAGATTTTTCCCCATTTGTCAGGGGTGGCTAGAGGTAAGTAAAATTTAATAGTTTGGTTAAACTCAGAACTGACTATAGGATACAGTTTTACTCTCATTGTGAGACTATCTGGAAATAGTCTTATCTCAATATCAGCAAAAGCACTCAATACTGTACCAGATAATCTGTGCAATCACCATGAGCTTGTCAGCCGTATTAGAGGTTCGAGGCCCATTGGCAGCGAGACCAAGTCATGCAAGTTCACGAATCACCCTTTTCGGCATTTGGAAACGATATGCATTTTAATACGCTTAAGATCAAGCATGGCCGAGTAATGTTCAATTTGAGCGAACTGGGAATGAAGCAGCTGCCGCCGAGAGCGGCCTCTGCTGCTGTTGTTTGCGATAGGATTCCGACAAATCTGCCTCTCGAAGAAGCTGCACAACCAAGTTATGCGTTTCATTCCGATGAGCGGGTCTTGAGATGGTTGCTTAGTGGTTGATTTGCCGAGCTGGATTCATTTGAGAGCCTTACATGATCTGCTGGCTTGAATAAAGAGCCGGAGCAAGGTCGTCAAGACCTCCCGTTCAAGGGGAACTCACGTGCCGACCGTTCACCTGGGTTAACGTTTGTTGTATATCACAATGGCTGCTGCCGCCTCAATGGATTCCATGCACACAGCTATTGCGGTTCTTCACAATCGCTTATTCTATGGCAAGAATGGAGTGCTTGACTGCCAGCAGCTACTTTTGGCCTCAGCGCCAAGCGGAATCTGACGGAACTATTCTTGCTGAGTCATTAAGGATACTGAAAGCTGCAAGAGTTGGACCCTTAGGATTGAAGGCCCTCAGCAACCGGACTGAGTAACCACCAAGGTTCAAGCATTACTTAACCTATAGCTCACCGTCCGTCCGCATCTCAAATGACTGAAATGTAGATCATTGGTTCTCCTGCGCTCTTAACGAGATTTAAATCTGTGGCTTTTGCTAGCCACTTACGTGTCCGAGCCAGATCGTGGTACGTGGTTGGGTGTATTAGTGAAGACAATCCGTTAACTGGACAGAGCAAGTGCCTGTAATTCAATAGGTGAGTTAGGATAAGCCGTAGAAAAACCCCACCAGTAGTCGCAGTTTCCCTCTCCAGTTATTACAGCATGGTGAGCTTTGGTGATGGCTTTTTGAATTTGTCAAAGCGGGCTGGTACTATCACTCCAGCGCTTCTGCTCTGGAACGCCAAAATGCTGTCAACGAGGTTGTGGTCAGTTTTTGATGTTTGATTGTTTCCGTATGTGTTTTGCTAAACGTCGACCAAGCTTGGTCTTAGGGCATCAGCCAGACTTCTACAGGAAAATAATAGTGTGCCGATTTGCAATTAAAGGTCTCGAAGTCACTCTATTCAAACATATGATACTGGAGGGATGTGCTTGATTACGCATCGGAGCTTGACCCACTCACAAACGAAGTAAAACAAATGGTCATGTTCGAATCGAACCTCCATGTTACTTGGTCACGTGGTAAACATAATTGAACTTCCACAACAGGCTGGTCGTGGAGTACTGAACTAGGGTACACTGTGGTGGCTCTCTAAAGCTTTCACGCTTTGCTCTTAAGTTAACCTTAACTTGGTACTCAATATTTCGCCATGTTTTGGGAGGAGGTAGGGGTCTTGAAAGCAGTACAGCTACATTGTTTAGTGACGTTGAAAAGATAAAAAAAAGTAGTTATAATAGTTAAGAGGAGAATTTTAAAGAAGGGGGTATAATTATCAGAATCAATTATGAAAGTCTAGCATGTTGCCATCGATCAGGCAAAGCTTTCTCTAGGTTAAATTCACTCAACGTATAAGTAAAAGTAAAGGCGAGCTAACTTAGAAGTTACATTAGTATAGCGACGGAAGAACCTAAAAATTTAGAAAAATATAATATATCTCCGTCAGTAATTTCGCCAAACCACAAGGACTGAGTAGGTGCTACCGTGGAGCGCTTTGAATAGCAAACTCAAAGCCTAAGCATCTTTCATATAGGATAGTGCAAGTAAAAGACTTAATCTCACTCAAAGAATAAAAAGTAAGATGTTTCGCTGAGATATGAGGGCAGCCGAGGAAGTGAATGGAATTAAGTAATGTTAATAAACAACATGAATAACATGCTTAGTGGTGAAATTTAGTGTCAGCACGCATAAGCGCATAAAGAAAGAGTCACTGGGACCCTCTAAATGCTTTGACATATTGGTGGGTTTTTAGATTCTTTTTTAATGTGAGAGAGTCAGGAAATGTCGTGACGCAAGTCGGGATTGAGTTCAAGCCTTTGGGATCATACGAAATAAAGGTACCGTCTCCTAAGGATTTTAGATTTGTACTAGGTATGTGTACACAGTTGGATTCCAAAAAGAGGGTTGTACGATGCTTTTCTGGTGTGATTAAAATAATCATAAAAACTTTATAAAGCACCCTAAAAGAACTGAATCTCCTTTTAGGAACTTTACAGATACTGTCTAGAAAGCATCCTAAATGATTGGTGATAATATCCGCAAGCAGCCGGCACGGTGTAAGTGTGCATGTGCACACGAAGGAAGAATCACATAAACCCAAAGCAATCATAGACCTGCAAAGTTAAAACTTCTGTTGACGACATACAACATGAGATCGCGAGCAGGCAGAAACAGCCAATATAATTTAGTGTAATATACCTCTGTAATATCCAAAAAAATACAAAGACCTGAATTAGTTGCTACGGCAAAGATTTTCCTACAGCCCACTCAAAATCCAAGTGGCTTTAGTTACTCTTTTGGTAGTCAACAGACTTCATCTCACTCAACAAAGGGATAGTGAAAAGTATAACTGAGTCAGGAGAGCAGTTGAGATAGTCAGTAGCATAGAAATATCCACTCATGACAAGGATATCCCAGAAGGTAATCCTCTTCACGACTGAGTTCTGAGCTCTGATCATGCAAAGGCGATCCTTTATGGCCAACTTCAAGCAGTGCTGATAACCAATAAAGCTCTATAAGAGCTATATAAAGCTATATAAAAGCTATATAATAGCTATATAAGCTCTATAAAGCCACTATAAGAATTCGGTTTTTAGATCAATTAATATTTATTTATTTTATTTAGGCTGGAAATAATGTGCCGCATTTGGCAGCAGGTGAGTATTAATCGTTGAGTAGGAATTGTAGAAGTGAGCTCCACAGTCAAAGGCTTGCAGAGAAAAAGCTTCTGTTGTCAACGGCTTTTTAAGCAGATTACTGTAACAGGTAATGCACTGTTCATAGAGAACCTGAGTGGAAGAGACTGCTAAAACTAGTGAAGCCGTTTTACTAAGTATGAAGACGCCAAGCTGTGGCTGGTCTTGTAGGTCAGCATAATAAACTTTTTCTTGATCCCTTGATCAAAAGGAAGCCAAAGGAGCTTCTACAGCAAAGATGTCAAACCTCTGGGATTTGTTAATTAGCTTTTCAACCATATCCGTCATCAGGTGAAGTGGCATGCTGGCCTTTTTAAATAAACAAGGTAACATAAAGTTGCAAAAATCTTGCTGAGACAGAACCATGGAACTAGACCAAGTTTTTGAAAGCCATCGCAGTAGATAGTCCATAATCTTATATAGGGATCGAACGTGATGGCTAGCTGAGAAGGCAGTCTTCGTACGGAAACTTTCAAAATTAGGAAGTTGTCAAAGGCCACTCCTAAATTCAGAGCACATGGTGACGATCATAAAACAGCATCACAGCTATTAGTCGAGCAAAATCTTCGAGTCTAACCAGACGGTCGGAGTGTCCTATAAGTAGCAGTTCAACAAGCTTTCAAACTTTCTTTTTATTGCATGCGATTATAGTAATTCCTTTGTTTACAGAATCGCCGGGGAATTAATTTAGGCAGGTCGCATTTATTTGTGACTCGATGCTTGTGCTAGTCGGAGGTGGTGGTGTTTTGGAGGCAAGAGTATCTTCATTCGCGTCAACAAAGACGGCGCAAGTACAGTTAAAACGTTAAAACAGCCAAGCTGTCAATATCCGGTTACTGAGGGCACTCAGAATTACAAGGCAAACGATTCGTCGCCACCAGTTAGACCTCGTCTGCCCTCTGACCTTTGTCTGCCACCTGCTCGGTCTGACTGGCTAGACCGACTGGCTGGAGGAGAATTTCAGTCCGCCCCTTAGGCTTCCTTCAAACGTCACGCGTGACGCTCGCGTTTCTATGAGAAGGTTACAAAGATATGCAGCGCGCCCTGTGTGAAAAACAATCTCCCGAGACACTTTAATGACGCCAGAAAGCATGCACAAAAATTAACTAGTTACTGCTTGCAAATTCCAGCATCCATTAGAGCGCCGCGGACAAACGGAACAAGTGCACCAAGTCGCAGCCGATCATGCGGATTCCTTTCGAAAGACGTCAAGCCTAGAAATTTCGCGATATTAGTAGGGTTGTATGTACATCGCTCTTTTGGTAACAAAAAAGCGTAGTCTCCATTTGATTCGAGAGGTTGACAATTGGCGAGGCTGTGCGGCTTGAGGCTGGCGAGCAGGCAGTAGTAATGAAAAGCCCGAGAGAGTCTTTCTCACCACTTTGGCAAGAGCGAGTGCGATTAAGGTGAAATCTTGCTGTCAGTTACAGCCTTCGCTGCGCACCTTTCTTTGTGAGTTCTTGTCTCCACTAGCTCTGCATGCTTAATCTTCGGCCACCCTAGAAACTAATTGGGACTGCCCGGTCAAGGCCGAGTAGGTCAGCGAGACGGGTAAAGAATTACAGCGATGTACAGCGAACCCTACAAAATCGTATAGCCGCGCCACCGGGGCTTGGACGCTGCAAGCTCGCTGACCGCAGCCGCGGGAGACCATCGAGTACGGAGCGACGCCAAAGCTTTCAGCTGCCCACAATGCTTCAGCTAGATGAGGGTTACACCATAGTAAGCTCATGGCACAAAATATATTACTAAATGGCGTCCCGAGGAAAGAGAAAGCCTTGACGCGCGGCGTCAGCAGCATCGGTTGGAAGGAAATAACAAATGGTAAAACGAAGCACAAGGTCAAGTGCACAAGCGGCGGCACCACCAGGCCGACTTGTTCGTGAGATTCTGACGAGAGATTCAGCCGAGTTGGTCTGAACGTGTTCGGCCGCAACGAAATTCGGTAGCAGATTGACGACCATGAGTTGAAAAACTACTGCTACAGCTGATCGAGGCTACAGGTGAGGCAGTTTAGCTAGCCTAAACACAAATCGCTCGCCTCCCTCGCAAGGAGAGCGTCAGTTAGACGTGAATAGGTTGGCGCCACGGACACTAGCGCAGGAGCTCGGAATGCCACAATTCACCTTGTCGACAGGGCAGCGGCGGTCGCGCCGACGACGCGCTCGCTTCAGCCGGACTAGCCGCGGCGACAGCGAGGCGCCAGCGTAAAGCAGGCGCCTCGCTGTCGCCCGAGGCGTCCGCTCGGACTGCTCGTCCTGCTCGGCCCTGAAGTCTTCCTGCTGCCTTTCCTCTCAGCACTGGGCGCGCTGCGGCCGCCGCCGCGCGAGCGGCGCTCAGGCCAAGGCTGCTCGATTGACCGCATCGGGCCTCAGCAAGGCGCCACCGTCGCGGCCATCCTCCTCCTCCTCCACCTCCACCTCCTTCTCCTCCTCCTCGAACGGAGCTGACGTCGACGTCGCGCCGACGGCAGCCGCTCGGTCGGGCGGCTCCGAAGAGGCGGCCGCTCGGCGGCGCGAGTGGTTGCTGAGGAACGCCAGCACCGCAGCGGCGACGACGCTGAGCAGCGAGGCGAGCGCGAAGCAGAGGCCCGGATAGAAGGCGAGCGTGACCGGATACAGGCTGTTGAAGAGCAGCGACGAGACGAACGTGAGCAGACTCTGCCCGGACGACATGAAGGCGAATATCTTGCCCAGCTCGTCGCTGGGCACCAGGGCGGCCACGTAGCTGCGCAAGCCGACGCCGTAGAGCAGCTGCAGGCAGTTGGCTCCGACCGCCAGCCATATCATCCACGGCGCCGCCGCGGCGGCGGCGGAGGCGCCGACCAGGCAGTACGAGAGCGACATGGACACGCAGCCGCACATGGCGACGGTCAGGTCGTCGCCGACGCTCAGGAAGCGCCGCACGAGCGCCAGAGCGGCGACGCCGACTGCGACCCGGCAGCCGTAGTCGGCGGCCATGTAGTAGCCGTACAGCGACGTGCTGAAGCCGCGAACCTCGGTCAGGTACAGGTACAGCACGTCCGACACGCCGGCGCCGCTGCAGTAGCCGAGAAAGAAGGCGGCGAGGGCGCCGTGCAAGTAGAGCCTCGCGTGGCCGCCGCCGCGGCGCTTGAGCACGCAGCGCACGTAGTCGACGACCGGCTCAAGCGGCGACTGCTGCGAGCAGCCAACGCTGCCGCCGCCGGGTGCGACAGCCGCCGCCGCCGCCGCCGACGAGCTGGGTGGCGCCGCCGCCTCGTCGATCCACAGGACGCAGTAGGCGGCGGCGACCGCGTTCGCCGCCGCCAGGGCGGCGTACGTGAGCGTCGCGCCGAGGCGCCGCAGCAGCGGGCCGACGGCGAGCGAGGCCGCGACGACGGACGCGGCCAGCGAGCCCTCGGCGACGGCGACGCGCAGCGCCCGCTCCTCGGGCGGCGCGACGGCGGCGAGGTAGCTGAAGCAGGTCTGCAGCGCCGCCGAGAAGTAGCCGCTGAGGCCGAGCGGCACGCTGCTGAGCAGCGCGTACGCCGGGTCCGCGCGCTCGCCGACGAAGTGCGCCTGCGTCGCCCAGAGGGCGTACGACGCGGCGGCGCCGAGCAACGGCACGAGCAGCGGCCGCTTCCGGCTGCCGCCGTCGCTCCACGCGCCCAGGTAGGCGCCGACGACGACGGCCGGCAGGACGGTGACGACCGAGCAGTAGAAGCGCATGCGCGACGTCGACGCCTGCAGCGCGTCGACGACGTCCTTAGCCGCGGCGCCGGCGGTCGCGGCGCCGCCCACGCACGCCGCCGACGTGGCGTCGTCGACGCGCCGGCGCAGGCAGTAGGCGTCGAAGAGGAGCTGCTGCGAGGCGGTGCCGTGCACGCTCAGCGCGAAGAAGTAGCAGAAGAGCAGCGGCTCGATCGTGAGCAGCCTGCGGCGCGGCGACGGCGCCTCCGGCGGCGCCAGCAGCGGCAGCCGCTCGCACGGGCCAGCGGCCGCATCCCGTGCCCGGCCCATTGGGTAACAGCGGGGCCCGCTGTCGCGAGGCCAAATGGAAGTGAAGGTTGCAGGTCAGGCGCATGCGCCGAAGCCGACCCTGACTGCCCGCGCACGCGAGCGCACGCCCGGACTCGACGGCGGCCGCCGCCAGTTCGCTCTCGCGAGATTACGATGCGCGGCGAGTGCAGGCGAAGCCTTTCGCAGCGGTGCGCGCGGGCTCTCGCGCGACGGCGATGCACGGAGGCTGCTAAACCTGAAGCTGGTCCGTTGCCATAGTATGAGCTGCCGGGTGGACGGCGCATCGGTCAGCCAATAGGGAGCGTGACTGGCGTAGCCTAGAGCGTTCCGAACCTGACCGAACGTGAGTGTGGCGAGTCGACGTTGCGTCTTCGATGCACGTATGGGTCGAACGCGTCTAGGGCTTCCGATAGACCGGCAGCCATCCGCGAGCGGCCGGTTCGCATTCGTAATGACCCGAGACCGGATAACTGGTGCTGTGACCGCAGCGCCGCACTCCGCCCGTTTCCAGCGCCGATTACGTATTCCGTACTCACGTGAGCGCGTCGCTCCGGTTCGCTGCGTCTTACTCTCCGCGCCCCGACAGCGCGCCAGTCGCGCGGACGGACGTTCGGCGTTGGCTGCGTGCGCACGCGCGCTACTCGGGCCTCGCCCACCACGTCGAGCGGGGGTGGTGGCGGCGGCGGCGGTGGCGAGCTGAAGTGCGCCGCCCGCCGACTAGGCCGCGTCTTGGTAGCTTCGCTCGGGAGCCGCCGGCGGACTAGGTCTCAGCGCGGCGGCCGCGTCCAGGGCCGGACGCAAGCTCGGACGAAAGCGTCGGTCACATGCCGTCGAATGGTGCCTCGTTCGCACATCAGAGGTTTCAAGTAGGTCACGAGATTGGCAGAAAAACAGATCGAGCTGAGCCGACAGGTCGTTGTCATCGTAGGAGGAGCGAACTAGCCACTCACTCTGCAGAATCGGCAGCGAGAGAGAGAGAGAGAGAGAGAGAGAGAGAGAGAGAGAGAGAGAGAGAGAGAGAGAGAGAGAGAGAGAGAGAGAGAGAGAGAGAGAGAGAGAGAGAGAGAGAGAGAGAGAGAGAGAGAGAGAGAGAGAGAGAGAGAGAGAGAGAGAGAGAGATGGGGCCTAGAGGGCAGGCTGCCTCTTCCAACGCTCCGTTCTACTCGGTGTCATCTCCGGAGGCACGATGCACGACCGCCTGCGGTTGAATGCATGCAGTCGTGGCGAGAGTGAAAGCTAGCGACGAGTGCATACATCCGGCGCGGTCACGCGTGAACGCAGCCATTGCAGCACAGGGAAGCCGATCCACTGTCTAGGAGTGATGAATGGAATGCCAGCTACGGAAGGGAGACTTCACTTTGCGACGTGGCTCGGCGGTTGCTAAGTGAGAGAGCACTGAGCCGTGATGGCGGATTAGGTAAGGTGGTTGATTATCATGACCTCAAGCCCATGAGGACGTGGGTTCGAATCCTGCTGTGGGCCATTTCTTATTGCAGCTGCAAGCGGTGATAGGCTTTTCTGTCACTCTGCAAAAGAGGCTGTTAATTTAGCTAGAGCGGCATCAGTTTGCGACGTGATGCAGAGAGGTTTAGTCGGACAGAGACTAACCGGAGCCTATGGCGAGAAAACACTGAGTGTAACTTGGGCTGTGCTGTTGTGCTTTGGTGGCAAGCCCCTGATTGACCGCTGAGCCGTCTCTACGGTAACCCCTAGTCGATTGTGATGTGGAGAGAGTAGGCAAATCATAGTTGGTCCCCAGCGAGTGCCCTGGCTGAGTTGACAATGCAACAGCTTATAAGCGTACTAGATTTGGTAAGTAATGCACGAGCTTCACTAAATAAATATACTTCATTTTTATAGCGCCACAAGATAACTTAATCTCTACTCAGGCGCGTCACATTTTCCGCGGGGCTCGAGCATGTGACCTCAGCGAGACCTTGGTCGGGGCGAGCACAGTGTCCACGGTGCCAAACCAGCACGGCTAACCGTTGCTAACGTAACCCATGCCAAAAACGACCCCTTGCTGACGTCACGCTGCTGTTGCTTGCACCTGGAAGCAGGTGAGGCAGCGGCTGGCTGCAGACCTCGGGTCGACTACAAGCGATTTGTGGGTAGACAATAGCACCTTGTATAAGGATCGGGGTAGGGAAGAAGCTATCCTGCACGGGAAATCCTGAGGCGACTCGCCCAATAACAGCCCTTGAGTTAAGGTGCTCGCTCTTCAAGATCGAGATGTGATTCAAATCCTGCAGTTTGCGATCCTGTGTTTTACAGCCTCCTTTTTTTAAAGCGGCAGAAGAGCCTATACTGTACTGTATTGCTAAATGCTAGCGGCAGTGACAGCCGCAAATGTTCTTTCGCCCCGATACAAATGAGGCTGTTAAACCAGCTGATATTTATTTATTCTCAATAATAACTGCAGCTACATTTGAGCAGTGCAAATCTGAAGGCGCTGCCTAATAATCTGAGCTTTCCTATGCCCCTGCCACGTTCACCCACACGTTTGGCGCGTCGAGGATCTCGCTCAAACTAATGTACCTTGCGTCTACGTTTCATGGATCTTTAAAATGGGTAAGTTACGTATCACCTATACCGCGGTAATTTATGCACGGGACTATGTTAGCGAAGATGTGCAACATTAAATACACAAATGATACAATCATTAATGATGACTATGCATTATATCAATATATATATATATATATATATATATATGTAAACTCTTACCTTATACTTTATGTAAGCCCTTATTAACCAAAATATTCGTCGCTTCTCAAAGTTCGCAGAGGAATTCTTGACGATACACAGTTAGTTTGTAACGTTCTCAATCATTCAAAATGTCTACATTTAGTCTTTGCAAACGAAACTTTAAGCGGCTTTCCTGAAAACATTTTTAGCGGGATGTACTAGATATACTAGCGGGCTCTTTCTGCGGTGGTGAATGTCAGGTAGCTTATTAATAGCAGGAACTTCCATTTCCTAGATGTGCGTACATTCAACAATTATTTAGGTCGGTGGTTCATAAGACTAATAGTCTTAATAACTCAGTCCAGGGGCATTCAGTACGTATCCATTTTAAAATATGAGGAACCATCCCAGTTCAGTCCTTCACACCTGCCGCGAGCCAACGTAACGGTGGAATTAGCCAATCCATAGTTACTCTTACATTGGTTTCACGTCGTATAGCTTCCAATTTGCATATCCGTGTATACTTCGTCCGCATGACCTCAATATATGCACGACGGCAGTTAAACAAAATTTCTGCCAGAAGTTTCGTCTGCTCTGCCTCGCCTAACAGATCCACGCATACATGTTCAGCCGGAATTTAAACAGAGGCATAGGTGCCAAATCAGCAGTAATTTTCTAGGATTCTATCCGATAAAACAACGGTTTTCTCTGCTTTTGATGAGTGCCATATTTAAATAAAGATGAAGCAAAAGAAACAAAAAGCGCCAGGTAAAGTTAGTCAGTTCCCAGGGTAAATCTTGGACAAATAGAATGAAAAGGCAAAGGCCATTTATTTTCAAATATAATCGCGAAACCGTATCTAAAGCGAGGCTTCACTGGGGTATGCACATTTACATTGCACACTCCCTGCATTTGAATGATTATGCGCCCATGCATATATATATATATATATATATATATATATATATATATATATATATATATATATATATATATATATATATACATAAGCATATATATATGCATATGTATATATTTATATATATATATCGGTAAATATATACCGGAATAGGATAGAATCGGCATCTAATGGGCTCTTGTCTGCCATGCAACTAGATTAGATACTCCTAGTATGAATATCCTTAAGCTGCGTGAGAGTCGTGGGTTCGACTCTTGCAGTGCGTAACCCTTAATTTCCCACTGCACAGGCTGTGGTGATATAAGTTAAGGACCTTCAGCCACTTTATAGATGAGACTGTTGTGAATCAGATATCGTTTTTAGGACTGTTGATGTACGAACGTGAATCTCTGTGGCTAATCTACCGACGACTGGTCAACGTTAATGACCCGAGCTAGTTATATTGAGGTGCCATGGATGGTGGAGCGGGGTCTCTTTATTGTCCCTCTACTCTCAGATGGCTCTGGGACTCTAGCCGTGCTTTGAGGCAATAGCCGAATCCTCCAGTAATTGTCAGCTGAATGCAACAACCCGCTCATTACGAGTAATGAGTTTGTAGCAAAGGACGGGAGTGCAGGAGCCGTTACGTGATGTAGCAGACATCAGTTCACGGATTTCGAAACAACCAACAACATTATAGGTGATCCAATTAAATCCTGCCAGCTAAGACTGCCAAACGTGTAGTTTGAGTCCGAGACTTGAGGTTTTAATCTGAGGCCTCGTAGAAAGACCATATCCTGACTCTTAGATCCTGGATCTGCCTTCAACGGCTAAAGAGTTGTCACATGCATGTCATTCCGGTACCTACGGCCTCAGTTATTTTTTACAGTCATTCTCTCTTCAGAATTATGAATAAATCATCAGAGTGCTCACTAAGTGTCTAAACAGACCTCTGATTCTCCTGGACTCGACCACACTGCAGATCTATTTACAGTGAAAAACTCCCCCAATCTACTCAGATTGTACCGTTGTCATTTACTTTCTGCAGAGCAACTAACTGAATACATTTGACATCTATAGTTAGCAGTAGCTATCGTCTCTGAATAGAATTTTGAATTCTCGAAACTCTACCACTCTCCTCTTTAATTATGCAGGTGTTTAGGCACCTGATAGAACTGAATACAGAGTCAGGCCACGACGCTCAACAGAGCGCTACTCTGGTCTACCGAGCCTTTCAAACGTGTGGCATCGACATATTCCTTTACTTTTACAACGTAGACTACAGCATAAGTTCCATGCATCGTTACAGTATAAGAGTCTGAGTTGTATTCCAAGTAGAATTTGATCCAAAGATAAGCGATTACAACATTCGTTGTATTTTAGTAACTTTGAGATTTGACTAACTAACGGAATCTGTACAAAACGACGAAAGGGTCAAGTTCATATCCGCAGGTTTGTTTCTGAAGAGAAAGGTCTTGCCATATTAAAGTGGGCCCGCCGTAGATTGGCCTGCTTTGGGGCTCGGCTAAGCTCAGCGTTTGTAAGTTCCTCGCAAATGGCGGCAGGCGATCGGATCTCCCTAACGAACGCCTCACGGAGCTGCTGAGCCCACTTTACCGACTGGTTGGCATAGCGCTGAGGAAGCCGACCGATGAAATCCAAGCAATGGAGTGGCAAAAAGAGTGACGAGTCTGCCACTCCATTGAGTCGGCAGCAGTTCCTCCCCAGAAATGCCCGTCAGCCCGCCGCGATTGGGCGGCTTAAGCAAGATCGTAGTGAACCCACACGGCGAGGCTAAAAACTAACATGCAAACATCAGCTGAATCAATAGTCTTGATAGCGTCTGCAGCTGAGCAGCGGAAGAGCTCTAGCTAGTTTCTCTTGCGGCGCCACGATGGCACACTGGGTAAGGCGGTTGCTTTCACGACCTCTGTCCCGAGCTCGTGGGTTCGATTCCTGCAGCGGGCGATTCTTTATCGCCACTGCAAGCGGTGGTGATAGCCATAAAGGCTCTTCTGTCGCTGTACAAAATGAGGCTGCTTAATCAGCTAGAATTTATTTATTTATTTGCGGCGGGCCACAGGAAAGAAATTTGTTGGCACAGGGCATGCCAACATTTTGTGACGATGTCCACGAGCGCCAGGTAGGCCTGCTGCTGGAACGCATGCACGCGCGTGGAAGTTCTGGGGATATTTCAGAGCGCAATTAAACGTCCACACAACTGGTCGAAATTAAATAAAGATAAATGAGACATCACATCCGATTTCCATCGGCACAGGCTCTCCGCAGGATTTCACAAGCAATTTTAAACGCTATTACTCAATTTTTCCTACCTTATTCTTCCGGATAAAGGGCACCTTTTGGAGTCGCTTACTGATCGGCAATCCCCTGTCACTAGTGCGTGGTTGAACATCGGTCGGAAACTATTGATTAGCTGTTCTAATCGTTAGCCTCAGACTCCTTGAGACTCCCAGCCTTCAGTTTCTAGACATCTCAAGCATAAAAACCTCCATCAAATTACACCGCTCAGAAACATGCACTGATAACTCGTAGTTGATTGACAATATCAATCCGTTTTTCTTCATGACAGTCTCAGTCAGTCCTTCGCCAGCATCATCATGTGCTTGCTTAGGCATGCCACAGTTGAGCACGTGTTGCAGTGTGGCCGCCGCCACAGCGAGTGCGAGCCCCCACAAAAGGATCACTGCCCGGGCCATTAGGGAGCTGCTACGCCCAATTTATTACCAGAAGACGCCAGCCGGTGCTCGCACACAGCAATATCTACTACAGAGTGGCACGCCAGCTGCAATAGAGAAACGATTGGCCATTCCACAGCGTAAATTTGAGTAGCTCGGTGATTTTGGCTACATGAACAATAACTCATAAGCAAAAGCTGAGCTCTCCTATAGACATAGCTCACCCTAGGAGAGCCGCTGCGAAGGTTTCACAGTCTCCAGCTCAGAGGATAATCACGGTCCTCGAGAAGCGACCTCAAGCGGCAGGGACATGGCCCGCGAAGGCATGTCCGGCTCCTGACGCACCTGCGGATTAGCCGCCTCTGGTCGGCGTTGACTCTGCTTTGACCGGACAGCTACGACATGCACTCCTAGTGTGCATTGGTAGCACCTGCATTAGGGTCACGCGTAGGAAAGCAGTGCCTCTAGCATTGCCATTTGTTCTCCGGGCCTTTGGCGACGCACGCTCACTAGAATCTTGCTACTCTCCTTGGCGACGTAAGATCCTGCACGGCTTATGTAACCGACTGGATCAGAGGAGTGGAAGTGCGATAATTTTCGGTAGCTTGATAATTTTCGGTTGGAAGATAACTTTCGGTAGCTTGATAGCAATGACAGATATGCAGGCATAACAGCTGGTTAATGGTGGCTTGTTGAGTGTATTACGACTGAAAGTTTCTACCGTACCTGCTTGAACGTGGGTGGTACTCTGTTTTGGTGAAACAGCTGCTGATGCATGGTAACAAAGTGGTCCATCAGCGTTTGAGCTGGAGAGGAAATGGATTCTTCCCATATAACGGTTTCGTCGAGAACCTCCGGTGAATTGCTTGGAAGATTGCTGGACAGGCTACCTATGTATTATTAATCTTTTAGTTAGAACCTGCAAGCTGAAAGCATAGTTCGGATGATTTGACATCCTAAATTGGCCTAATTGGTGGTGAATCCATGGCAGCTATCATTTGAGCTTGAAGCAGGCAGTCAATTGTTTCCAGCTACACGACTAGAAATCCTCAGCGGAGATCACGAAGAGCGCGAACGTTACCACTTGTGTAGTATCTATGGATCAAAATATGGCTGCTCTTAAGTAATTTGAAACTTTGTCGAATATAACTGTAGGGCAGATAAAAATGTCAGCCCTATGTGTAGCTGCAGCAGAGGAAATGCGTGTGGGCAAATTCATAATCCAGAGTGAGCTAAATAAGCAACTTCCAGTTCAATTTTGTTGTTCACAGCCTGCTTTCACTGCGAATTGACTCTCAAGCGAGACTACATTTACCGACAGCTTATTTATTTGTATTTGCAAAACCGCATCAGTATGCGACTTAAGAATATTCATAACAATCTCATAATTTTTTTAATTAAAAGAAAATTTGACTTCTCAAAAGTGTTTTCTTCATAAGCTGTAAGGTAACAATTTTTATTGGTTGGTGATGGCATTCACCGTGTTAGCACACAATAGCAAGCGAATTGAAATTCAAGTTAACAGGCTAGAAGGAAACCAGAAGGTTATTAGCTTTATTGTATACTAGTCTTAATATAACTTTTAGTATACATATATATATATATGTTATCTGTTACATAAAGACACACATATATATAATGCATATATATATATATATATATATTAGTAGTAGTAAATCATATTATATTTTATCGTAGGAAATGCTTTGAGGTCGTTGAACAGCGAGTTCCAGGCTTAAGGAGCATTTAAACTGAACGAAGATTACCAAAGGATGTGCGGACTGTTAGAGAGCCACTTAAGCGACAATAGCCAGATGACGCGGAGGTATATAAATAAATATATGTATATATATATATATATTTATATATAAATATGTATACTATAAGCATACATATTCATTTTTTAAATAATTCGTTTTTATAGCGCCTTAAGTGAACCTAATCTCTATTCAGGCACTTAATACATGCCACGGGGCTCGAGCCCCTGACACATCGGTCAGCAAATTCACCTTAACCTTAGTCGATATGAGCACATTAATCACTGGGCCCAACCAGCGCTGCAAAACATAATTTGGAAGTAGTTAGATTGGCAGGCCGTAGCAAGAGAATAAACACAGCTAAGGAAAGTGAGCGGAGCAGCCGTGAAGTAAATGCGCCGCTTGGCGGGAAGCCGGTGCAGTCCTTAAAAAAGTGCATCGAGTGCGTCGACATACACGACCGAAAAACTTAGAGGCACAATTATGTTTCAGCTTTAAGCCAGGTTGCGTTTTATCTGCATTGCTTAGTGCCTGCTTAGAAAATGGAACGAAAACACAGGTTATTCGCACGTTTGTAACATCGCCACATGACTACAGCAATTCCTTTCCCTCAAGACTACCGGGCAGTGCCCTTAATCGTATGCACCGTGTGCAAACCTAAAATGCCGGTCTTTTCTGGCTACTAAGTAGCTGTTGCGTCAAACCCCTAATCGCCTAAGCTTTACAAGCTCCCTAAAATATGTGCACAACTTCAAGATTCAAGCCTCCCTCTCTAACAAGTCACTCTGGTTCTGGCTCCAACCTATCTCTATCTTACATCCTTTCTCCTCGAGTGTGCTGGCTGACCCTTGCTATATGAGGCCGTAGCGCGAGAAGGCGCAAGCTCAACTGCATTAACTTTGAACCCACAATACCGTTCTGTATAATTTGGGATCTAAAGGAAAGTTTTCTGACCATCATAGTAGAAGTAACAGCTGTATTGCAGTGTACCGCAGTTATTCGTTGAACCCGGATATTTGCTCTCGAAACATCTGCCTACATATGAAAAGAGTGCTAGTTGGATATTACCTTCAAGGAAACACAAAAGATCTGAGCACCTAAAAATTAGGCCAACAACTTAGGTTAGAATTACCCTTTTTGTGAAACAATACCATGTTAAAATATATTTTCCATCTGAAATACAATATAATCTGATGTGAGTTAGACTACTTATAGAATTTCCCTAATACAAAACTCTAATTTAAAATAAATATTAAAGCAGAGTTCCTTAAACTTATTTTTTCGCGTTTTGGTGCGCATTTGCCCTGCGTGTTTATGCCGTTTCGCGCTTTTGTCAGCACGCTTTGGTCCTGTGCGCTTTTGTCGGGTTGCCATGCTAATCAGCGCTACCGTCGACAAGCCCTCTTTAGCGAATTTCTGCCTGTGAATGCATTATACCACCTCCGATAAAAGGGTCTCTCCTGGTTAGTGAGCCTCGGGAATACAACCTAGAATAATTTAAGGTCAGCAAATTTAACAGTTTCATTTACATAGCGACAAGAGAGCCTTAACGGCAATCACCACCACTCGCAGTGGTCAATGGAGGATCGCCTCCAGCAGGATTCCAACCCACAACCCCGGCCGTGTAGAGCGAGAACCTTATACTTCGATGCGCGTTCAGCGTCTTTCCAGCGAGTAGCTGGACTTCCGCGGCGGAAGCTGACTGGCTCGTGGACTTTTGCCGCCGTGTCAGCGTTTGATTCGGGCTCATCGGCCTATGCTTCCCAAGCAGTTAACATATTTGAGACGCGGTCTGAACCGCGCCGCCGCCGCGTCTCCTAAGTTGGTACAGTCGTCCCTCGCCACTCACTTCGCGCTCGTCGATTTTCGCGGCTTCATTCTATCGCGGTGTTTTCAAATACTGTACACGCGCATATTCATTAAAGAGTTGATCGAAATAGCGAAAATGATGCAGCGCCCGCTCGTGCTTGTCCGAGTCAACTATACGCCCCTGTATTACAATAAAAAGTAAATGTAATATCCACACGGTCTGCAGGTCCATGTATTCGAGCACTCACGCATGCCTTCCAACGTCAGGTGCAGCCGCTGGACCACACCTTTTGTGTGGGCAAGAACTTGTTTCCAAAAAATACGGTGCGGTGAAACCAAGCTAATCAGAGCGTGATTCGCTGTTTCACTATCCTAGTGTAAGAAATTTAAGTGTGCGCGTAATTAAATATACGGTAATAAAAATATGATATTTTTAACGTCTAATTTGTCTTGTTTTCTCTCATTCTGACTGATATAGTGTTAAATACAAATGTAATGGCGACTATTATGGTGTTATTTCATATCCAAAGAGCTCAAATTGTGCTAAAAACCGTATTTAGAGGGTCGTGAACAGGTTTTCACGGCTCCAACTACGAAAATATCCAATTTATAAATATAGTCCTACTTTGCAAAAATTCACTTATCCCAGTAGGGTCTGGAACTGATTAACCGCGATAAACAAGGGACGGCTGTAATTGGATCCGGTGGCACAGCAGCCGTATTCCGTCAACGGCAGCTATTGGCTCACATTCCTCACCGGTATCTGACGATCTCGAGCCCTCCTCACAGGGCAGCAACGTTTTTGACGTGGTTGACTATTGGGTAGGCAATATATTGAACAGCTGCTGCCTGTCTCGTTGATATCCGCTTGTCGAGAAAGCTGCAGGCAAAGTTGTGGAAGGCTTTCTGCTTCTAGGCCATACGATCTCACCTACCAGGAAGATGTTTCCTTAGGTCACCGACGGCTTCCAGCTGGTGACATACCTATGCAATCGCCGAGCTGGTTTGGTCCTGTGGTTAAGATGCTCGCCCCGACCTAAGTCTGGCTGAGGTCGTGGGCTCGATCCCCGAGGCATATGTTAAGCACCTGAATATAGATTAAGTTCTCTTGGGGTGCTATACAAATGAATTATATATATATATATATATATATATACTATACCTCGTTTGCGTACTTGCTTTCGTTAGCGAAGCGTATATGAGGGCCGATGGCGACCGCTGTATACGACGTATCTGTGCACGTGTGTGTCGACACAGTTGCCTCAATGCACCTCGACAGATACCTAGCTGTGAACACTGCTATTAAACTGTGAACTAGGAAATGCTGAAACAATTTCAGTCGACTCTTACCGTTGAGGTACTCTGGCAGTTTTTCAGAGCGGCTTGTTGGGGCATCGATTAAGATTCTGAAATCCCGCTAAGCTTTCCATGGTCCTCGCTGAAGTGCTTGTTTTGCTGAAGACGTCACCGGTCATATAAGTATGATTCGCTCACCCTAACTTGTGACGAGGCCAGCGATGTGATGGGCACGGCGTGACTCAAGTGCCCTAACTAAGGGGCCATCTGTCACTTGTGCCCAGGCTCAGCACAGGACCCAAAGAATGCCCCACAATTTGTTCTGCCCCCTGATCTTATTTCCTCTGACAGCAACAGATTCCCTGAACGCGATGGCTACCAGTGACCAGGGCTTGCATGCTTTGAAAAAGGCAGCTCCGGTTTAAGCTAATGCCTCACTTGAATCAACAGCTGCTCCGTCTGCTGATAAGCATCCCTAGAATGTGTTGGGATCTTTATCTTTCCGACCATCTGCTGCCATTGCTTCACATGTTGGATCTGAGCAAACGATCACGCCTACCGCACAGATATTGCCTCCTCAGATTGATGACGCCAGCCCTACACCCGTATTGTTGTCATATCAGCTCCTCACTCTAATGCTGCATCACTGCTCTCGGAAAAGGATTCTAAATAAATATATAATTCATTTATATAACGACCCAAGAGAACTTAATCTCTATTCAGGCGCTTCACAAATGCCTAGGGGCTCGACCCCACGACCTCAGTCGGACCTTGGTCGCTCACAGCAGCACCTTAACCGCTAGACCAAACCAGCTCTTTTCAGTAGCCTCCCAGACGTTACCATCATCAAGTTGCAGTCTAATGTAGAGGCTGATGAAGTCACCTACTTGAGAAGCTGTGGTCAATTACAGGCTGCCAATCGACTGCTTCACGCTTCTATGATGCTTAGCCCCCCTTTGATGCAGCTAAGCCAGCCTGTGAACTTTAACTTGGAGGGAATGAGGGCGAGCTCAGACTCAGAGACTTCAGTTGGGACTGGGACGACGAGCAGAGATGCCGTCTGCTGGCTCTTGCACTGTAGCGTTCGCACGAATGAAATTCTCCCGAAGCCCGCTACGGCGATTGCTGGTCGTGGCGCGCCTGCGTCCCTGAGTGCAGTTGAATCAAACCCTACAAACTATACAACCTGGCCTTTGATGGTCACTGCTGGCAAGCCGGCTGGCGGAACGCTTAAGGAGAAGAGGCCAATTGGTCAATGGTCAGAGCAACTGGGGTTGATGAATAGTTTGCCGAAAGCAGAACTCTTAAGCTTTTGGGTTTTTATATAATACAGTTTGATGCCATGCCAGAGAAGAACTAGGTATGTCGTGGTTATCTTCAGCTGGTGGTGGCAGTGGAGGCTCCTTTATTTAGATGACAGAAGTAAGGAAACGACACGAGGTTGTAGCATCCTCTGCATGTTTCTGTAAGTTTCTTTTATACAGGGTCACGCACAGCATGGATAACTCCCCAAAGCTACAGGGTAGCGTCCTTTGTTCCACAAGCAATTGAAGTGTCCAGCCGGAGTAGACCGGGTATTCTTGATGGGCACATAAAGATACTAGCTGAGTTAACAGCCTCTTTTGCACAGCGACAGAAGAGCCTTTACGGCTGTCACCACCGCTTGCAGCAGCAATGAAGGATCGCCCACCGCAGGATTCCAAACCGCGACCTCGGGACCGAGGTCACGAAAAGCAATCGTCTTATCTAGTGAACCGTCACGACTCAGCAGTGTTTATGGTGACTGCTAATGCAGGGTATGTGTCCCTACTATGTCATGCCATGTAATGTAGTTCACCTCCGTCTGTAACTCCACAAACCTAAAAAGACAATGTGTGAGTGTTACTCCGGAGAGTTGCTATGGCCCCACCAAACCTAAGCAGATTACGACAATGCATTCGGCAGCCAAACATTTAACCACACGCCATCGTGACAAAGTGACAAGTACAGCTTAGTCGGGAGGCTGCTGGGGTAGTGAGTAGCATGGATGCATCGGCTTGGAACGGCTGGAATGGCCATAGTCAGCAATAGAAGAGAGCAGATGACATACTGTACGCATTAAGCAGCGAGCAGCTCTAGTTCTTCGGAGATCTGCAGAGAAAAAAGTTGCTGCTGCCAACGGTCAACCGCTCTCCAGTTTATAAAGGACCCGAGGGCACGATGAATTAGGAGCTGCTCTGTCGACTGAAAGGCAGCCCGAAACTGTGTCGTGATGCAACAGCGTCCTGCTTCCTGCTCCTAGCCAGATTGCTCCTGGCCAGTTGATTGCAGCCTCCCTAAAGATTTTTCGAGTAAATCCTTCACAGCCTTGAATGCTTTAAGCGTCTATTATATAGTCATCTTAGTCGTTCCAAAGTAACTAACAAAAACCTCAGCATTGACTTTGAATTTTACATCTTACTAGTGGCTCATCTGACTTAAGTCGTTTCGCTTCATCTCTAATAAACTTCCAATAATTTGGAAAATGCACCCTAAGTAGTATGCACGTAATACTTGGAACTTTGTACTGCCCGAAAGACCAAATTTAAAGCTCCTTTCCTATGTATACCAAGTGCCCAAGAAGAGATTTCATTTTAGGCGGATACTCTAACACTTATAAAGTGAATCGTTCATACGATGACTTGGTTAATAAGCTAGAAGCAGAACATTGTTTTCCTAGCCACCTGAGTGTGACTTACTAGGAGAAATGGTGGAATGAAAGCAAAGGCATAGCAATGTGCCATCTGCACAACAAAGAAAAACTAAATTGTGCTTGGCAGGGAAAGTAAATTCTGAAAATGTTGGACCAAGCAGAGATCCTTACGGTACAGTGTGCATTAAAGGCTCATCCGATGACTGCTGCCTATTGACAGTAGTGCTCTTACGTCTCCGTAGCCGATAGCCGATTGGCCGCCAAACGGATCCGAGCCTTCGCAGCGATGCCCCAGTTCGGCTGGAAGCCCTCCAGCGCCGGTGCTGGCTGACAGGCGCCCGCCGGCTTACGAAGAAGCCGTAAAAGCAAACAGTAAGCTGAGCCCACAAAGTCCAAAGGTCTGGTCCTAAGCACGAGGCGCCACCCACTGGGCCCATCGGTTGGCCGATGAGAGCGGCCAATCGTAGCTCTCTCTTGAGCTTCCGGACTCCAGAGCACCTCTTTGAGCTATGCATGTATGTATGTATGTATGTACCTCCATCTGTAACTCCGAAAAGCTGTACAGACTAAGTGGGTGTTTAGCAGGAGAGTTTCGCATTGCGAACTCACAGCCTAAGCGGCTTTCGGTGCGCATTCGGTAGCCAACAGACTTCATCACACGCAACAAAGAGAACGTGGAAAGCATAGCCGAGTCATGAGAGCAGTTGAGGTAGTTAGTATCGCGGAAGTAGCAGCTCAGGACCGCTGGAAAGGATGAGCCACTGTCGGCAGCAGGCGAGCAGCTGTCGTTGCGTAACAATCGTGGAGGCAAGTTCCATAGTCTAGCACCTGCAGAGAGCTAAACCTTCTGTCGCCAACGGTCTTTAAACGGAAGAATGGAACAGTTTGCTAGTTTGATTTGTCCATACAGGACCTGAGGGCACGAGCAGGAGGCTGAAACTGGTGCAGCAGCTCAGCTAGGTACGGGAGAAGCCAAGCCGTGGCTCAAGCCCTAATAGGTCAGCGTAAGAACCTTGCTCTGCGTCTGCCCGATCGACCGGCAGCAGCCACCCCAGCTGCTATCTGAGCGCTCCTCTGAGTGCTCAGCGTCGCTCCTCCGCGACCTCCTTCGCGCTCCGACCTTTTGAGCTCGAAGTCTGAAGCTTCGCCGGCTGCGACTCGTGCGATCTTAGCACGCTCACAGTGCGGCGGCCGAGATCCGCCCGCGACGCGCCTGCGCCAGGACGAACCGGATTGCCTCCGAAGCGGTTGCGGCGGCAGCGGCCGTCGTCGACGCCGCAGCCGCAGCGAGCCACTCGTTCCATTAATTGACCCGACTGGGGCGGGTCGTACGGTGAGCTTAGGTAAACTCGGCTCGCTGGTACCGGAAACGTTGTCGCCCACCCCCTTCCCGCCGCCCAAGGTTCGCGAGATAGCGCCGCTTCGGCCGGCTCGGGCGACTCCGATTCTCCGCCCTCCAGCAGCAGCCGCGAGCACGGGCTGAGCGCCGCGCTCGTCTTCGGAGGGGCCGCTTCCTGCTTGACGGAGGTCAGCTGCAACTAGAGGCCGCAGCGACGAGCCGTCGTGCCCGAAAGACGCGTCGCAGCCGCCGCCACTGCTGATGCGATGGCGCACTCGACCAACGACTGCGACGACGACCGCAGCAATGCGGAACCTACAGGCGGCTGCTGCCGCTGCAGCCAAAGCACCGGCGGCGGCGGCAGCGGTGGCGGCGAACGAGCCGCGGGACGCTGCGGCGTGACGGTGGAGCCCGTATTTCTGCTGTACATGCTGGCGCTGTACATTACGGTGCCCGCCGGTCAGCAGCTGAGCTACGGCAAGTACTGCCGCATCAAGTACGGTGGCGGCTCGAACGCGACGGCGCGCTGCGCCAACCAGACGCTTACCGCCGGGGGCGGCAGCAGCGGCGGCGACGACGCCGAGCTGCAGGCCGACACGTCGCACCTCACCCTGTTCTCGGCGGCGTGCGTGACCATCCCGATGCTGTTCGCCTGCACGCTCCTCGGCACGTGGAGCGACTTGAGCAGCCGCAAGTGGCCTCTGGTCGTGCCGCTGCTCGGCGCCGCCCTGGCGAGCAGCTTCGCCATCTACCTCGCTCTCGACGCCGACGCTCACCCGCTGCTCTATCTCGTCAGCTCCCTGGTGCAGGGCACCACGGGCTACTTCGCCGGCATCCTGCTGACGTCGTTCAGCTACCTGACGGCGATCGTGCCCGCCGAGCGGCTCACCGCGCGCGTGGCCATCGCCGAGGGCGTGACGTCGATCGGCCTGCTCGCCGGCTCGCTGCTCAGCGGCGTCTTGCTCGACCGCCTGGGCATCGCCTGGTCCTACGCTGTCGCGACGGCCGCCTACCTGACGGGAGCCGCCTACGTGGTCCTGTGGCTGCCCGAGGTGCAGCCGCCGAAGGACGGCGGTGGCGGCGGCGAGACGTCGCAGCGGCGGCGACTCTTCTCGTGCGCCACCGTCGTCGACTACGTCCGGTGCGTCGCTCGGAAGCGTCCCGGCTTCGACCGGATGTACCTGTACCTGTCGCTCGCCGCCTTTTTTTTCGGCTTCTGCACGGCGGCCGGCGCCACCCAGGTGCTCTTCCTGTTCCTGACGAAAGTGCACGGTTTCACGGCGACAATGTACGGCTTCTACGCCGGCCTCGACATCTTGCTCAAGGTCACCGTCGGCTCGGCCGTGCTGGCCGTGCTGAAGCGCTGCTTTCGCTGGGACGACCTGAGCGTCGCCATGCTCGGCTGCGCGGGCGGCGTGTTCGGCTACGGTCTGATCGGCGTCGCGCGCTACGAGTGGATGCTCTGGCTGGGACCTGTCGTCAACTCGCTCGGCTTCTTCTACGGCATCGCTCTGCGCAGCTACGTGTCCAAGCTGACGCCCAGGGACGAGCAGGGCCGAGTGTTCGCCTTCATGGGCGCCGGCCAGAGCGCGTTCACCTTCGTCGCCTCGATCGTGTTCAACACCGTCTACCCGCTCAGCCTGCACTTCTACTCGGGCCTCTGCTTCGCCGTCGCCGCGGCGCTGAGCGGCGTCGCGCTAGCCATCGTCTCGTTTCTCGCCGCGCACCGCCGGCGGTACGCGGCTCCGGAGGAGTCGGAGCCTTCGGGCGACGATTGAGAGTCGGCCGCTGCGACGCCGCGCGCTTCCTCCTGCGGGGCGGTCTCACGAGACTGGCCCGACGAGGCGGACGTCGGAGTCGACATTGAGCGGCATTGCCGCCTGGGCCGCGGAGCCAGCGAGCGGTGTCGGCATGGCAACGCCAAACAGTCGGTGAGTCGGCGAGTGCTGACGGCTAGAACGCCGAGCTCGCGCGCGCGCGCTCCACGAATACCGTCCGCCGCCGGCCGTCCTACTGCACCAGTGGCGCCGAGCCACGCCGGTTCGCCATTCTTTTGGACGGTTTCGCTCTTCCTCTCGCGCCAGCGCGTCGTCAGCTCGGAATCTCCGCGCACGTCACCGTCGCTAAGATCGACCGTCGGAACGACAGCGAGGACCGCGCGAAAATCGCCGAAGCGGCGGCGCCCGTCATTCGGCACAGCCGCAAGGTGGCAGCTCGTCAGTTGACCGACGTCAGGCGCAACGCGCGTTCTTCGAACGCGTAATGACGGCCGTCGCCTGTGCGCCCGCCGCCGTCGTCGGCTGCGCCGGCAGCGGCGACAGCTGGGACTGCGTAGCCGCGAGATAAAGAAGCTCGCGGCAACCGCTCGCGTCACGTGACTTTGTGCCCTCGTTCGACGCGCTTGCCGTTTTTCGCGCCTCGTCGGTCGCGCGCCGATAGTCCGAAAAAAATTGAAATCGCGGCAGCGATTCGTCGACAGGACGTGCGCGAGTTTCGCGCGAGCTGGCTGGGCGATTAGACAGTCGATCTGCGGACGCTTACCGGCGCTGGTTTGGCCCAGCGGTAAAGGTATCCCACTGAGATTTGACCTGAACCATTGCAATGCAGTGCCTCCTGACCCTCTGCAGACGAGAAATTAGCTGCTCTACCCATCGTCTTAGCAGACCGTTGGCGACACAAGCTAGTGCTCTGAAGGTTCATAGACTTTGAAACTCACGTCCGCAATTCTTATGCAGCGACATCTATTCTCTTGCAGTCGAGTGTGACGTGCCCATTCTTGACGTACTCAGCTCAGGGGCGATCAGTCAGGGATTTCAGGTTGGGGCGAGGAGCCTGGAATTTTTCGATTCGGGAAAGGGTCCAGAATTTTTAGATTGAGATGGGACAAAGGGATCCAGGCTCCGTCAGATATATTATAACAAAGGTATCGTGTAAAAACAGTTTGGGATAAGATTGACACATCCATTCGACTCGCTCCTCTTGCGTTAACGCACTTCTGCTCGTGCCCCCTGGGAGACTGGAGAATCTGCCGCAAGGATTCCTTGCCTATGCAATTTCTTGTCGGCAACTGATGCATAGCTCAGCTGTGGCTGGTCTAACTGAAACGGCGGAGCTGCCACGTGACGCCACTTCCGTCTGAGCTTCACTCGCTGGCAGCAGCCAGCCTGGAATCAATCTCTTGCGTATCCTATACAAACCTATCCGACCTCTTCGCTTTTTTAGAATGTTCTTTTAGCACCCTCTTTTCCACTTCATGTCTTTAAACCATTCGTCGCAATAAATTGAAAGGCTTTTGTGATCGGCTACTCATTTATTTTAGTCACTGAAAGTTTGCAACTCACTCATCGGTCAAGTCAGTACCTACAATGACTTTGCATCATTTCAGTCTCAGCTAAAGGAGCGTCTGCTCTGCTATTTTTTCCCTAACTTCCAATAAGCAATTGTTTTGCGCTTCCGGACTTTTCGTGCTAACCTGTACCTGATTTGGTGATTCTTGATCGCCATAGATCCTACTGGCCGATGGCCATAATTAGCTTCTTGTGCAATTTAACATGCTGGCCTGAGCACTGAACCTTGGAGCTTATGTATGCGTCCTAGGAATGAGACCTTGAATTTCATGATTCCATCGGTTATGGCTATCAATGAATTGTAAGATGACAGAATTGAAATGGAGTTCTCTGCGACCACATTACAACTGACATACTGCAATAGTAATAATAATTTTATAAGTATCACTACAGCTTAAAACATCTTTTAAGCACAAAGAAAGAGATTTAGTACTCCGTGGGCACCATAGCATTGTATTATTACCTACCCATGAATAAACCAGGTTTTTTGGTTAATAATAATAATAATGTTGGTCAATAGTAACGCGTTTCGATCGAGTCTTTCGTTTTGTATTTTTTTAGGAACATTTTGCAACAACGTCGGCGAATGTAAAATAAATTCTCACAAAGGGAAGCTAATTTTCACATATAATAATTGAGATTAGACTTCAACATGCTAGAACTTTCCAGGTCTATGAAATTTAAAGGGCTTTTCAATAGATAGCCATGGCATTTCAGCAGCTTGAGTGCTGTATTGCTGTGGCTCCGGCGGCGGCTGTTCTTGCGGAGTCTGCGAAAATAGACGAGAGCTCAGTGAATCAAAGCAGACGTCAAGACATATAACATGCATTAGTAGCCCTTACGCTGAGCAGCGTCAATAGCTCATTATATTGGCCACAGGTCCCTGGAGCATGTACGCTAGTGTCTGCGAACTTCCCTAATTACAACAGCAGAAGCCGCAGACACGCACGACATGAGCTCTTCGTACTTGGATCCCCTATGCAGCCACTCGGTCGCTTCCGGTACTTTCAGTTCTTTCGGAGCTTTCAGTTCTTCCGGAGCTTTCAGTTCTTCCGATGCTTTCAGTTCTTCCGATGCTTTCAGTTCTTCCGGTGCTTTCAGCTCTTCCGGTGCTTTCAGCTCTTCCGGTGCTTTCAGTTCTTCCGGTGCTTTCATTTCTTCCGATGCTTTCAGCTCTTCCGGTGCTTTCAGTTCTTCCGGTGCTTTCAGTTCTTCCGGTGCTTTCAGTTCTTCCGGTGCTTTCAGTTCTTCCGGTGCTTTCAGTTCTTCCGGTGCTTTCAGTTCTTCCCGCTCGTTCATCGGACTAGCTGGGTTGGTCTGTTGTAGAGCTGCAAAATCTGTCTTCAGTCAGTTCTACGTTTACTCTGCTGCTCTTTGAGTTTTCCAGCCTCGTTAAACATCTTCGAATTAAAGGTAGACTTTGAATTCACAGCTATTAAATTTATCTGGGTGAATACCAATTAGGATCATGAAAAAAGCTGAAAGGGAAATGCGAAAGTAGGCATACTTGACTGTGGAGCTGGTGTGATTGTCTAATGAAAGGTCACTTTGAAAAAGGACACCTAGATTTAGAGCAGATTCAACAGGAGAAATGCTGGTATTGCCATGGTTTTGCCATTGCCACCCCCATACAGTTTGTAAACTTTTGAGACGCACTTCGTTTACTCATAACCATTGAGTTGGTTTTATCTTCATTCAAGTTGGGAAATTTTGCTGCCATCCATATGAAGATGTCTTCAATACATTAAGCAAGGGAGTTGAGAAGATTCGACGTTCCGGAGGGTTTGGAGGGATAAAAGCAAAGATGCAACTGGGCGTTTTCTGAATAGAACTGAAAGCCTGGATTGTGCCTGTCAATCGCATTACCCAGAGGAAGAGTATGAAACGTTAACAGATGTAGACCAAGCACAGAAACCCAACACAAGTCGTATTTCAGTGATTCTTCGGATGGTCTTAGTCCATTCCCATTTACACTCTGGAGTCTCTCGCCAATTGAATGGATGCTGGCACTGTGCACAATATTACTAACCATGTGGTCGTACTTCTTTAAGTCATTTGCAGACTTCATAGAAAGCGATTTAGTTCTCTGAGTTTGCAAATCAAATCTATTGGTATCATAATTTTTCTATACCTAGAGCTACGGTTTGTTGGCTTGCAAAGGCTTACGAACACAAGGCTTGCCAAGGATTCTAATCATGGGGAGGGGGCGAGCCCTATTGACAGCAAATGATAATAATAATAATGATGCACTCGACAAAGCGCCCTCAGAGAACTCAATCTCTTTCTAGTCGCTTCACATTTGCTGCAAAGGGAAACGCGAGTGAATGGTGAGTAATACCATGTTTGATAAACATGAATAAAATGGCTAGAGGTGATATGCTCAGGGTCAGCATGCAAGTGTGGTTAGTGGCAGCATGCACAGTGTCAGCACGTATAGGCACATGAAGGACAAATCACAGGGACCCACTAAATGCTTCCTAAATAGGTGTGTTTGTAAGTTATTTTTAAACACGGTAAAGTCAGGGGATGTTCTGACGCAAGTCTGGAGGGAGTTCAAGGCTTTGGGAGCATACTAACTAAATGCACGGTCTCCAAAGGATTTGAGGCTTGTACGAAGTATTGGTAGACTGTTGGATCCCGAAAAGCAGGTGGTCCGATGCTTGACCTGGTGAGGAAGTAGATCCGAGAGATAGACTGGAGTCATAGAATGAAGTAAACTAAAAGTGAGCGACAAAACCTTGAAGTCGATCCGTTGCTTGACTGGTAGCCAGTGCAGGTCGGCGAGAAGTGATGTGATGTGGCAACTGCGACACTCACGACAGACAAGCCTAGCTGTAGAGTGTTGCATCATCAGTTATCGCCTGATTGCATATGCCGCTAGGCCAGCAAGCAGTGAGTTACAAGCATATTGGGCATAGGGTTCCCCATATAACTACACGGTAGTAATTTTATCATACGACTAAGAACAGTAGAACACAACGGCACTTAACTGTTAGGCCCCCTCGTAGCCTGTTTACAATGGCCTTCAGTAACTAGCTGCGTCGTGCAGGATCGCTGATATTTCTTCTTTTGGGATGCGAGCACCTAGCTACGAGAAATAAAAATACCAATAAATTACAATTCCTTTATATGGTACCCTAAGAATCTCTGTTCGGGTGCTTCACGTATGCCACGGGGCTCGAGCCCACGACCTTGGCCAGATCTTGGTCGAGGTGAGCACCTTGCCTGCTGGGCTAAACAAGCGCTACTTTGTTTGCACTGAATTCCTCGATTCAGTCACATAAACTTCGCCTACCCGACTACCATGGTCGATTCGGGACATCATCCACCTTGACCTATGTCAAAGGGTAGGCTAGCTCGCGCTAGCCTACCGACCCCTTGAGCCAACCGCGTCGCGTTACAGTCACCCGGATGCAGTCGCATGCGACGTTTCCGTCGAGCTTCGGCCGCTTATGCCACTGAGTGGCCGTCTTTTTCGCTTCTATCTCTGTTGTTGTCAAAGATAAGAATGTGTATGTTCTGCAACTTATTTACCGAGTCAACTTAAAGCTGTGATAATTTCCAGGTAGAAAACGATGTGCAGACATAGATTTGAAGTGAACATTGGTCTTCATCCGTGAAGAATCATAGAGAACTCTTAACTTTGCTTTGGAAGGCAGGCTAGACTGTTACTGACTTAGCTGGTGAGATGGCTCCACTGACTGCCAAGCTTAAAGTTTTCACTCAAGGCAGTGAATTCGGCATTTGAGTAAAAATGGAGAATAATTTCAAAATGATATCTAACCAATTCTTATAAAATTCAAACGAATGTAATTTTGTAAACTTCGGGTAGCTATTCAGCATTGATTTGTATGTACATAATAAACCGATATACCGGACCTTCCAGAAATTTCTGTTAACTTTATAGAGTGCCTCGAACTAAAACTCCGGCTGATTCTATGGATGCACGCTCAAATGCAGGCTCAGCAATTCATGTTCGATTAACCTATGAGATTGAAAGTTGCATTTCATATCCAAATTATAAAGTTTATCTCCCCACCCTCTTTTAACACGACGCTCAGTATCGCTGTACCGTCGCAGTGGTACTACCGCAACGATATATATATATATATATATATATATATATATATATATATATATATATATATATAATAAATAATACATACGTAATATTTATAAAATATAAATATCGAAATATATATTATATATATATATAATATCGTAATGAAAATAATGTAAGTGCAACTGCCGTTGCAGTGACACACTGGCCAACAAACTAATCACTTATTTTAGGTGCTGATAACGAACGAACGAACGACAAGTGGTGGCAAAGCAGCTAAGCGATTAAATGAATTCATCAATCTCGCTAGCTAGTTTTGCAATCGGGATTTAGAGCTAACCATCCCAAGTGCTCTCCCCGCTTCGACTACACAATGACCTCCCGAACAGTGCTGATCAAGGTAGAGCTTCTCTGTTACAAATGCGGTTCGTGGCTTCCACGTCCGGACAGAACGAGGGCCGCAAACGCAGCGCTTCGAACGGCGCTGGCTAGTCTCAGCCGACGCGCGACGGACACGACGGTGACGTCACCGTCCGTATCTCGTGGCGCGGCCAGTTGCTCGCGGGCGGTGCCCCAATGTAAGCAGGGACACTGACAATGTATCAGCAACGCGGCAGCGATGACGAGCGCTCGACGAGATCTCTCTCAACAAAGAGTCAGTGAGAACAGCAGAGCTGAGGGGGACAGTCAGTCGAGGGGTCCCATAAATAATGCAGTCGACAGCCTCGTTTTATATACGCATGCAGGATAGCCTTAATGGCCTCGCCGTTGCTTGAATCGAGCAATAAAGGATTGTCTGCTTGAGCAAATTAACGAAGCCAGGCACGGGTGTGGCAGATCAGTACGGCTTGACAGGATGTGCCACGTTCGGCAGCCGGCGAGTATATGTCGTTGCATAAGAATTGTTGAACTTGTTTGCACAGGTCAATACTTACAGACAAAAAATCTTCTGTAGACAACTGACTTCAAGCGTCGACACAGAACGAGTAATTAACTGTTCACAGAGAGCCGTGGGCACGAGGAGGCGAAGCTGGTGCTGCCACTTAGGTAGGCATGAAAGAGCCAGGCCGCGGTGGTCTTTGTCGGTCGGAGTGAGAATTTCGCTCAGTATCAGTCGATAGACGTTTCAGCTCCTTCAGCAAAGTAGACTCGTGGCTAAACCTCTGGGACTACTTTACTAACCAGGACATTGAATTTACTAGGCCAGGCGGGCCGGCGGCCTAAGTGGCGAGGCAGACCGGCCACAAAGTACAGCACCAGCGAGCAACCGAGCTGCTCTATAGATTTGAGCTCATTAGAGGCACGCGAGGGCACAAAGGCACTCGAGCCGTTTAATCCAACGGAAGGGTAGTCAGTGAATGAAGGTAGTACATCCGCTCTTATTTACACTTTGACTTTACGACGTGATTTTCATGCTACGCAATTTTAGTTGGCTTCAAGCAACCCAAGATATCTAAAATTGCTGCACAAAGAAATGTGACTTGAGCCACATTTAAGAGGGGGCGGGCTATCGGGTTCCGAGAGACACCTCTTGGTTGTACCGCCTTCCTTTACGGTTCGTCGATCTATGCGTCACATGCCAATGTTTTCATTAATACGAGCCATTAGCGAGAAACTAAATTCTCGGTCGCCATAATGACATCTTATAACCTTATTTTTCAGGAGAATGCCAAACTGATATTCATTTGACCTTTATATTATAAAGAGATCTGATCGCTGCAGTTTTGATCACATCAATCAGTTTCGCTGTTGAAATATGGATATCATATTAATCATTAAAATCATCAGTTAATAGAGCGAAAGCAGTCGCTGACTATTTTCCAGCTCTTTGTTGAATCGGCTGCCTCAAATGAGGCAAGAAGGAACGCTTGGAAAAGCATCTGCTCCGGATTCTGACGAAACTTGATGCTACCTATAGTTTTGACGGTTATGCACACCTTACCCTGCCTCTCAAACTCTGCAACGACTGAACAGGGACCGCCAAGTCAGTGAACACACCAAGTGCTCTGCACAAGATCTGTGATGCATGGGATTCTATTATTATTTTATTATTACTATTATTATTTATTTTTATTATTTCATATTATTATATAATATATTATATTATTGGGACATTATTTGCCAGTGATGCATTCGGAAACATGTGAGTATATGTAGAAAGAGAATGTCACACTAGCAGCACTAGAGCTCACTAACAAAGGCGAAATAAATAGTAGGTAAGTCTACGGTCAATTTAGATCGACGAAGACTGAGGCTGTGGGAATAAGAGCTAAGATGGTCGGCTCGCTCATTACTCATACGTCTATTTACTTTTCCGAGATGTATGATCATTGAGCTTCATACTTATCTACCGTGAGCACACGCTAATCTGATCTGTTGTCCTGACAGTGTTTTGTCTAAGCCGCTGTTACCGCCAGCATCTGCATGTCATGTCAAAGCTGCTGAGACTTGAAGCAAACACTCACTGCTTGCAGTCAGCCAATTATGGCTACCACCTGTTATAATTTTAGAAACGCACAAAAACAACGGTGAATATACCACTGCTACAATCTTTTTACTCCATGTTCTTATGTTCTCTTAGGGTATCGCACAAATGAATCCTTATTTCATTATTGTAAGTGCTATGCAGTGGAAGTAGTCTTGCTGCATGCTACTTTCTCCCCTCGTTGTGGCCAGCCTTGGCTCACCGGATGATAGGCACTCTATTGTACCGTGACGGATTTGCATGGCCAAAATCTTAAGTATTCTATTTTGCATGACAAAAAGCTAACACCGTCTTCCGAACTAGGTGACTTTGCTGCTTGGGCGGCCTGCTTACTAGAAATGCAAGGAAATAAGCCGGTGCAAACTCGATCTTGCAAATCTATTTGCAACCACGGTTTTAGCCGGATTTTTTTCATTTTGCCTTCTTTGTGGGGTACCATCCACAAACAACCGTTGGAACTCCCATCATTTTGTGCTCAAGTTTCTTCAGAAGCAATAAGTTGTAAAGCCAGCCAAATGTCCAGCAGAGGCTAGTACAGTATAAAAACCGTTAAATAAATATAAATATAATTCATTTATATAGCGCCCCAAGAGAACTTGTGCTAGCACCCTACGTTTAGATTAAAATCCATTGGAAGTACCGACCGAGGTTAGCGATTGCACTGCCGGTAAGATAAGTGTCGGGAGCGCTTGGGTCGTTAAAAATATCGGGAAATCAACTGACTAATAGAGCAAGTGCTTGCAATTACCTTGGAAGTGTCCAGCAGCTAGGACCGAGTCTTTGGATTTACAAAGCTGGACTTATAGCATTTGCTTTGGGAGCTTAATAATAACAATAATAATAATTCACTTGATAAAGCACCCTCAGAGAACTCAATCTCTCTCTAGGCGCTTTAAATTTGCTGTAAAGTGAAATGCAATTGAATGGTAAGTAAAATCATGCTTGAAAAACAAACGAAATGAATAATATGGTTAGGGGTGACATGCACAGGGTCAGCATGCAAATGTGGTTAGTGGCAGCATGCACAGTGTCAGCACGCATAAGCACATAAAGGACGAATCACAGGGACCCACTAAATGCTGTCCTAAATAGGTGTGTTTTTAAGTTCCTTTTAAATGTGGTCAGCTCAGGGGATGTTCTGACGCAAGTCGGGAGGGAGTTATAGGCTTTGGGAGCATACGAACTAAATGCACGGTCTCCAAAGGATTTAAGCTTTGTTTGTACGAGGTATTTCTAGACTGTTGGATTCCGAAAAGCAGGTGGTACGATGCTTGGCCTGATGGGGTAGTATATCTGAGAGATAGGCTGAAGCTATAGAATGAAGGGACCTAAAAGAGAGCGACAAAATCTTGAAGTCAATTCGTTGCTTGACTGGTAGCCAGTGCAGATCGGCGAGAAGTGGAGTAATGTGGCAACTGCGACGCTCACGACAGACAAGCCTAGCTGCAGAGTTTTGCACCAGCTGCAATCGCCTGATCGCCCATGCTGGTAGGCCAGTAAGCAATGACTTGCAGAAGTCGAGACGTGATGTCACGAATGCATGGACCAACTTGGACGTGGTATCTTTATCTAAACAAGCCCGAATTTTAGCAATGTTATCAAGCTGAAAATAGGCGGATTTGACTGTGGAGCTGATATGGTCGTCTAACGAGAGGTCGCTTTGGAATATGACACCTAGATTTCGGGCTGATTCAACTGGAGATATGCTGGCAGAGCCAATTTTGAGGGTCAGCCTTTCCAATCTCTGGATCACACTGGGTTTGCCCATAACTAGTAAGTTAGTTTTATCATCGTTAAGTTTTAGAAAATTTGCTGCCATCCATGTGCGGATGTCATCAATGCATGCTGCTAGTGAGTTTAGAGAATTTGAGGTGCTCGAAGGCTGGGAGGGATCAAAGCAAAGGTACAACTGAGTGTCATCCGCATAGAAGTGAAAGCCTAGATTGTTCTTGGCAATCACATCAGCAAGAGGCAGAGTGTAAGCCGTGAAAAGAACCGGACCTAGCACTGAGCCCTGAGGTACTCCATATTTCAGAGGTACTTCAGATAATCTTTGTCCATTCACGTCAATACTCTGAAGTCTCCCACTGAGATAGGACCTGAACCACTGCAGAGCAGTGCCAGTGATGCCCAGGCGAGATGAGAGGCGCTCTAGAAGACTTTGTGATCGATGGTATCAAAAGCTGCCGAAAGATCAAGCAAAACAAGCAGAGACACTCTACCCATGTCTGCATTCCTACGTAGGTCGTTGTATACCCGAAGCAATGCTGACTCTGTGGAGTGATTAGCTCTAAAGCCAGACCGGAACTTACTAGCAAGGTGTGAGGTTTCGATATACGAGTTTAGCTGGTCCGCCACGACCCGTTCGAGTGTCTTTGATAGGAATGGTAGAAGGGAAACTGGGCGGTAGTTGCTCAAGTTCTCTTGGTCAAGTGTAGCTTTCTTCAGAAGTGGCCTGACTACAGCTTTTTTTGAAAGGTGCTGGGACATGACCTGAGGCTAATGACATATTAATTGTGTTAGTTATGCATGGCAGCAGCAGATCAATGCAACGTAGGAGCAGGACAGTGGGAATAGGGTCTAGAGGACTTGTTGTCTTCTTTGATTGAGATACGAACTTTAGGACTAGATTACTAGTGACCTGCTTAAATGCAGACATTGAGGTGCAGCCAGGAACCGAGGAACAGCATTCTAGTGGGGAGGTTGTCATCGCAGGGATGGATTCCCTGATCTTGTCTATCTTCTGCACAAAGAATCGAGAGAAGCGATCGGCTAGATCATCATTAGGATCATCAGGTAAGGAGCTAATCTGGGAACGGTTTAGGAGATGGTTTATTGTCGAAATAAGCATTTTTGGATTGTGCATCTGTGATTCAACAATGTTTTTATAAAAACTACACTTAGCCTTTGCTAGGACCGATTGGTACAACCTACAGTAGTCTTCATATGCCTGTCGATGGACAGTTAGTCGGATCTTTTGTATGCTTTTTCAAGCTTTCGTTTAGTAGACTTGGCTAGTGTAATGTCTGCGGTAAACCATAGGCCGTCTGGGCGGGGGCGCACAGTGCGCTTTGTCAGAGGGGCAAACTCGTCTAGCGTGTCAGCTAGTGTCGTGTTGAAGCTATCTACCAATGATGACAAATCGGAGGGAGGATTGAGCAGCAGAGGTGAAGCAGATATTCTCGCACGGACAGCATCGATGTCAAGGGTCTTGAGGTTTCGCGATTCACAGGTTATTTTAGAGGAGGATGTGGGCACACACTGTAGATTGAATGACATCTTCATGTGGTCAGATAAGCATGATTTGGTAATAATTGGTGATTAAAAAGTGAAGTTATATGAGAAAATCTGGTCGAGTGTGTGACCCTTGATGTGGGTAGGGCCATGCACATGAGCCACAAGAGACATTAAGTCAGTCAATGCACGAAATTCGGTGCTGAAAGCGTCAGATATGTTATCAAAGTGAACGTTGAAATCACCCGTTACGAGGAAGGATCGATTTCTTGCACACAGAATCGAAATGAGATCGGATAAATCAGAGATAAAGGAGGATTTGGTACCTGGTGGGCGATAGACTACTGCCACTATCGGTAGCTTGTTTTCGGGTGAGACCAAGACAATTGATTCAAAAGACTGCTTCGAGGGTACCGCAAATGGCTTGAAGTTGAATTTCGACAATAGCAACTCCACCTCCAGTTTTGATTGATCTAGGGGTGTGAAAGAACGAGAAACCAGATGGAGTTGCGTCTTTAATTGTCGGACAGTTTATCGATTTCAGCCAAGTGTCAGTTAGGGCGAGCAGGTCGATACCATTTTCAGAAATAAGATCGCTTATTACCATAGGTTTACAGCACGTTGAGCGAGGATTCCAAAGGCAACCGTTAAGTCTGGCCGATGGAGTTACAACAGGCCTGATGACCGCTAAGTTAGAGAGATTTACAGTGACGCATGTGGGGGAGCGTGCTGAGCGGTTCGAGACAATGCTAGGAATACCGAACGAGCGGGTACTCAGCTTGCAGGTTCCGCCCAACGAGCGGCTTCTGAGCTGGCGGTTCCGGCCACCGCGGCGGCTACGGGGTGCTTTTCTTTTGTTAATGCATAATTCATGAATCTTAGCAACAACCTTAATATCTAGGAATGCATTTTATATGCAATGACGAAGTGATAGCAGCTGCTGACGATCATAACTGACAAGCAGGTTACTAGCCGCTGGCGAGGGTAAGGCAGCCGCCGGCGTGGGAGACCCAGCAGCCCGAAACGATAAGCGTTTAGATGTCCATAGGCACGTAATTTCTTACGCGCTACGGTCAAATAACAATCAGAATAACTTTAAACAGGTCTTTGCTTAGGGTCATGGTTCAACCTGAAGTCTCACTAACTTCCACACTCTCATGTTTTGCAAAATTGTATGCTACAGCAACAATAATAACTACAACAATAATAAATGTGCATGGCACCCTCAGAGAACCGAATCTCTCTCTCTCTCTCTTTCTCTCTCTCTCTCTCTCTCTCTCTCTCTCTCTCTCTCTAAGCACTTTACTGCATATTGAGTATTATCAAATGTTTGGTGGTAACATCCGTAAGCAGCAGTCATTGAGTAAGCAGGTACATCCTCTCGAGGGCCATCACAAAGATCCACACAAGGCTGTAATAAAAAGGTGCGTTTTAAGAATCTGTTTAGGTGTCGTCACGTCAGGGGACGTTATACTATAGCCTCGGTGTTCCTTTCGCAAACACGTGCAACCACACGCTATAGATTAATTGCATTTGTCCGAAGCATAGAATGCAAAATCTTTGAGTGCTGGGGTGAATTTCTAGAGCTGGAAAACTACAAATTCACTTCTCACGGGTTGTGTGCAACTGACAAAGATATTTTCACGATAACACAAACTACAGATAAACTGATTAAATGCCACTGACGCCCTGACGATCAAGACGGTCGCGAAAACCCTGCTGCTGCACTTTGCGAGGCATGTGCTCATAGGCATAGGCATATGCTTAGATTCTGCGAGAATGCAAAGCGTAATCCTCACACAAGGCAAAGAGCACATGTCTTCAAAGCTGAATAGGTATGGATAGCCATCCAATATCCGAGGCTAGATTTTGCATTTAGAAAAGCCAGGTATAAATAAACGTCACATCTGCGAAAATCTAATTGACACCTGCATAGATTCCGTAAAAATGTTAATCAGAGAGAAAACTTTAAAATAAATAAATCCTAGCTGAATAAATAAATCCTAGCTGATTAAACAGCCTCTTTTTTATAGTGACTAAAGAGCCTTTACGGCCATCACCACCGCTTGCAGTGGCGGTATAGGATCGCCCACCACAGGAATTGAACCGCCTTACTTGGAGCGCCATCACGGCTAACCAAAAAAGGTCCATATTAATGTGCAGTTCGCCACAGCTTTACTTGCAAGCTCCATGCCGGGCATTTTCTTAAAAGCTGCCATTAAAGCTGCAGAAATTTACTAAACAAGACAGCAATGCTGCCAGCTAAACCAAACCGTCGAACGACTTTCATGTTTAGCCCAAACAGTACATGCAGGGTAAGGCTCACCCGATGTAGGCTGTTTAATTACAGGAAGATTCGGCAGGTCCACTTAAAAATAATTTAAGACAGGTATGGAAACAAGTTCAAACTGTATTCAATAATCAAGTTAAGCTCACGAAGAAGAGGCTTCCAGAAGTAGGCATACGATTAAACACAGTTTTCTTTCTACTATCGCTTGCATATGGAGGCCGGCGTCAGCAATCTAACTGTAGCGTTTCGATTAAGGTCTTAAGCAATTTCCACGGATATTTCAGCCAAATAGTCTATATTTCCTCTTCTATGGCGTTACAGCCACAGCTGCTATGCTCTTTCTCGACGTAGTCGTGAATCTTCACAAGGTGTATCAAGTGCAATATTATTTCCCTTCAGCTCCCACAATTGACTAATATCAAACTAATATATGGAAGCATACAGCAAGACTTTAGTTATCTCGCTCGGCACTTTGTTTTTCATAAAATTAAGAATGCCACTGAAGAAAGGACTATTGATTTTCGTCTTGTGATCTATGATAATATCGTTTTTCTCAATACTACTACAAATACAAAGTTCCCACGCCTTCAGACGGCTGACTTGATCGAAATTGTGATAAGATCCCATCCCCACTGCTGGCTTCGCGACAGCACAAAAGGTCAACCTGACATTAGGCAGCCTGGAGGGGGGGGGGCTCACTAGTCTAGGAGAATTCGAAGGCTCGCTCACCGTGTCTGGTTGCTGCTGGAGTGTGTGGTGTGTGGCGGCCGTGATCGCAGAATACGAGGGCTTGCTGACGGCACTAAGAGTGACGTCACGTAGAGTGAGTGACACAGACGAAGAGTGCTGTAGTCCAAGGCGTGACGCAGAGCGAGGCATGATGTAATGGAATGTATCTCCGTCTGTTACTCCACAAAGCCATAAAGACTATGTGGGTGTTACGCAGGAGAGTTTTGTATAGCGCACTCACAGCCTAAGCCCTTTGGGAACGAATTCGGTCTCATGCAACAAAGAGAATGTGGGAAACATAGAAGAGTCAGGAGAGCAGTTGAGGTAGTGAGTAGCGTGGAAGTAGCAGCTCAGGACGGCTGAAAAGGATGAGTCGTAGTCGGCATTTGGAGGGTACTTGCGTGTATAGATTTCCATGATTTCCGATACAGAATTTCATGTTTTCTCAATTCGTTGCCGTCGATTGCCGCACATAGGTCTCCAATGCACATTCGAGATTAGTTGAAATGATGCGGTTGCATTTTTAATACAGCGCTCAGTTACGCAAGAAAATGGGATCTTCTCCCACCAGCTTTTCTTGTTATAGTAACAGGCAATCATAGATCGCTGTATTGTCTCGCTCAATCGCCGTCGATTGCCATGCATTGCCCAAGGTTGTATGCTCGGAATGATAGTATGTGCGCTCACAGTGAGCGTTATGTGGCAGGACAATTAAAAATTCAAGCAGCCGATTTCCAGCAAATTTGGAACAGATGTTTTTTCGGTAGAGGCTCGGATATGGCCGTCGAGTGCCATGGGTTGCCTTCGTTTGTGCCTTTGTCGATTGTTTAAAAGGATGTGGCTGCACTTTTAATGCAGTGTAGTGCAATACGCAAGAAAAGTTAGAGCTTCTCTCAGCAGACTGTCGGTCTATTTGTAAAGGACCGTTCTGGATTGGTGTATTTCCCGTGGCCATTGTCGTTGATTGCCGTGCATTGCCGTCGATTGAGCACGCACAATCAGTGAAAATAATTTGCGCCCACAGGTGCATGTTACGTGGAAGGAGATTTGCAGTTTATTGCAGCTAATCTTGTCAATTTTTCATGGATTTTGCTATTGGCCCGACCATCGGTGTGGATTGTCGTGCACTGCTAACAGTTAACGAGCATAGCGTCTTGAAAATGCCACGGTTTTACTTCGGACGCAGCGGAATGTTATATGTAATAACAATTGAGGCTTCCACGCTGCCAATTTCTGTTCAGTTTGATGGGAATTGGGGTATATGCCCGGGAAATTGTTGTCGATTGCCTGTACGTGTTCTATTGGTTGAAAGGGTTTGATTGCACTTTCAGCACAGTGGACTGTGACTGGTAAGATATATTTGATCTTGGCCCAGTCACTTTCCAGTTATTTGCGATGGATCATAATGGAGTGCTGTATTTGCCCCGGCCATTGCCGTCGATTGCCATGCATTGCCCAAGATTGATTGGTCAGAGTTGGTTGAAAGGGTTGACAGTATGTTCGCGCTAATGAGATGTTACGTGGAATGAGAATTGGAGTTTGGTGTAGCCAATTTCTCGTTAATTTGCCATGAATTGCAGCGTTGGTCCAGCTATTTCTGCCGATTGCCATGCATTGTTGATGATTAACGTGCTAAATAGCTTGAAAGTTCTATGATTTCAGTTTTAGCATGAAGAATTGTAAAATTCCATGAAAATTGGCACTTCTTGCAGCCAATTTGTTGTCGACCCGCCACGGATTGTAGTGGATTGCTGCTTCGAGCCTAGCCATTGCCGTGGATCGCCATGCATTGCCCGAGGTTGTATGAGAGCCATTGCTTGAAATGATGCGGTTGACATTAACCAGTGTGCTTTGCAATACCCATTCAAAATTGGAGAATTGCAGAACCAATTTCAGGCCATTTTATATCAGATTGCTGTAGATTGACATATTGGCCGGGCCATTGCAGTCAAAATTGCAGTATATTGCTGCCAAATGGTCGAGGCGATTGCATTGAATTTGTGCGATTACGGAATAAATAGTTTAGAGCTTGACATACTGACCCGGGCAGTTGCAGTCGATTGCAGTGCATTGCTGCAGAATGGTCAAGGCAATTACAGTGAAGTTATGCGAGAATACAATAGCCGAAGAGTAGAGCAGCGTGCAATCGCAATGAGAGCATCTCTGGTGTTCGCGTTTTGGTCGCTGTGTGGTTTGGTTGCAGCAGATTTTGGCTTATTTCGGTGGATTGAGGTGGATTGCAGTGTGGGACCGGGCCTTTGCAGTCGATTGCAATTCGTTGCATGAGAACGCGTGTGCACAATGGAGCGAAATTTTGTGGGTACACTTTGAACTGAGGGTAGTCCTGTATGCAATGTCAATTAGAGCTAGGTGATGGCGATTTGAGGATGGTTTGCAGTGGAATGGAGCAGATTGCAGTAGTCTTCAGGTCATTTCAGGCGATTGCCGCCCATTGCCACAGTGCTTGGATGCCCAACTTATTTTTAAATTTTACGTGGCTATGCATACGATACAATGAACTTTAATATTAATTATTTATGTAGTTATTTAACCTTAGTATTTTATATATTTAATAAGGCAATACAAATTGGAGCTCAGCACAATCTATTTTTATTTTTTATGCGGTGGATTCGGTGGATTGAAGTGCATTGAGGTGTGGGCCGCGGCTACTGCAGTAGATTGCAGAAGGTTGCACGAGAACGGCCGTGCCGATGCAATTGAAATTTTTTAAGTGCAATTATCGCAGAGTGTGCTGTCATATGCAATCAAAAAAGGAGCTTTGCAAATAGGATCTTGTTCGTTGCGTGGAGGAATGCAGTGGATTGTGGTGGATTTAGGTAGATTGATGTATTGGTCAGGGTCACTGCAGTGTTATTTCAGTGGACTTCGAGAGAACGCTTGAGCCGAATCACTTGAACGTTTCTGGGTACATTGTACGTGTATCGTAGTTTGATATTCCAAACCTCTAGCAGCTGTGGGCAGCTGATTTATGGTTGATTTGACGAGAACTAGAATGGGTTGGGATGGATTGAGGTGCATTGTGGTGGATTTGTGGGGGATTGAAGTGGATTGTGATGGATTGCAGCACAGGCATCCGGCATCAAAGCTCATTTGCATAAGTGGGCGTGCCTGCAACATGAAGTTTCTTTGAGGTATAAATAGATAAAATCGAACGTATACTATAGTATCAGTGCAAAATTTGAGCTTGGCAACGCTAATGTCTGGTCGACGTTAGCCTAATTAGAGTGGATTGTGGTGAATTTCGGTGGATTTTGGTAATTCGTCGAACCCGGCCTTCGATGCAGCAAGGGGATGAGCACCGAACAAGCAGGCCAGCCGGAAAGGTTGCACAGCCGCGGTAGGCGGGGCAAAGTGCAGCCAGGCAGCGAGCTGTACTCGGTAGACCAATTAGCGTTTATTCCCGACTGACGGGAACACTTGTCTGCCATTTCCGAAGCAGCAGTTCTGCTGTCCACAGCACGGGCGCAGCCGCCGCCGCCGTCCCAGGAGCTGACGTAGCAGAGGCACCGGCCACAACTGCAGAGGCACCGGCCGCAGCAGCAGCAGCACCGGCCGCAGCAGCCGCAGGTGCCAATGGAGGCCGCTTAGTTGTAGCCTCTAAGGCCTGTTTCGGTGCGGCGCTACTGATGCTCAGCTGGTCATTAGCAATAACGATGCTACGACAAAAACAGCAATGACGACACAAGCTCGGCCAGTCAGTAAGTCAGCCAGCCAGCCAGCTTCCGGCCTGTCAAGTAAACGACAATCGTAGGGCAGACAGAGCTGCTAGCACCACAGCCCACGGAACCCGGTAGAGCCGCTATTAAGCGATATTGATAGGCGGCTGTGTCGCTTACACCAGTAGCCAAGTAATTACATCTAAGGCTCACCCAAATGTGGCATAGCAAAAGGGACACAGCAGAAGCTGGTTGCCTCTATTCCTTTCTAGACAAGGAAGTTCTCAAAGTATCATGGTGGGATAACGTTTCACTAAGCCCACACTCCAAAAGCATGGGTTCATTTTTGGACTGTCAGTAAATACTTTCGCAAGCTTTGCATAACTTGATTATACAAAAGTATTGTAGAAAACCTTTTTACGCCAAAGAGTTTGCAGCCACAGCAGAGCGACCGAAGGCCGAATGTTTCGGGATTTAAGCTAAAAAGATTGTGCAGATAGCAAGTAGGATAAGTCAATCTCCGGTTACGAGGCGGGTGCTTCAATTGATCAAGCAATTCACCATTGCAATTACTTAAGCATTCGCTACAAGGCTTTAAATCTTAAACTTTTAGTTTATATTACCTTACTCCAGCTAAGTCCGGCGGTCTTAAGGTAGGTGATTTACCATATAAACGTCCAGTTTGATAGATTTAAGACCAAGAAACTACCCATGCTGATTGCGGAGAAAGCTCATGGTTGCTGAGATACATATTTACAGAAGGCCCCATACATTTTATTTATCTGTCCTTAAGGATGCTCCAAATAAAGATCTTTCCAAAATGGCGACTATGCTAGTAGTCAGACAATGTCTGCATCCTGCAAAAACAATGCTGTTTGCGTAGCTTAACACCTGGTAAGAAAGCCAAGGTGATATATGAGTACATAAATGAATTATTACAAATACAGCCAACTCATGCCCATCATATTTTTTGCGAAATTCTGTTGATTAGCAGGCCATGGAAAACAGAAGTATGTATTTGTATAGCTCAATCCCGGGGATGAGCTAAGTTTTTATGCCTGCACTGCAGGTCTCTCAAGGTGTTACAAGTAACTGCGGAAAAATTGATCAGATCAGGACAAGAATTCATACACACAGTAAAGGTATGTCTACAACAAAAATGAATATAGTTTGCTCTCACTGAATTTTGAATGCTCAGTTACGAATAGTTGGAAGTATAGCTTACCCGTTTCCCTGTGGAACTATTACAAACAATCGTGAAAATGCACGCACACAAGGCTGAGCAGACGACGACGTTTGACCTTGGTCAGGAGACACTTCTTTAAATAGACCAGTAACTTTAAAGATAATATTGTATTGCTACAAAAAAGACGACAAATGCACGGGAAGCAAGATCTGATGCTAAAATTGCCCGAGCTAAAAAGCTATTCAAATTTGACAAAATTGCAACCGTAGCTTACTTACTGACGCACTTAGCACGTCAACGTAGAACGTGTGAAGGCAGTGCGATGTTGTTGGTAGCTTAATTAGAGAAGCCACAATTGGAATACGTCCACTTATAAGTAATTCTTTACGTTGGACTGTAGATAATATAATACAACAGTTGGCAAAGGTATATAAAAGCAGCTGGCAGTGTGACTGATAAGCAGATATGCAAGCACTTGCCTTTACCTCCGACCCGCATCAAGTTTCGCGACTTGGCTATATAGGTCGAAAGTTGCCTAGCAACATAGAACAATAAAGTGATGTTTTAAAACGCAGCAACTATTCGGCAAATATTTTCTTGCCATAGGCAAAACAAAGAAATGAAAAAGAGCTATATACTAATTAAAAGAGGATCGATTGACCGGTGACTTCAAATTCCCATTCAGATCGTGCAGAGTGACAGCCTAATACTGCTCTACATAATCGTAGATCGGCATACCTTCATTGGCAGAGCTTACTGTGCAGAAGCTGTCAACTTTGGGCCCGATATACAAAATATATCAGCTTAAATGCTAACAAAGAAAGGAAAGCGGGAAATCCATGCACATAAGATTAATTAAATACATAATTGCAACTAAATATCCCTGCATATTACATGTAGGTACTGGAAGCCGTCAAATAGCAAGAGCATCAGTATGTTCACGGCAAGCCGAAAACATCCCCCAAAATTTCGTCTTTAATCAGTTATGGAAGCACTTTACAACTCATGTGACAAACTAGACGATGCCTTGATTAAAGCCTTACCAATGTCCAAAACACTGCCTACAATATCGATCTAATTTTGAGACTTCCAGGCCTAAGCTGTATACTTTCATGAGCTCGTGGAGAGCAATGAGATCGTTTCATATTCGGCTCTACACAACTGGATCTTAAGGTTTGTGGATAGCCAGGCTACTGAACTTGTTTCCCTCATACTCTGCAAAGGCATCACTCACATTCTTGGCCATGATCTAAGCGCCCTATCCTGCAACATTATTTCCTTATTATTAAATTAAATTAATTTAATGATAAAAATTAATTAATCATTATTAATACATTTGAAATATTTATTAATCGTTATAATAATAAAATAAAACTATTTTCTCTCATTCCCTGCACACCTAACTGCTTGCTCTACTCACACAACGCCTCTTCTTAACCCCAGCTTTTGGCTACGTGTGCTCACTGCCGACTAGCCGTTTCTCTTTTTATGCAGTGGTGGTTTGGCCCAGTGACTAAGTTGGTTGCCCCGACCAAGGTCTGGCTGAGGTCATGGGCTCAAGCTCCGTGGCCTATGTGCAGCACCTTAATGGAGATTAAGTTGTCTTAGCCTTCTATGCAAGCGAATTATATTTTTTATTAATTTACAGTGCCAGGTCTTGGCACAGCCCTTACTGCTATAAAGACTATTTACATGAACGACTGTTCAAGGTTGGCCCAATGAAACAAAGGCATTCGCATCGGCTCATACCAGGCCGTGATCACATAAGTAAAATTTCCTAGACAAGGCTGTGGATAAATTCTACTTACTCCGTTCTGACTGCTTTATTGCGACAGGCTGAATAAGAAAAGGTTGCCTGCAACGTAAAAATTAGTGCTAATGGTCGAAATACAATTATAGATAACCATGCAATGCACATGCAGCATTGGAAGCTCATATACTACATATTTTTGGAATGGTGGTGTAGCCCATGCCAACATCGTATAGTATTGGAACTTCTAATACTGGATTGCCAACTCACCTCATCGTGATAAGCCTTAATGAGAGGATCCCGCTTAGCACTGTCATAGATATGGAAATACCTATAAAAAAGAAAACCGGGTGCTAGCAATGCTGCAGCGTATCGAGTTGCACGAGTTTTACATCATAGCAGCTACATACTCTTTCAAGAAGCGAGCCAGCAGGCTCTGAATCTCCGGAGGTTCATCGGTCACTGTGCTTCCCAACGTTTCAGGTAGGCTGGTACCATCAGCCACATCAAAAACTATGGACGGGGGAAACACAACCCCATTCTAAAACAATAAATTTGCACTCTAAACGTTCTTTGCTTATCTGGCGAAAAGCTGGATAATCTTTATGATGCTGCTGAACACTGAACTCACCAGCTTCACAAGCTTGGGAAAACGCTTCTGGACAGCACTAAAAATATCGCGCGAACCGGCTGTAGAAATGGTCAAACAAACGTGGAAGGCATACCATAAGGGCACAGTAAAAAGCCTGCTTCTGAAGGCACGCAGGATGTAGACATTCAGCTAAGTCGGAGTTTACTCTAAACATAGAATCATGCAATATATATCATGAACCGATACATTGCTATTGACGATTAATTAGAGGGGATAGTGACGTATATGGAGTAGGGTCTTCTCAAAATGGAAATACACGAAAACTGTATGAACCGTGATGGCATACTAGATGAGGCTGATGCTTTTCACTACCTCGGTTCCGAGGTCGTGGGTTCGAATCTTGCGGTAGGTGACCCTGTATTGTTGCTGCAAGCGGTGGTGATAGCCGTAAAGACTATTTTGTCGTTATACAAAGAAAACTGCTGAATCAGCTATAGTTTTTTAAATATGTCCTGTGCTCACTAATCATAGCCAACTATTGATTAACTGAGGAACGTAACCTTTCAAAATAATTCGCAGAAATATGCGAAAAACAAAATATTTAAAAGTAAATTGGCATATGTATCTCCGTTTGTAACTCCACAAAGTCGTAAAGACTGTGTGGGTGTTACGCAGGAGAGTTTTGCATATCAAACTCACAGCCTAAGCGGCTTTTGGTACGCAGTCGGTAGCCAAAAGACTTCGCCTCACGCAACAAAGAGAAAGTGGGAAGTATAGCAGAGTCAAGAGAGCAGTTGAAGGCATGTAGCACAACGACAAGCAAACCATCGCACGATGAAACCGATAGTGAGTTAATCCCAGTTGGACCAACGTAAATTGTGCAAAAAATTGAAATTAAGCCGGCATGCAATGCTCCAGCAGTAGATAATTTTGTTTCACCGTTGTTTTTCTAATGTGCTTCCCACGTAACTTTAATGAAACCGAGGCAACTAGATCAAATATCTTCGCATGGCTACAGGAGGATCATAAGATAATCCGATAAAGCGTCCGCACGGTTGTCCGGGTGCCCACTTTAGCTAGCTAAGATGATCAATGAGGTATGTGCATGAAAATGTCAACCTAATTTATGACGGCTGTCCTTATTCTAATATATTTTGTGCTTATATTCACGCACAAGCACACACAAGACCACACACGGAAACACTCAAGCACACGAACTCAAGCACACACCTGTATGCATGCGCCAACGCATGGACCAGCACATGTAAACGCACAAATACAACTACACTCGGAATCTGCTGCAGCAACGGAGAAACTGAATGCTTGCCTTGCCGACATTCAGTCCTGAATATCGGAAAACTTCTTGAAATTAAATGACGATAAATTGAACTGCTGCTCATTGGACAACCTAAGCGTGTCGCTGGATTAAAAGGCTTTGCTCTTCTAAAAGGTGATGCTATTGTGCGACCATCACCACGTGCTCAAAATTTACGTGTCGTTTTTAACAGCTGCCTCAATTTTAAAAGCTTCATTCAGAAGACTGCTTCTACAGCAAGCCATCACGTCCGATCCTTATCCAAGATTAGGAGCTGTCTTCCACAGTGGCTTGTAAAAAACTTAACTAACTCCTTAGTTATGTCTCTGCTTGATTATTGTAATTCCCTATTGGCTGGGCCACCAAAGAAAGCAACTTGGCCATTGCAGCTGACTATGAATATGGCTGCAAGGCTAGTCTTCAAGTCCCAGCGGTTTGAGCACGTGTCTCCTTTGCTAAAAGATCTAGGATGGATGATGGTTGAGCAAAGGATACAGATCAGTTCTTAAGCTGACCCACACGGCCCGCCACGGCTTGGCTCCTTCGTATCTAGCTGAACTGCTGCACCAGTTTCAGCCTGTTCGTGCCCTCAGGTCCAGTGTGGACAATAAATTAACTGCTTCATTCCTCTACTTAAAAGCCGTTGGGGACAGAAGCTTTAGCTCTGCAGGTCCTAGACTGTGGAACTCGCTTCCACAATTCTTATTCAACGACAAATACTCTCCTGCTGCCGACTATGGCTCATCCTTTTCAGCGTCCCTGAGCTGCTACTTCTATGCTACTCACTACCTCAACTGCTCTCCTGACTCTGCTGTGCTTCCCACTTTATCTTTGTTGCGTGAGACGAAGTCTGTTGGCTACCGAATGCTTACCGAAAGCCGCTTAGGCTGTGGGTGGGCTATACAAAACTCTCCTGCGTAACACCCACATGGTCGTTATGACTTTGTGTAGTTACAGACGAAGATAAATTACATTACATTACACAGAAACACTCAAGCACACATAAGAGCGAACACTCTTGAAAAGCCTTGTAGATGCTTTGGAAAACCTGTGTGGCCTTGGTCGGATCATCATTGTGGCCGCCCTCAGTGCTCTGCAGCCTGGGTCACTATTGAGACACCAGTTGAGGAAGGAAGTGATGTGCTCAATCATTCTCGATTAATAAACTCAAGGTGCATATGATGAGCAATACGACCCCACCGCATCACCGCACGTTTGCTGAATTTCAAGCTGCACAACTCGACACATAGCAAGAACTGTATACGCTGCAAAATCTCATCGCTCATTGGTCCTGAATTGTGCAATACATGATTGACTCATTGCTGAACGCTTTATACGATTTTCAAGCGATCCGCAGTCATCTACGCAAATAGCCAATTTCCAGTCGAATACAGAACTGTTCTGTCACACCTGTCACTCTGAATCAGTAGTGACTCCTCAGCGTACGATCTTTTTTTTCACTTACCAGCAGCTATCAGCATTCAATGTCAAGTCAATGCCAGGAGAGACTGTTTACTGGGGTTGCAGTGCCATACCTCTCCAATAAGGTACTGTCAAAATTGCACAATCAGCTAACATATCAGGCTAGCCTACTACTCAGGAATAGTTAGCAGCTGACAGGCAGCCTTCAGAGAAAACTCGGCACCGAGTCGAGAGAGCCCACACTAGCTCCGACAGAGATGATAGCACTTGCAATAATAACGTAAATAATGGCAGTGCAAATAATAATAGGTCGTTTGTATAGCGCACTAAGAGAACTGAATCTTAATCCGTTCCCTTTGCTGCCTCCGCTGCTAGAGAATAAATAGCTAAAGCTAATGAACGATCAAACTGGATACTTTGGATAGCCCATCCGGTGCAGCTGTCTTGGCTAACCATCACTCCCACAGGGAAACAACATCGTCGGTCCGCAGCCGATCCGCCCCGAGACTCGGCAGGGAGCGAACGCTCGAATGTCGAGGTCGTCGCCATCCTTCTCAAGCTAAGGTGGGCGAAAAGAACAATGAAAAGTAAAACATAAAGCGTACAACTAACTAGACTGGTAGGTATTATCAGCAACAAAGCTCTAGTTCGCCTAGAAACAGTCACCAAGAAACGAAGGTTATATGGTTGATCTGCCGCATTACGCTGCCAGTAAGTAGTAGTGGTAAGTTCTATGGTGACTTATGAAAAAAAATCTACATAATGGGTGCAGCAGGATTTGCTGCAAGAGAGTTCATAAACCTGAGTTAACGACATCTTCGGTATCAGGTTTTTAAAAACAAAACCTGATAGCAAAAGGGAGCTGACATCGTTTTGACGCCAGAATGCTAAAGTACACAGGAGCAGGCTTCATTACAATCATCATTCAATAGATCCTTTTTTAATTAGTTTAATTAGTAATTATTTTAATTAATTTAATTGTTCAATTTTTACTTTTCATGTTTTTAATTTTTTATTTCTTTGTTTCGCCTAACATAAAAATTGCCGACTTATTGTTGCGTTTGCGGCAACCGTCCTATGTTTCTTTACTGTTCCACCTCTATTGCCGAGTCACGAAACTTGGTGTGGCTCAGAAAAAAAAAAGCAAGTGTGTGCAGCCTATCTGCTTGGCAGTCACGCTGCCTAGCTCTTTCCATTTACGATTGCCAAGTGCTGCACGGTACTGTCTACAGGTCAACGAAAACAAATTACTCAAACATGGACCTATTCCTATTGTAGCCGTGCTAAGTACCAATCTATTAGTGGACTGTCACACCACGAGGAGCTACCGAAAAAACTGCCGAAAGGCAGGCGCCGGCAGATTCACCTCTTGGCTTTTTTTCACTGGTGCCTTGCAGAAAAAACCGAGTCTCGGAAGGTGGTGAGCTAACCCATCAAAATAAAAAGTGTAATACAAAAAACATGCACCCAAAGTCTAAGGGGGGAAGGTAACCACAAGTGGTCAGTAAGAGGTTCGGAGCACATCGAAGCTCACTAGAAGAGCCGCCGGCAAGCAGACACACATGCAGCTGCATACCTTGACAGGGCTTCCGAGGACTTCAGCTTTAATGTAAAAGGATTCCCAGCAACACTAAGCTCGGTAAGCTGCCACGACATGATCTTGTCAAGCTCCGACACCGACTCCAACTAAATTGAATAGGTCAACATGTAAACAATACACCTTAACACGGCAACAAAGTGACACATCGAGCACACATTTAGCTATGCATACGTTATTAGGGGATACATATGTATTTTTAGCTTAAATATTTTCTAATTTTTCAAGAAAATTATGACTTGATTAATATATAGGTTCCGCGATAATTTCGTTAGCAGAACATGAAGGCTGCAAAGACAGCTCTAATGCCTGTGCCCTACGATGACCTGGTCTGTGGTGTGGGTACAGTGTCACTGTGTAGGAGTAAATGGAAATGGCTGCCCGTAAGAAAGAGCAAGGGAGAGGGAATTGGGCCAATGAAATTTGATGGTTGCACGAGCGACCCTCGAATTTCATCGAAATTCATCAAGCCAGGACAAGCAAGGCTGTCTTTCTAAATTGCACTGTTTTCCTTCTGAGAGACATAACTAGGAAAAAATATCCATTGCCATAAAAATTACTATCATGGCTTACAGCTATAAGGAAATAAGGAAGTGATATAAGATAAGGATAAGGATATAAGGAAAGGCAGGTGATTAATCTAAAGTTAGAAGGATTCATATAAATATTAAGAGAAACATAGTCGTCGTGATAGCTTTAGCTCTGCACAATTTAAGGGAAATAAGTTTCTCACCCAATATGGCAAAGGAAAAGTTTAGCGTGCAAGTCCCCACAGGATACTCATCTTTTCCACTAGGAATCATCTTTAATAGGCAGGCACAAACATTTGCTAATTACATTATTATTGAATCTGACATAGCAATCTCCAGCAATAATTTACAAAATTTAATTTTGAAAACTTGTGCTGCTATTAAGATAGAAGCTGAGAACAATTATTTCACTGCATTTGTCTATAAGCAAATTAAATTTCAGCAAAGCATCATTCAACTTTACAACTGCCTTTTTGAGAGCCCAAAAAACCACAGAGAAAATGCTATCAAAGAACCACAAATCATGAGAAGTTTTGCAAGCATGCTAGAATTGAAATGCCCTGGTGACAACAGAAAAACTTGGAGCAAAAACTGAACGTTCTTAATGTTGGGTTGCGACCTACAAGCAGAATATGCAGCAAGCTTGCATGGCACTGCACAGACAGTAGACAACTGCTGGCATCAACCAGCTAATCAATCAGCTTATCAATAAGGTAATGAATCAACTAGTCAATCAGTCAATCAATCAGCCATCAGTTCACGGGCTTTTGAAAGCATACACCATATGTAAATGCAGCTCTTCTGCCTATTTCACTGTTAGCTACGACGGAAAAGGGCAAAATGACTGAAAAATGCCCTGCCCGACTACTGGGTAGCTTACCTCATTGTTTGACAGATCCAAGCTCGTCGGTTGATTCTCGAGAAGCCAGGGCAACAGCGCGAGACTATCCAAATCCTCAAGTTAGTAATTGCTCAGGTTTAGTGCAACAAGCTGGAACAAAAACAGTGCTTCCGAGCTCTCGGCAGCGGGGCAGCAGCGTGGCAGCAGCGTGGCAGCAGCGTGGCAGCAGCGTGGCAGCAGCGTGGCAGCAGCGTGGCAGCAGCGTGGCAGCAGCGTGGCAGCAGCGTGGCAGCAGTGTGGCAGCAGCGTGGCAGCAACTGGCAGCAACGTGGCCGCAACGTGGCAGCAACGTGGCAGCAACGTGGGTGCAACGTGGGTGCAACGTGGCAGCAACGTGGCAGCAACATGGCAGCAACGTGGCGGCAGCAGCTGCAGCACAGGCAACCGTTGCTCCTACCTTCGGGGTGTTTTTTGCAATTATCTTAGTAACAGCCACCATAACGGGTTGCTTATTTATAGGCAGGAACAACGACTCGGCCCTAAACTCTGGGTGAAAGGAAAAACATTGCTCAGCTCCTTAACTTGCTAAAGAACAAGATCAATATCAATTCTGCACAACAAAATTCGCCTAAAGCAAAAGAAATCAAGCCAAAATGAAAGAGAGCCTTGGATGCAAGCCTGCTTTTGTTGGTAGCACATGCTGAGTGCTATATATATATATATATATATATATATATATATATATATATATATATATATATATATATATATATATATATATATATATATATATATATATATATATATATATATATATATATATATATATATATATATATATATATATATGTATGTATGTATGTACATATATATATATATATACATGTATACATATATACATATATGTATATATATATATGTATTACTTCGTTATTACAGTGCAATAATTCAATCGGTCAATGCATAGTGGATGCCCTATCCGTGAACAGCCTTTCAAATACCCACAGCAGGGTTTGAAAGTCAGTGATCATCAAGTATTTCTCTGCTGCTAGTTATTCCTTGTAATCGGAATCAATTCCCACTCATCAACAACAAGTTTGCTGTACATACTGTACAGGTGGGAGGCGTAATAGCTCATCGAATGCTGGCTTTAATAGCATATCATATTTGGACGGGCTGTGGTCACTCAGATTTCACTCAGTTCAACTCTACTTCTGCTATCGCACCCTAAGAGCAACCTCTCTATTCAGGCACTTGCAATATATCACAGGGCTCGAGCCAAGGACCTTGGTCGTTAAAGGCAAAATTCTTATCCTGGAACATGGGCCAAGTGGAAGCCTTAAAAGGCTGCTTTTTCTTGGATTCAGTCCACTGACTGTGCATGAAGGCAGGGTGCAGACTGACCAGCACTAGACGATGAGTAGGTACTGGCCAAGTACCGCCAGGGGGAGGGGCAAGGTAAGCATTGTCAAGAAAGACTTCTGCTTGTTAAATAGAGGTGACAGCAACAAGGTGAAGCAATAATAAAAAGCTGTAGATTGTTTCTACTGCATCGAATTTCAAATTCCGTGACGGTTTTTAGCCCTTGACTAGGTACAAGTAGCTTTGGAATTTCTCACTAAGCATGCTGCCTACCGCACTAGAATTTGCTTTATAGTTATTTCCCTTCACAAAAATGCTCTTGATAAGTGATCTGCACAGTCATAATGTCGTTGCTCAGATACATAATCCGTTAGGACTAGTTATCTGCTCCCCTTAACATGTGACTACCATTTACAGTGACAATTAACGTCACGACAATTTACATGTTTACCATGAGCATTCCTTAATATGATCATTCGAGTAGTTCAGCAGATGACGATACAGGACATCACTAGAAGCCAGATTATAAATTTTGCCTAGCTAGGCAATTGAAAATTTGAACATATAATGACCGACGGCTATCTGCATTAAAACACAAGAGAGAATTTCGTTTGCTTCAAGCTCTGAATACGATAGACAAGATCGGGTTTACCAACCAGGTATTCTAGAAAATTAGTGATTGAGATTCTGTTTTCTGCTCTAAACAACACAAAACTCGCGGAGTTGTCTTTAAAAAGACTATGCAGGTACCTAGGGGTAATTTTCGGATTACTGAATGAATAAAAATGAACTGTTTTTAAAATAGCAACCGGGGTACAAGCAGCAGGTTGTGCCTGACTTCGGCCGATCAGCCAAGATGATATCTGTATTAGCAGGTGGGATATCATAAGCACATTCGTAGCCTAAGATAGTGATACTAGGCTTTCCTGAATTACCAACTACACAAATGCAATTAGAGAACATGGTGACATGCTCGGTACGTCCACTCACTACCAGTGTACCAGACTGGCTATGGTGTGTCAATACAATAGAAAGCAAGGGAAGCTGGTGACAAGCAGTGCGCAGCATACCGGCCTGCGTGCGCTGATGCAATTGCATGCATCTCATATGGGTGGTTCTGGTGGCTTGCACTAGTTAATTAAGATTATTTACAGTAAAGTAAGCACATCAAGCAGGTTACCCATGGTCTGAAGTTATTACTGTAGTAGAGTACTATCGGTTGTTTGTATCATAGAAGTAATGCAGGCAAAGAGCAATAGCTGTCAAACTACTATCAAACAGCTTTTTTTTGTGTTTGGGGGGAGAAAACCAGCACACGGCCTACCTGTATTTGAGAAAAAGCTCGACATATCAAGAGCCTCCGTATCGACGTTATACTTGTTACACACAACAATCTGCAATACAATTCATATGGAGGATACAGGCAGCTTTATAAGCAGGCGAGGTTAATGACTGGACGAAGAGCTAGCAGCAGATGAAAAAGCACGAGAAAGCAATATAAAGCCTTGGACTATATAAATTTCGCTAGCAATCGCTTCTGCCGGATCCATGTACCATTGCAAGCAGCCTCCTTTGTAAAAGCTAATTGCTGCAGCAAACCACATACCTCTAACCCACACGAATGAAAGAAAACACCAAGAAATTGGCAAAGCACATTCCAGCAAGCTAGGAATAGCATATACATAAGTATTTTCTCACTACATGCTACTGGCTTCACGACAACCAGCCAGCAGTTTATAACCGGCATTAAAAGAACCGGAAAACGACGAAGATTGAAAAAAATATGTGCCGAAAAAGAGTCTAAGGCCGTAGAAGCGTGCTACCAATGATGAACCGACCCCTGGATCTACTGTATACAGCACTGTGCATACTAACATCTATAAAGTGCCCAGAAAGATCTTAATGTATCTTACAGTGCTATACAAATGTGTTGCTAATATTATTATTACAAGTGATGCACAAGGGCTAAAACGAGTTCACGACCCTCAACTGTAAACTAGCTATGGTTTAGTTGCATGATAGGCTACAATGAGAAGTCCATTAAAATAGCTTCTCATATAAAATGGTGGAGCAAACGCAGCCTAATCATAGCTCAGATTCTTAGAGTTCCACTGTATAAAGAGGTTGTACAGAACGCCCAGCCTTTGGCCTGATTAGTCTGCAAATGTCTCAAATCACCACAGCTTTTCTGGTGTTTCGTCAACGGCATAGATGCCGCATCGCATTAGTTCCGTTTGAGCTTTGCAGGTTAATTACAAAGAATTGAACCGGCTAAACAATACTTTTGTCTGGCTTACAGGTCGCTTCATTTGCTTGCGCCATTTTAAATATCAGACCCCTGAGCCCTTTCAGTGTGTGCTCTCGTCAAAGCATCTCGTCCAATCTCCGGTTTCCAATAAACTCGCGACCAGTTGCATTCTTCACATCCACCAGTGGTCTAGGGAGTATAAAATCATTCCAGCGAGGCGTACATACCCAGCGAGTACGAGTAAAGATGGTGAATGGGTGGACGAGTTTCGTTATCAGGCTGCTTATGTCATCAGCACCACAGGTGAAAAAATACTTAGTTGAAATTAACTGAGAAGTTCTTAAAAGGTCGTCGGTGGTGAAGATTTCCAAATCCCCATTGTCGCTCGGAGAATATAAATTCTCGTCCCTCTCCTTTCCCTCTCTCCCTCTCTCTCTCTATTAAAAAAAACTTATAAAACCCTTTTTCAGGACAGCATTTAGTGGGTCCCTGTGATTCGTCCTCTATGTGCTTATGCCTGCTGACACTATGCATGCTGCCACTAACCAAACTTGCATGCTGACCCTGTGCATGTCACCCGTAACCATGTTATTCATGTTTTTATCAAGTTTATTATTATTATTATTAGTAAGACACTTGATTTCGGTTGCGATCAATCCTCTCAAATGTCTTGGCTCTTTCATGTCTTAGCTTCCTTCTTGCCTCTGCTTTACTTGCCTTTGTTGTTCGTGTGTGCTTAGTGAGTGCTCACTTTTGCACTCCTCAGTGTATGTCCTATCCAGAAGTCCTACTAACAGGTGGCAGACTTTTGTATGCTTCAGCTTGCTTTCATAAGCATGCAGCCTGCTTCTGCAGGCTTGGTCAAGGTCAAGCATCATGAAACGAGAGCGACATGGATTGGGTTCAGAGGTCTTCGGAAACTATAGCCCAGTCTCCCTTCTTTTTGTCGAGGATTCTCAACGAGATTGCAGTTAAGTAGCTAATAGAGCACACCAATGAAACTGAATTATCCAAAAGAAATCAGTAGATTCGAGACAGACCAAAACACTAAACCTGGCCTCCTTAGTAAATCGTTGACATCATAGCAGCAAGGAGGATAAAAATATACTTACCTAAATATAGGATAGGGATAGGTATGGGAAAAGTTAATAGAATATACTTCACATACCTTACATAGATTTTAACTTTACTTTTATATATAAACATAAGTAAAATTCAGTAATCTATTTTCAACCAACAGAGAAAACTAAATACGGCTGGCTGATAGATCTATCTTACCTTGTTGACAGCTATTTCCTTAAAGACATTTCATTTATTATATATTTAATTCAAAAAGAGAAAGGTGATTTAATCAACATAGCAGCCAAAGACCTGCTCATACCATGCAGAGGCATCCAAGATATATACCTTTATCTTTTCTAAAACCGATGCATCCAGCTCGCTTACAAGCGGGAGTTCAGAGGCCGGCTTCACTTTAACTGCCATCTATAACAAAAAGGAATACTTTGGAGAGCCATCATTGCAAATTTAAAAAGCACATGGCACAAGAACTGCAGAAATGCATGGCGAACGAACAGATACGTCGTCAGGATGGCACTAACAACAAGACCCTACAACAACAGCGAAATCACACACGTGGTGGCCGAAATATTCACACTCTAGTAGGTCTTAGCAAAAGAATAAGAAAGGACTGGCTGATTCAACAGCCTGGTTTTACTAAAAGGCAGAGGGGCTGTAGCTCTTTGCATACCATTAAGAAGCTTATCTATAGTAACGAAACCCGATATCCTATGCGAAAACTGCAAGCACCTTACAGCTGGTTTAGGGTAAGAACTAGTGAGAATAAGTGTCGGGGGTGTCATAACACAGCCATCAGCACAAAAATGAGAGAGAACAATTGGACCGAATCACTATCAACATGGTATCAAGCTTGCAACTACTTGGCTATTGCAAGGCATCACCATCCACAACCCTACTTGTAGCCAATAACGGTCTACTAATAATGCCTTCACAAGGAAATTGCGAGCTGGAAGAGCTGTTTTCTTATTTGATAGATTTACTCAAATCACGAGATTGCTGGGTATAACTCTTTGGTCTTACTGCAGCATTTAGCGTAAACCACCCACCGTGCATGGTTTTGACAACTTCCCCGGCAAGGCTTCTAAAACAGCAACACGCCGCATGTAGTCTTGCTAAGATAGCTGTAGCGATCGACATCAAAGCTGGACACTATAGAAATTCTAATCTCACCGCCACTTCAAGGGAAGCTTCTTCAACAGAGCTGCTCCAAGAAGACCTACTTGTAAGGCAACCCCGAGGCATATTTGGAGCGCCTGAATATAGATTAAGTGCTCTGGCAAAATACCTTAATACTATATAAATAATAATGCACTTGATAAAGTGCCCCCACAGAACTCGATCTCTTCCTAGGCACTTTACATTTGCTGCAAAGGGAAACGCGACTGAATGATGAGGAATATCAGGGTTGATAAATAACATGAATAACATAGCAAGGGGTGACATGCACAGGGTCAGCATGCAAGTGTGGTTAGTGGCAGCATGCACTGTGTCAGCAAGCATAAGCACATGAAAGACGAATCACAGGGACCTATGAAATTCTGCCTTAAATAAGTTCTTTTTAAATGTAATCAAAACAGGGGATGTTGTGAAGCAAGTCGGGAGTAAGTTCCAGGCTTTCGGAGCATACGAACTAAATGCACGGTCTCCAAAGGGTTTGAGGTTTGTACGAGGTAGTGGTAAACTGTTGGATTCCGAAAAGCAGGTGGTACGATGCTTGGCCTGATGGGGTAGTATATCTGACAGATAGGCTGGAGCCAAAGAATGAAGTGATCTTAAAGTAAGCGACAAAACCTTGAAGTCGATCCGTTGCTTGACTGGTCGCCAGTGCAGGTCGGCAAGAAGTGGTGTGATGTGGCAACTGCGACGCTCACGAAAGACAAGCCTAGCTGCTGAGTTTTGCACCGGCTGTAATCGCCTGATTGCACATGCCGGTAGGCCAGCAAGCAGTGAGTTGCTGAAGTCAAGACGGGATGTCACAAATGCATGAAAAAACTTGGACGTGGTATCCTTATCTAAACAAGCCCGAATTTTAGCAATATCATGAAGCTGAAAATAGGCAGATTTGACTGTAGAGCCGATGTGGTCGTCTAACGAGAGGTCACTTTGGAATATGACACCTAGATTTCTAGCTGATTCAACAGGAGATATGCTGGCGGAGCCAATTTTGAGCGTCAGCCTTTCCCATTTCTGAATCACACTGGGTTTGCCCATAACTAGTAAGTCAGTTTTATCGCCGTGTAGTTTAAGAAAAATTTTTCCCAACGTTAACTCCTTAATCCATGTCCACTGGTAAATATTTATCTTTCGGTGGCTCTGAGGAATTAAACGAGCAGCCTCGACGTGTTTCTACAGAGGAAGGCCAGCCCATGATTACAAGAAGCCGGCTGAGTGGCACGCCTTCGGTGCACAGCTTCATACTCGGTTTCCAGATGATGTATCTCCGTCAGTAACTCCACAAAGTCATAAAGACCATGTGGGTGTTACGCAGGAGAGAGACTGTATTTTTTTTTAAGAGCAGAAGAGGTAATTAGTTTCCTATGGAAAATGAAATACCTGCCAAGCTGGCCTATGCTATTCACGTGGAGGGTATTGTTTTTAGATGGTTCTAAAAAGGCTTTGGGATAAAGCACCTTCAGAGTACCTCAAAACTAGGCTCTCAAGAACTTTAGCAGCTGGCAACATTTTTCTACAGAGGTCTGAAGAATAAAGCTAAACGGGTGGTTTCTCTGAGACATTATGCAATTCAATATTGCACCACAGAGTTGACAATTAGCTTGCACTCTGTTAGACAATTCAAGCTGCTACTGCAGTCACATACCTTGAAACCATCAGGGAAAGTGACCCTCCAGTCAAGTGCCGACAAGGCATCAGCTCCAGCTGAATCGGTGTAGACATAGAATGCAGCATCTTTGCCACGCTTAAAGCGAAACTAAACGGAAGGACGACAACTCACTTTAAGACTGCAAGATGAAAGGATTTGGGAGCAGCAAGATGGAAGATTAAGGCACTGATGGAAGCACTGAAAACTGTACAGCTACAGGTAACCGACCTGGTATGGTTGCAGACCTTTGCCCAGAAGCTCTGACAAAGAATGTATTATAAAATCCTTTCCAGCATATTTTCCATATGGAATCTGAAACGACAAAAAGGCAATTACAACATTAGCTACGACCACGACAGTGATAACAACCTGGACAAAGTAACATCTCATTCAAGATCTCATTTGGTCAAGCAAAACTTGCAGCTAATTTTCTATCCATACAAGTAAACCACTGAACTCTATCCAGGGCATAGAACCGACCTATGCCCTAGGTCTCAGTCCAGAGATTAGGTGCAAATTTGCTTCTAAATAGACCAGGTTTTAGCCTTTTTACACCTGACAATTCTTTATTGTCACTGCAACCATGAAGATAGCAATCCACGGCTCTTCTGATGCTTTATAAATGAGGCTGTTGAACCTGATAACATTTACTTTACCTTTCTTATGGCTTGCGAGCCTATAAGTAAGATAACTGAAACCCAAAAAGATGGCTCTAGGCTGGACAAAGTTTGGGATGCTCTGCGGCTTGGTGCTCTATCAAGTTTAAACACTTAAAAATTAAGGAATACATTTCTGGCCAAAGTCTGTGCTCTTTAAAGAGTCCCTGTGAGCTCTTCTACAGCAGTCAGAACGTTTAGAAAAAGATGACCGCATTCCTACACGTTCTCTTACACAGAAGCCTAGCCACATTCTCACTTGGACAGAGCCACATTAACTACCATTGGCCTCTTTAGCTTCCGATGGGCAATGCAGCACACGGAGTGTAGCAGCAAACAGAGCTCAATGACAGTCACGCCTAATCACGATGACAGGCATGCCTCAGTTAGCAGTGAGATGCCAGCAGTAAAGGCACCGAGTGGGTCGGCAGTTGCTTGAATCTGTGTTTACCGAGCTAATCATCTCTGCTAATTAAAGTGATAAACTCTGTAAGGCCACAAGACGGCACACTTGCCTCCCGTGGCAATATGGAGCGCTTCCATCAAGTGGCAAGGTAGCACAGCATTGTCGTCCCCTACAGAAATACTATGATTCAGCAAAGCAAGTCCGCAGGCAGTGAGCTGCTCATAGGGGAAGGAATGACTATCTATGGTCACGTTATTGGTGACAACTCTTGCTGTACAGGACATGTACGATACTCGCAAAGAATAAGTTCTCTAATTGTGCTCTACAATAGCTGCAGTGATCACCATTATCATAATTGACACAATGCTACCAGGACTCGCGAGGCAGGCACCTTCATGGGTAATTGACACGAGGTTACTGAGGAAGCGCGAGGCAGGCGCATGCTTCGTGGGATTTTCTTTCTCTGACATGATGAGGTCTTCTTCTGAGGTCTTCTACTGAGTCTGCTTGTTGAGAACTCGTATGCCCCAGTCTGCTTGGCTCCTGCTTATCGGTCTCCTTTGTAGAATAAAGTTATCAGGCGCCCCATTCACTCATCTTCACTAGTTATAGAGGCAATCTCAACGTTGTGGGAGAAATCCTGAGAGGGGAATAATATTTTAATAAAAATAATGCACTTGATATTGCGCCCTCAGGGAATTCAAATCTCTAGGTGCTTTACGTGTGCTGCACAGCAAACACGATCGAATGGTGAGTGGTATCATGCTTGATAAACAGCATGAATAACATGGTTAGGAGTGACATGCACAGGGTCAGCATGTAAATGTGGTTAGTGGCAGCATGCTTAATGTCAGCACGCATTAGCAAACAAAGGACGAATCACAGGGACCCACTAACTACTGTCATAGCTAGGTGCATTTCATGCATTTTAAATGTGGTCAAGTGATGGGGATGTTCTGACGCAAATCGGGAGGAAGTTCCAGGCTTTGGGAGCATAAAACTAAATGCACGGTCTCCAAAGGATTTGAGGTTTGTACGAGGTATTGGTAGACTGTTGGATTCCGAAAAGCAGGTTGTACGATGCTTGGCCTGGTGAGGAAGTAGATCTGATAGGTAGGCTGGAGCCAAAGAATGAAGGGACCTAATAGTGAGCGACAAAACCTTGAAGTCGATCCGTTGCTTGACTGGTAGCCAGTACAGGTCGGCGATAAGTGGTGTGATGTGGCAACTACGCTCACGAAAGACCAGCCTAGCTGCAGAGTTTTGCACCAGCTGCGATCGCCTGATCGCACATGCAGGTAGGCCAGCAAGCAATGAGTTAAGGAAGTAAGGAGTGAGGGACAGAGATAACAGGAAACCGATGGATGGATAAAGAACGGGGGAGGGTGGCAAGATGGAGACAAACACCGAAGGCACAGACGAACAACAAGGAGTGAAAGAGACACAGCAGCAGCAGATCAGCAATGAGTAGATTAGGTAGATACAGGAACAGATGTATTCGCAAGCACAAAGTGGTCACAAGAGAGAGAATATTTACCAGCTATAACATTTAGTCGAACTTCATAGCCAACACTATACAATACTGTTCACCAACCACGACTCTATACCACGATTGCTTGTCAGCATGTACTGCAGCCTCCTTTGCCAGCAACCGGTGGTCAAACGAGCCACTGCGGCCTCGAGGTTGCCACTGGCCTCTGTAGTCATATTGCTCACCAAGAGTCTGGGTCACCGATAGTCCTTCTGGAAAGATGGACAGAAATGTCACTGCAGGGAACATAACAAGCAAAAATTAGCACATTGCACAATATAGCCTTCCCAAAGTTCCATCGGCGGTGCTTAGTTTGACAGACAGGGTAACATTGAAAAACCTACCAGCGCATAATAATAAGACTTTAGCATAGCACCTAAGAGAACTGCTCTCCTCCAAAGCTCTTGCAACTAGCTGCAAGAGAAGCAATGAACAAGAGCGAATTATAAGCAAGGCATCATTCTAGACAGGCTTGCAAAAGCACAAGTGAAGACAGGGTCACTGATTAGTTGGACCTTTTACTAGTAGCATGCACAGAGTCGTGTAATAGAAGGCATGGAGGGCTAACAAGAAAAGGGCAACTTTGTTGGAGAAAAGACACAGCTGAGAGGAACAGATGTGCATTCAATGCAGACCCAAGTAATAAATGGAATGACGATAAAACTAACTTACTAATTATGATACCTAGTGCTACTTACAAATTAGAAACCTACTTAAAAAAATGGGCATGGCAAGCATACCTCCAATAGTGTCTGCACACAATCTGGCTGTCTCGATCAAAACTCATTTTTTACCAGACAACTTCAGATTAAGAGTCAAGTCTGATTATTTTTATCCAAGAAGCATGTCTAACCCTGGTCTGCTTAGTCAGGAAAAATCTATCCAAGTTAGCGCGTCCTTTTGCGTCTCTAGACTATGATAACTAACTACACATAAGGTCTCCTGGCCTCTGCAATAAGGTGCTTAAGATAATTCAAAATTCTGAAGCCAGCATTGTCTCTGGTGAACGCTGCTACTGCAATGTTACACCAGTTTATTACTGACCTGCACTGGCTTCCGATCAAGCAACTTATCAAGTTTGAGGTTTGTCATTCACTTTTAGGTTTTCGCCTTATTCTCTTGCTCCAGCCTATCAAACTACTTTTCAGTCAACCATTTACCTACAGTTTGCCTACGTTACTGGAGACCTTACTTTAGTTGTATACTCGGAAAGCCTGCAAGTTGCAGGCTTTGGGAGCATCACGACATCCCCCCGACTCGACAATTAAAACAAAGATAAAAACCACCCGCTGCTCACTACATTTTGTGGGTGAGTGTGATTAGTCCATGGTGTACTTATGCTTGCAGACACTGCCTGGTTTTATTAACCTAATGGCATGCTTCCTTTGCAGCATATATCAAGTGCAAGTACAAGATTGTTTATGATACTATCCAAATATCTTCCCAATGATTGCTCTAACTTATCTCTATTGTTATTATTATTATTAATGTTAGGGCATTGATATCTAAACTCTAAAATGCAATTCATGTAGTGACCGAAGCCATAAGCGAGTTCCAGGATTTCGATGCACTAGAACAGACCACCCATCCTATCAAAGAAAACTTCAGATTAGTGTGAACCACAGCAATACGGCTGGAACCGAAGAACAGATGATGGAAAAGCACACTGAAGTAGCATAGAGGTATCATACACTTAGTCTGGAGCAAGTGAATGATGCAACCTGTTTGTGAGAGAGAGGATCTTGAAGTCGATCTGATGCCTTAAGGAAAGCCAGTGAAGCTCAGACAGAAGTGGTATGATGCGGCTGCTATGCTGCTGCTGCTGCTGCCATAAAGCAAACCTAGCCAAGCAACTGAGTTGTGCTCGAGTTACATATCTTTAAGGACACAGGCCGGGATCGCTGAACGCATATGTAAAGATAAACGACCCCGAGATGATATAATCTACGCGTAGTGTTGAGGCTGTCAAATGAAATGAGCACTATAATGCTGACGTTTTAAAAACTTGCGCACATGCACAAATAACCATAGGCCGATGCAGCGTAACAAGCGATAAATAAAGTTACCTTCATGCCAATTGTCACTGTGCATGCCCCCTCGATGCCCAGATGGCCTCCGTTCATTGCCACCTCGTCCTGGCCAATAGTTGGCTGATGTCGATCTAAGCTGACCTATATGACCTCTATATTCCATGTCTGCAAGCAGGGCCAAAACATTATGCCAATGGCAGAGCGACTGCATATGTTAAACACAATGCCGCGATCTGTTAAAGGACAATCACGTGAAAACTGACACTCTAGTAAATATGCTAAGAGGACCATGCTGATTATGTGGGATCCTAAGGCGAATTTTTCCACTGGGATATCATGAAAAGCCATGACACTTCACACGTGAGGCTTGGACTCAAAGGTTAACAATCCGATCAATTGGCAAACCGATAGCCAAATTGCTCAGCTACAAAGCACTACAACAGAATAAGCAATGCTGCAGAGCCGTCACTCTGGTGATTCTTCTATGTTCATAGTCTAAAAACCAAGATGCCTTCTGTGACTGTCCCTTCAGCTGGTAGATACCCAAAGCTAGGAACTCACTGTGCACTTACATTGCTTACCTCGACCCAAGGACATTTGAAAATCAGCTAACTACCTACTCCTTACAGCTTTTTTATTTGCCAACGATAAAGTCTTTAAATAGGTTTAAATAAATAATTTTTAATAATTTAGTTTAGTTTATTGTTGCTATACATTAATTTATAAAATTGCAATAACATTAAATAATTTAGATTTAATTTGGTTACTAAAGACTAGAGAACTGTTCTCTATGCACTTTATGTACTGAAACAGTGCACACTATTATCCTCAATCAATTAACAAACTTCTCTTCTAGTCCTTGTGAAGTGCCAAAAAACTATCATAATTTGTACAATTATCGATATCCTGATTATAATCATTGTTAATAACATTACATAATCTCATATAATCATAATCACAAAATGGTTTACCATACTTTTACTGCAGTATCCTAGCCAAATGATGTGCTGTGCTCATGCTCGAACAGTACCGTGATGGCTCACTAGGTAAGGCGGTTGCTTTCACGACCTCGGTCCCGAGGTCGTGTGTTCGATTCCTGTGGTGGGCGATTCTTTATCGCCACTGCAAGCGGTGGTGATAGCCATAAAGGCTCTTCTGTCGCTATACAAAAAAGAGGCTGTTTAATCAGCTAGGATTTATTTATTTTACCTCACCAAGCCACTCATGCCAATAGGAAAACCTTGGCCATGACCAGCCATCCACAGAGATTGGGCTAGAATGCAAGCCAAAGCAAACATTTACTAGGCTAAAGACCTAAATAAGAAATCGCCCATGAGTGAGCCGTAATGGCTCACTAGGTAAGGTGGTTGCTTTTCACGACCTCGGCCCCAAGGTCGTGGGTTCGAATCCTGCTGTGGTCGATCCATTATCACCACTGCAAGGGGTGGTGATAGCCACAAAGGCTCTTCTGTCGCTATAAAAAAGAGGCTGTTAAATCAGTTAGAAGTTTCCTTATTTATTTTTTTATTAAGTATTAATGCCTTATTAAGCAACGCTGGAATTAGGTAGCAAAGCTACTTCAGCATTTGCTAAACCAGTGGTGCTGTACTAAAGTGGTGGTGCTACTTCTGCTATACACATAAGATGGCGGTCCTGGACCGGAGCTTAAGTGCTACTGAAGAAAGAAAAGAGACGACAGCAGGGCTGAAGAAAAACTGACCACATAGAAGTAAAACTGACTATGTGCTGACTGCACGTCGAGTGGAAAGTGGCTGCTAGTTTTTAAGCTTAATCGTTTATAATCAGGGCCTCTCTTCCTGATCTCCTAAAGGATCCAGGTCCGGTGATGAGGGGCAGGCCGATTAAGGCTGCTCTCACAGGGATGCCAATAGATGCTGAAGTGAGCAGATCCCAAGCTAGCCATACGCAGAGCAGACTAGCTGGACAAGTGGAGAGCTTGAGGCATCTAGACGCTAATGCATAGTCAGGATGAAAGCCCATTGCTTTGGCAGCTATCCCACGGCACCGTCGGAGCTCGACGAAGCAGCTCCCTGAGATAGTCTGGCTTGCACAGGGCTTCTCTTTCTGCTCCCTGCTGGACTAATGACAATGACTAGACAACATCGACTGCCAGCTGCCAGTTAAGCAGCAAGTGGACAAGCTTTGACTGCCTGCTACCCTAGGAGTGCATTCGCCAGTCGTCGTTGGCAACCTAAACAATCGCCGAGTGGCTCTCAAACTTTCTGGGTAGCCTGGTCGCAGGTTTGTTCACTCATTTTAGCACATGGTAGGCTCATTAGTGCCACAAGCATCAAAACCTAACACTGGAGGCATTTCGTTTACTAGCACTGCTGAGTACCAGCTAGCCATTTGTTATGTGTTACACACCTGGCCATTGTGCACGTGACTATCACAGAGATCAATGAGCATTTGCCTGTTCATCCCTTGAAGTTCCTCTGCCATAAGCTCTGCCGTAGGATTTGCCAATAATGTTTAGGCATGCATTGGAAGTTTTCAAACAGTTGAAATCTTTTGGCGATTGATCCTCCAGTTTGTAAACACCAAAATTCTACAACTTGCTTGCTGCTTCTGTCCCTAACCGCAGAGACTTGGCATCATTGAAACCTCTGCCAAAGGTGCATCTGACCGTCTCACCTTTATGTGTGATCGAGTGTAGGCTACGAACCAGTGGCCCTACTAACAGGAAGTGGCTTTATGTGTGTGTGCATGTTGGCCTAGGCATACATGATACTCGAGGGCATTTGCTTGATTGATAAAGCACCATAGGATGCATGAACTACCCTTGGGTATTGGTTCATTAGCAGAGTTAAATGCAACCGGATAAAGATTTAGTCAAGTGCCACAAAACGACTTGTTACTATTATTATGAAGGTGGAATTCGCAGTCGCTTAGATTGATTAGTTAGAACCTTAGGACAGCAACATAGTGCCATAATATCGAAAGCTGGATGACAGGCATTTTAAATTTATCCTGAACATAGAAAAAAAAACGTTCCAGCGAACGCAGTCAAAATCATTATACATTATCAATACATATCACAGAGCTAACAGCAAATGTAAAGCGCCTAGAAAGAGATTAAGTTCTCTGAGGGCCCTTTATCAAGTGTATTATCATTATAATTATAATTAACTGTAGCTCCCTAATTAGCACTTGATCCAGCCCACAGTCAGTTGCAAACAAATCCCTAGAGTGTGGCAGGCAGCTGCTGCTGTGGCCATAAATTCGCTAGCGTAATAAGAGAGTGTTCTACGATACAGAGCATACTAAAGATAACTGAAGCATGTGAAAGTATTCTTGACAGCCCAAATACACACACATAGGCAGTTTGTGTGTATGCGGTTAGTGTGCCTCATCCCACAGCGATTCTTTATGGCCTTCATCGTCTGGAGAGGCATGGAGGCCACCAGCTTCTTCGAAGTCTCTTCCGCTACGGCACATTCCACTGAGCTTTCTTGGGCTGCTCGTGCAGGCCAAACTATCAGCTTCAGCCATGCATCGATCTCACTCAATAATCGTTCTACGAGTACGAATTGGGTGACTGGGCGAGCCACTGCACCAGCACCAAACAAGGACTCCTCTAATTCCTCTGGCAATTTTGGGCTGCCTATAAAGATTTACAAATGCTTCACCCGACCTTGTTTTGTGCCCGCTATCGCGGAAAAGTCCCTTTACACCAACAAAATCGATAACGATAACAGCCGATGGCCAATGGAGATAACCACCCCTACTTTTATAACTAATGTGCAATAGTCAGTCTGACGGCTCTGCCACCTTCTTTCAAGAAGCTTTATACAATCTAGGTCTTCTTCCTCCTCGGAACACTCAACCTGGTTAAAAGGGCCACCGGGCTAGAGGTGCTTTGAAATAGGTCCGTATCAATGAGCCATTAGCCACAGCTTTACATGCAAGCTCCATACTGGGTATTTTCTTACCAGCTGCCCTTAAAGCTGCAGAAATTTATGAAACTAGACAGCACTGTTACTAGCTAAGCGAAAACCCGCCAGACTTTGATATTTGGCCCAAACAGTCATGCAGTGTATGACTCACCGGATGTGGGCTGCTCAGGCACAAGAATATTCGGCAGGTCCATTTAAAAATAACTTGACAGGTTCAAAGCATTACCGGAAACAAGTTCAAACCTTACTCAATAATCAAGTAAAGGTCACGAAGAAGAGGCTTCTAGAAGTATGCATACAATTCAACCAAGTTTCCTGACTACTGTCGCTTTCATATGGATCCCGACGTCAGCAATTCCACTGTAGCATTTCGACCAAAGTCCTAAAAGAAAATTCTTGGGATATTTCGACCAAATAGTCTACATTTCCTCTTACCATGCCGTTATACACACGCGGCAGCTATAGGCTTCCTCGAAGTACTCGTGAATCTTCGCGTCTCTTCAGCTCCCACAATTGACTCACAGTATCAAACTCCTCCATGGGAGCGTTGGGAGCGTACAGCAAGATTTTAAGTAACGCACTCGGCACTTTGCCTTCAATAAAACTATGAATGCCGCTAAAAAACGGAGTGTTGATTTTCAACTTGGGATTCACAATAATGTCGCTTTTCTCAATTTCGCCACGAATACAACGGCCACGTGCCTTCAGATGGCAGACGATATCGAAAGTGCGACAGCATCTCACCCCCTCCCCGCCGCTGGCCTGGAGACGGTACACAAAGTCAGACTGGCCATAGGCTGCCGGTGGGGGTGGGGGGCGGGGGGGGGAGATAACTAGTCTAGGAGAATTCGGAGGGCTTGCTCACCGCGTCAGGTTGCTGCTGGAGTGTGTGGCTTGTGACCGCAGCGATGGCAGAATGCCAGGGCTTGCGGACGGCAGGAGGAATGACGTCGCGGAGAGTGAGTGACGCAGACGACGACATGGCTGCCGAGACCGAGGCGCGACGCCGAGCTAGGCGTTACGCAGTGCCGTCAGCGCTCGGCCAATGACCTTTGGGCGAAAGCCTGCACTTTTTCGAATGTAGCGAAAGCTCTCGCTAACGTCCGCTCACTCCTAACCCATTTGTTCGATAGCTTTTTTTGACATTGAGGAAGGACAGCATCTCGATCGGAAAAGCTGAGTAACCGCGGTCCAAGAGCGCTCAGCGAGGCTGCAGCTTCGATCGGTGAGCCGACGCCGCGGAGCTCCGCGAAGCGGCCGTTCTTGTGGAGTCTCACGGAGACACAGCACGGACGTGAGCGGTCAACGAGACTCAATCTCTATTCTCTCAACGGGTACCTATACTAGCTTTGCTGACTCACCGCGGATGGGGAAGTGCATATGTGGCGGGTCACATCCTTACATCAAAGGCCGGACCCTGAGCCGAGTCAATTGCCAAACTACCTGCTGCAGGTGGGGCATACACTAGTGGCCGAGGCTGCTGCGCTAATTACAATAGTAATAGTACAATAGTCCTTTTCAGCGGTCCTGAGCTGTTACTTCCATGCTACTCACTACCTCAAGAGCCGTGATGGCACACTAGGTAAGGCGGTTGCTTTCACGGCCTTGGTCCCAAGGTCGTGGGTTCGATTCCTGCGGTGGGCGATCCTTTATCGCCGCTGCAAGCGGTGGTGATAGCCGTAGAGGCTCTTCTGTCGCTATACAAAAAGAGGCTGTTTAATCAGCTAGGATTTATTTTATTTTAACTGCTCTCCTGACTCTGCTATGCTTCCCACTTTCTCTTTGTTGCCTGAGACGAAGTCTGTTGGCTACCGAATGCGTACCGAAAGCCTCTTAGGCTGTGAGTGAGCTAAACAAAGCTCTCCTGCTTAACAACCACATGGTCTTTATGACTTTTTAAAGTTACAGACGGAGATAAATGGCATTAAATTTACATTTACTCTGTTAAGTAAGGTTAAGTAAGTTAAGTTAGGCAAGTTAAGTAAGCTAAGGGTCCAGAGGACTAGTTGCCTTCTTTGATTGTAATATATACTTCAGGACGAGGTCACTAGTAACCTCCTTGAACATAGACATTCGGAAGCTGCATGGAATGGACTGGCATAATTCCAGGGAAGATGCGGCCGCTAACCACATGAGATTTTAGATGAGGAGGATGGCACGCATGGTAGAATGAATGAGATTGGCATGTAGTTCAATGAGTAGGATTTGGTAATACCTAGTGATGAAAAATAGTGCAATTGTATGAGAAAATTTGGTCTAGTGTGTGACCCTTGGTGCGAGTAGGTCCATGCACACGAGCCACAAGAGGCAATGAGTCAGTCTGAAGGCTTCAGATAAGTTTGCTGTAGCTATTCACTATTCTTTAGCTCGAAAAATTCATAAACTATACTATTCTTTTAAGAGAACTGTACTGACACACCTATATGCATACTATTTGGCTGTGCAATGTCAGCCTCACTTTTAGGAATTAGGTTTCTTGGCACCAGGCATAGGAATAAGCATGACGTCTACACATTATCTAGTAGCAAACCGTATAATTAGTAAACTTTCAATAGTAAATATTAAATAGTAAAATTGTACTTTCATTTTCCTGCCACAGAAGCATTTTCTGGGCAACGTGACTACTTTCTATTTAACACATACGGAACAGATAAGTTTCCAATCACAATAATTAATTGAAATCGGCTAACTAGTGAATTGTGTTTCTGTCTCAATACCAGGTTCAATCCTTTTGCTACCGCAGTAAGCAGTGAACACTCAGCTTTGCAATAATTTTGAAGACTGCTAAGATATTTACCATTAGGTGTCAGAATCTGACGGCATTTTTTCGGGTCTGCAGTTCTTTAGGCCAATCTTAGAGACCTGAACACCAGAATTCCTATTGCATCCTAAAAGAAAGCTTTTAACTCATGCCAACCTCACGGGCATTCATTGACATTTATTTTGGCACAGATTAAGTGTAATTCTTTCTATCCGTTCAAAACTGGCAGCGGCAGGAGCAAAACCATTGCCAAGCTCAGTCACCATTGGCTGCCGTGAGCTCAAGCCGTGGTGCATTCATGTAATTGATTCGATAGATAGCAGAAGGCTATCAGGTAACAACAGTGGCCAGCTAAGCCAGTCACCGAAACAACTCCCGAACAAACCAACTCCTGCGATCGATTGAATCGATAAACTGTCCGACAATTAAAGATGCAACTATATCTGTTTTCTCGTTCTTTCACACCCCTAGATCAATCAAAACTGGAGGTGGAGTTGCTATTGTCGTGCGCTCGAAATTCAACTTCAAGCCATTTGCTGTACCCTCGAAGCAGTCTTTTGAATCAATTGTCTTGGTCTCACCCGAAAACAAGCTACCGATAGTGGCAGTAGTCTATCGCCCACCAGGTACCAAATCCTCCTTTATCTCAGATTTCTCCGATCTCATTTCGATTCTGTGTGCAAGAAATCGATCCTTCCTCGTTATGGGTGATTTCAACGTTCACTTTGATAACTCATCTGATGCTTTCAGCACCGAATTTCGTGCATTGACTGACTCATTGTCTCTTGTGGCTCATGCGCATGGCCCTACCCACATCAAGGGTCACACACTCGACCAGATTTTCTCATATAACTGCACTCTGTCATCACCAATTATTACCAAATCATGCTTATCTGACCACATGCAGATCTCATTCAATCTACAGTGTGTGCCCACATCCTCCTCTAAAATAACCTGTGAATCGCGAAACCTCAAGACCCTTGACATCGATGCTGTCCGTGCGAGAATATCTGCTTCACCTCTGCTGCTCAATCCTCCCTCCGATCTGTCATCATTGGTAGATAGCTTCAACACGACACTAGCTGACACGCTAGACGAGTTTGCCCCTCTGAAAAAGCGCACTGTGCGCCCCCGCCCAGACGGCCTATGGTTTACCACAGACATTAAACTAGCCACGTCTACTAAACGAAAGCTTGAAAAAGCATACAAAAGATCCGGACTAACTGTCCATCGACAGGCATATGAAGACTACTGTAGGTTGTACCAATCGATCCTAGCAATGGCTAAGTCTAGTTTTTTATAAAAACATTGTTGAATCACAGATGCACAATCCAAAAATGCTGATGTCGACAATAAACCATCTCCTAAACCGTTCCCAGATTAGCTCCGTACCTGATGATCCTAATGATGATCTAGCCGATCGCTTCTCTCGATTCTTTGTGCAGAAGATAGACAAGATCAGGGAATCCATCCCTGCGATGACAACCTCCCCACTAGAATGCTGTCCCTCGGTTCCTGGCTGCACCTCAATGTCTGCATTTAAGCAGGTCACTAGTAATCTAGTCCTAAAGTTCGTATCTCAATCAAAGAAGACAACAAGTCCTCTGGACCCTATTCCCCCTGTCCTGCTCCTACGTTGCATTAATCTGCTGCTGCCATGCCTAACTAACATAATTAATATGTCATTAGCCTCAGGTCATGTCCCAAGCACCTTTCAAAAAAGCTGTAGTCAGGCCACTTCTGAAGAAAGCTACACTTGACCAAGAGAACTTGAGCAACTACCGTCCAGTTTCCCTTCTACCATTCCTATCAAAGACACTCGAACGGGTCGTGGCGGACCAGCTAAACTCGTATATCGAAACCTCACACCTTGCTAGTAAGTTCCAGTCTGGCTTTAGAGCTAATCACTCCACAGAGTCAGCATTGCTTCGGGTATACAACGACCTACTTAGGAATGCACACATGGGTAGAGTGTCTCTGCTTGTTTTGCTTGATCTTTCGGCAGCTTTTGATACCATCGATCATAAAGTTCTTCTAGAGCGCCTCTCATCTCGCCTGGGCATCACTGGCACTGCTCTGCAGTGGTTCAGGTCCTATCTCAGTGGGAGACTCCAGAGTATTGACGTGAATGGACAAAGATCATCTGAAGTACCTCTGAAATATGGAGTACCTCAGGGCTCCGTGCTAGGTCCGGTTCTTTTCACGGTTTATACTTTGCCTCTTGCTGATGTGATTGCCAAGAACAATCTAGGCTTTCACTTCTATGCGGATGACACCCAGTTGTACCTTTGCTTTGATCCCTCCCAGCCTTCGAGCACCTCAAATTCTCTCAACTCACTTGCTGCATGCATTGATGACATCCGCACATGGATGGCAGCAAATTTTCTAAAACTAAACGATGATAAAACTAACTTACTAATTATGGGCAAACCCAGTGTGATCCAGAGATTGGAAAGGCTGACTCTCAAAATTGGCTCTGCCAGCATATCTCCTGTCAAATCAGCTCGGAATCTAGGTGTCATATTCCAAAGCGACCTCTCGTTAGATGACCATATCAGCTCCACAGTCAAATCAGCCTATTTTCAGCTTCATAACATTGCTAAAATTCGGGCTTGTTTAGATAAAGATACCACGTCCAAGTTAGTTCATGCATTCGTGACATCTCGTCTCGACTTCTGCAACTCACTGCTTACTGGCCTACCGGCATGTGCGATCAGGCGATTGCAGCTGGTGCAAAACTCTGCAGCTAGGCTTGTCTGTCGTGAGCGTCGCAGTTGCCACATTACTCCACTTCTCGCCGACCTGCACTGGCTACTGGTCAAGCAACGGATTGACTTCAAGGTTTTGTCGCTCACTTTTAGGTCCCTTCATTCTATGGCTCCAGCCTATCTGTCAGATATACTACCCCATCAGGCCAAGCATCGTACCACCTGCTTCTCGGAATCCAACAGTCTAGAAATACCTCATACAAACCTTAAATCCTTTGGAGACCGTGCATTTAGTTCATATGCTCCCAAAGCCTGGAACTCCCTCCCGACCTGCGTCAAAACATCCCCTGACCTGACCACATTTAAAAGGAACCTAAAAACACACCTATTTAGGACAGCATTTAATGGGTCCCTGTGACTCGTCTTTGATGTGCTTATTCGTGCTGACACTGTGCATGCTGCCACTAACCACATTTGCATGCTGACCCTGTGCATGTCACCCCTAACCATATTATTCATTTCGTTTGTTTTTCAAGCATGATTTTACTTACCATTCAATTGCATTTCACTTTACAGCAAATGTAAAGCGCCTAGAGAGAGATTGAGTTCTCTGAGGGCACTTTATCAAGTGAATTATTATTATTATTATTATTATTGAAGTTTGTCTAGCTAAGTGATGGACCGTTTGCTGTTTTCTGTGTAGCTCAAAGATTAAAAATCGGCAGGCAAACTGTAGCACCCACTTTCTTGAATAAGCATGATGAAACAGGCAGCAACCTTTTGGCAAGGCGAAGTATTAAACTTTGGACACTATAACAAAAGGCTAAAAAGGTGCAAGTTAAGTTGACAGAAGATTTAAATCAGCATGCTTTTATTTTAGGCATTCCAATCAAGCACTGCTTTTGAAAGCACTTATAGTTTCTTGAGAAAGTAAGTTACAAAGATGAAAAGATACAGAAGGTCTAGCAAAAGATTCATCACTCAAACACAATCAAAACGGCCACAACGATAACGGCACGAAAGGATTTGGCTAATTGTGGTTCTCATTGCAGAATTTAGATAAAAGATCAACATGAAATCAACCACATGGACTCGGAGAGCCATGGTGTGCAAAGCAGGTGGCTGGCATGGTCAGTGACCGAGTTTCAGCCAAATTTAACGTCAGCAATCGTATTGCAGAAATTCTCGTGAGAAACTCCCAAGATAACCTTCTCTGTTGCAGCTAGGTTAGTACGCACCAATAGGCAGGACGATAAATCATGGCGCGCTTCGGTCCTCTAGGCAGTTAGTCTGCTTACAAAATATATCATGCAGCTATCTGATCCAAATACCTGCACATACTGAGTCAACACTGGAAAAGGTTGCATTATTATAAGCATTATATTCAAAGTAATAAACAATGGTAGCAATTGCGTCTTGGGATTTCCCAACACCGTGACAAACTCCGATATCTCGAATAACCCTTGCCATGCACGATTTATCACTCAAGGCACTTGGTGACTTGGTTATATCAGTGGTGCTAGTCAAGGGATCAGCCTTAGAGGACAAGCGATGCGTTTGTCAGTAGACTTCAGCGAGATCCGAATGTGGCTGCTAGACTCTCTCTAGAGATGATTCTTTGCGGTCATTGGTGGCTGCTGGCCGGTAGCAAGCTCTCAAAAACTTCACTGCCTGAAAACCATAAGTAGGCTGAAGCATGGATCTACCAAAAGCAGCAAAGCTATCGCAGCTTACGTTTGAGCAGCAGCCAGGGCAGCAGCAGCAGCCGAATCGGAAGCTAAACTATATGTGTCAGCCGTAGTAGTTGTGCAACAACACAGAGCGCTGAAGACATGTAAGCTGAGTTTAGCAGCCTCACAAATATCACGACCGGTGGCACTGGTCCATAAAGAATCGACGACTGCAGGACTCGAACCCAGGACTTTGGTCGCACATAGCGAGAACATTATCGCTGCACCCAGAAACACATTTTCTCCTTCCGATAGGGGAGACGAGCCGATAGGCTATTAGCCGAGACACGTGGCTTCTCGGTCGGCTGACTTACCTAGATCAAACAGAACTAACCAGGAAAGCCAACGCCCTACCTAGTGGAGCGAATCGTGGGTGTTCGGATGTATTTGCCCTCATCTGCCACGTTCGATGTTAGCTACCCTACTGGCATTGCCTCCAATAGCCGACAACATCAGACCCATGTGGTTGTGGTTTTGTGCCTTTGTTTCATTGCAAGTCATTCGTGCAGGCTATAGGGATTCAGGCTCAAGCATATCAACAGTCGGACAAACCGAAGGCTTCATTTAGGTCGGCATTGAAGCAAGACGGTATGAGCCACACTAGCTCAGCATGTACAGTGCTAAATCAGACAAATAGATAAAAAGGAACGAGTCAAGCTTCGGCAAATGTTGTATAGCTCTTAACCCAAAAAATGGAAGGTGGCTGTCGGAAGTTCGGTCTTTTAACATATCCAGTGCACATTCAAGTACACTATGGAGCCACCGACGTAATGACGAAGCTGGATTTACAAGCAGCCAAGTTTATTTCAAAGGCGGCTCAGGCATTTTAGCTACATTACTGGAGCGATAGAAAAAATGATCTAAAGATAGAGAAAATGATCTAAAGAGGATGGTTCACAGACCAGGCAACCGAGAGAGAGAGAGAGAGAGAGAGAGAGAGAGAGAGAGAGAGAGAGAGAGAGAGAGAGAGAGAGAGAGAGAGAGAGAGAGAGAGAGACAATCACTCACCTTTCCACGTCATACGGGAATGGAAAGTCCTAGAACAATGAGCCCTACCACATATCGCCTGCCAGACACTTCGGCCTTGGCGAGCGGCTCCTCCTCTGCCGACCGAGGGTGGCAGCCGAGGGGGGCAGTAGCTGAGGGCCAGCCCTGGCGATCGGCAGCGATCGCAGCCAGAGGTCGAATCCAGCTGCAGCTGCAGCTGGCCTTTGCAGACTCGGCAGAGCCAGCTAGCTCAATCGGGAAGCCTAGCTAACCCGGTTCAGACGACAAAGAGCGAATCTGCAAAGCGATACGGCTCCATCTGCATGTAACACGATGTACTCGCATTCATCGTCTTCTCTCCATTCTGAAGTGAGGCCACTTGACTTTTTAAGGCAGCAGCAGAGCTAGCCGGCAGAATGCTAAGGAGTACATGAGCACAGCCCTAATTCGGCATTATGCTAGCTCCGTGAGCGCTTCGAGGTATTATACTTTTTGTCAAGAGAGAATAATCTTGGTTAAGAAATGCAGTGGCTCACTGGTTTTTAAGATCACGGTGATTTTGGATATCGATGAAGCCCCTGGGTCGTAGCCCAAGAATGGTAATGTGCTGGCTTTTCAGGCGCTGCACCGTGGGTTCGGATCCTGCAGTAGGCGATCCTGTATTGCCTATTGCAATCAGTGGTTTTAGGCGTTACGGCTCGTCTGCCACTCCACAAATAGTCTGCTGAATAAGATAACTTTTAACTTCTAATCCTGGGCTCTACCAGCAGCTTCCGATGGTCATTTGAGGCTGCATGAATTTCAATAGCTGACGTCAGCAAATCAAATTAGCCATTAGTGGACATTATTAATAGTCTAGCCAAGCATGTCCTAAAGTTAGGCCTTGGGAGAGAGTGGGGCCAATGGTAATCTAATCTAGCTGCAAGGCCCAAATAATACCAGTTGTGCCTGCACTACGGCTGATGAGTTTTTTCAATTAGCGCAAGTGAAATTAGTTACAGGCAACACATTACATAAGGAGCATACTTTAGATATCGATGCAGTGTATTAGACAAGGACAGTATCTCTAATAACAAGAACTGCAAAGCCAGACCAAAAGAATAGTTCTTTCTTGGATTTGATCCCATGCTACCCAAATCAGAACTTACTTTGGGACCCATTGCCTAATCCGGGTTGCAGTTTCGAACTACGCTAATGGGAAACTATTCGAGCTTTTAAGTAGCTGTCTACAATAAAGCAGCAGCTGCAGTTCGAAAGATTCCAAGTGGCCACTGCTGTATAACTCCAGGACTGTGATTGCAGTTGCCTTCATCCCCGGTGCACAATACACCCCAAACTAAAGCTGCAGGTAGGCTGTGCAAGGCCATTAACTTCGTTTAGACACATAATGACCATGGTCACCTAACACCTGATAAACAAGGACAGCTAACTTCATAGTTAATTAAAGAAATGCTTGTGTCCGACAGCACAGCAAGCCAGCGTCTCCATCGTCTGCGGTTTTCGGAGACCAGAACAGCACATTTCGAAACTGCAACATCCCACCAGCTTGATATATTACGGCTACTTACCTATGATGTCTTCAGTAACAGCAACCAAAGGGTCACGAGCCCTGATAATCTTGCAACTTGCTAACCACAAAGGAGCACTCCACGACGACCACTGAAACGATTATATAACACATGAGAATTCGCAATTGCACCTCGAGCTAGCTCAAGAGATTGATGCCAATAAAAAACAAATCTTGGCTCCATCTGTGGCCAAGTGTGTGGCAGTGATATCTGAAGGCAGTCAGCTCATTGTCTGAGATGGTCGTCAACGAAAATCTACAGTAACTCGCGAAAAAGCAATAACGGGCGACATGGCTGCGAATGATAAAAAATAATCACAGACTACAAATAGAGCACTGCCAAACTGATCGATGCACCAACAAAGCAGACCTGGTTGTAATGAGAACTCTGAGGGGGTCTGTCATAACATTACATACCAACTAGCAATAGGCTGCTGGCATCCAGCCCTTACACACACACACACACACAGAGCCAAAGTATCGAAAGGCGATCGATCGCCAGTTATGACCAGTGCATTCTGGGAGAAAACGCAGTCTGCCGCTACCAACAAACTGCCTCGGGTGGGGAGCATCGAATCACCAGCCGAACGTAGGTAGACGGGATTCAGAAACGATCTTTTCCACCAGTTATTGGCCACAAAACTAACCCTTTGGTTATATGCTGTAGTGCATTGGCATAGGATACTCACCACAAGTTTCACTAAACAGCTTGGTTGAGGGTCATGCAAATGGCAGAAGACAGGCAAAGAGACATGGCAAGATTAGTAACAATCCATTACTAATCATATGCACTAACTAGTTCCAAATCATGCTATCAGAAAAAGGCATAGACTTTCTGTGCAGTGTATGCAGGGATATGGGTGCCCATACATGCACATGTCCCTATATAAGTGCCTCTGAGTGTGTGTGAGCACGTGCATGCCCGTGCATGGGCATGCACATGTGTGCCTCAGTGTGTGTGTGCGTGTGTGTCCGTGCGTGTGAGTGTGCGTGTGAGTGTTGCGTGTGTAATGGGCAATGAACCACCCAGGTCCGACATAGAGCTAGCACTGGTTTGGCACAGAGGTCAAGGTCGTTACCATTTTAACCGAGGTCGAGGTGCCTGCCCTTATCGTCCAAGGTCGTGAGCACGAGCTCTACGGTGTAAGTGAAGTTTCTGGATTCAGATTAAGTTCTTTAAGGTGGCTATACCAATGAATGATATTATTTTTAGAGTAGGAAAAACGAGGACCAACTTGAGCGATGTCGCCCGAGGTATCAGCCAAAAGTGTGACCATATCTTGGCAAAAAGCAAGCACCATGTCCGAATCTATGAATGCGATCAGGACATTAAGCAAAACCTGAAGAGCAATCCCCGAAGGCCCGTCAATGGTTGCTAATTAACTCCTGAATCTCCAGCAATTGGTGAGATGCTACCACTTGACGACCAAGGTCGCGGGTTCCAGTCATGCAGCAGGAAAATGTTGTGTACACTATATGATAGAGTGATATGGGCTACAGATCTTCTGATGCTACACGAGTAGACCTAATAATTCAGCCTATCTCTGCAGTATAATTTAATCTACAGGCCACACGAAATTTAATTATCAGTCTATTAACTTCGATATTAAAAATAGTTGATAAAAATTATAGATTTGTACAGTGCTCCTGAAAAATGTATCTCTTTGTAGACACTTGGGACATTCTGTAAAAGGAGCATGTCAATCAGGTAAGTGATGACATTTACAGATCAGCACACAAACACAAAGGACAATGCAATTGTATCCTTGCAAATGTATCTATGTATGTATGTATTTATCTCTGTCTGTAACTCCACAAAGCCACAAAGACTGTGTGGGTGTTACTCAGCAGAGTTTTGTATAGCAAACTCACAGTCTAAGCGGCTTTCGGTTGGCATTCGGTAGTCAAGAGACTTCATCTCACGCGACGAAGATACAGTGAGAAGTATAGCTGAGTTGGGAGAGCAGTTGAGGTAGTGAGTAGCATGGACGTAGCAGCTAAGAACCGCTGGAAAGGATGTGCCGCAGTCGGCAGCAGGAGAGTAGTTGCCGGTGCTTAAGAATCATGGAAGTGAGTTCCACAGTCTAGGACCTTCAGAGCTAAAGCTTCTGTCACCAACGGTCTTTAAGCTGAGGAATGGAACAGCTAATTTATGTCCAGACAGAACCAGAGAGCAGGGGGGCTGAAACTGGTACAGCAGTTCAGCTAGGTATGGAGGAGCCAAGCCATGGCCGGCCTTGTGGGTCAGTGTAAGAACTTTGCTCCCTTGTAAGAAGTGTATCCCTTGATCAACCGGCAGAATCCTACCTCTTTTAGCAAAGGAGACGTGGTCAAACCGCCTGGAATTGCAAAATAACCTTGCAGCTATATTCATAATCATCTGCAGTGGTCTAGTTGTTCTTTCGGTAGATCAGCCAAAAGGGAATTACAATGATCGAGCCAAGACATAGACCTAAGGAGCTAGTCACATTTTTTCTAAGCCACCGTGGAAGACTGCTTCTTATCTTCTTAGATAGGGATCGGACTTGGTGGCTTAGCCGTAGAAACAGTCTTCTGAATGAAGCTTTTACAATTTAGGCAGTTGTAAAAAATGATACCTAAATTTCGAGCACGTGGTGATGGTCGCACAACAGCATGACCTATTAGAAGTCCAAAACCTTCTAATGTAGCAACATGTTTAGGGTATCTGGGGAGCAGGAGTTGTATCGTCGTTTGGTTTCAAGAAATTTTTCGACATCAATTATCAAATGTCGGCAAGGCAAGCATTCAGTATACTGGTTGCTGCAGCAGACTCTGACGATTTGAATGACAAATACAGCTGAATATCGTCAGCAGAAAAGTAGCATCCTATTATATGGACCTTAATCACTTTCCCAGAGGTTGAGTATGAATTGAATATACAGTAGGGGACCATTGGACGGATCCTTGAGGGACACCACAGGTGACTGGTCTCATGGGTGAGACCTGACCCACACACGTCACGGATTGAACACGATCATGCAAGTACGATTTAAACCGGGCCAGTGCCTCGTCTGAGATACCGATCGTTGTTCTCAATTGTTCCAGTAGGACATCGCTATCAATGGTGTCGAAGGCAGCTGATAGAGCTACCAGAGCTAGGGCTGTGACATTCCTGTCATCACAGCTTGTTGCATAGGATGATAATGATAATATGGAGAAGGGCAGTTTCAGTGGACTGCTAACGACAATAATAATAACACACTTTATAAAGCACCCCCAGAGAACTCAATATCTTTCTGGGCACTTTCCATTTGCTGGAAAGGAAACACTATCGAATGGTTAGTGGTAGCATGCTTAAAAAACAACAAGAATAGCATGGTTAGGGGTGACAATCACAGGGTCGGCATGCAAGCCTAGTTAGTAGCAGCATGCATAGTGTCAGCATGCATACACACATAAAGGTCGTCACTAAATGTTGTGATACATAGGTGCATTTTTAGTTTATTTTTTAATACTGTCAGGTCAGGAGAAGTCGTGATGCAAGCCGAGAATGAGCTCTGGTCTTTGGGAGCATATGAACTAAAGGAATTGTATCCCAAGGATTTGACATTAGTAAGAGGCATAGGTAAACAGTTCAAAAAGCTGGTGGAACTGTGCTTAGCCTGATGAGCAGTAGATCTGATAGGTAGGCTGGAACCAAAATATGAAACGACCTAAAAGTTAGGGACGAAAATTTGAAGTCGATGCGATGCCTGGCTGGGACACCGTGTAGGTCGGCGAGAAGCGGTGTGATGTGGCAACTGCGATGCTCACGACAAACAAGCCTAGCTGCAGTTTTGCACCAGCAGTAAGCACCTGATTGCGCATGCCGGTAGGCAAGCAAGCTGTGAGTAACATAAGTCATGGACGCGTGGGCGAGGGCTCACACTACTCTCAGTCAATGGTACAAACTCGTCGAGTATGTCAGCTTGTTTCGTGTTTGCAACTTTGCTTTGATCCCTCCCAGCCTTCGAGCACCTCAAATTCTCTCAACTCACTTGCTGCATGTATTAATGACATCCGCACATGGATGGCAGCTAATTTTCTAAAACTTAACGATGATAAAACTAACTTACTAGTTATGGGCAAAACCAGTGTGATTCAGAAATTGGAAAGGCTGACTCTCAACATTGGCTCTGCCAGCATATCTCCTGTTGAATCAGCTCGAAATCTAGTTGTGATGTTCCAAAGTGACCTCTCGTTAGACGACCACATCAGCTCCACAGTCAAGTCTGCCTACTTTCAGCTACATAACATTGCTAAAATTCGGGCTTGTTTAGATAAGGATACCACGTCTAAGTTGGTCCATGCATTGGTGACATCCTGTCGTGACTTCTGTGCTGGCCTACCGGCATGTGCAATCAGGCGATTACTGCTGTGCAAAACTCTGCAGCTAGGCTTGTCTGCCGTCAATATAACAGTTGCCACATCACACCACTTCTCGCCGACCTGCACTGGCTACCAGTCAAACAACGAATCGACTTCAAAGTTTTGTCACTCACTTTAAGGTCCCTTCATTCTTTGGCTCCAGCCTATCTATCAGATCTACTCACTCACCAGGCCAAGCATCGTACCACCTGCCTTTCGGAATCCAGCATTTTAACACTACCTCGTACAAACCTCAAATTCTTTGGCGACCGTGCATTTATTTCGCATGCTCCCAAAGCCGGGAACTCACTCCCGACTAGCGTCATAATATCCCCTGACTTGACCACATTTAGAAATAACTTGAAAACACACCTATTTATGACAGCATTTAGTGGGTCCCCGTGACTCTATCGCCCACCAGGTACCAAATCCTCCTTTATCTCAGATTTCTCCGATCTCATTTCGATTCTGTGTGCAAGAAATCGATCCTTCCTCGTAATGGGTGATTTCAACGTTCACTTTGATAACTTATCTGACGCTTTCAGCACCGAATTTCGTGCATTGACTGACTTAATGTCTCTTGTGGCTCATGTGCATGGCCCTACCCACATCAAGGGTCACACACTCGACCAGATTTTCTCATATAACTGCACTTTGTCATCACCAATTATTACCAAATCATGCTTATCTGACCACATGCAGATCTCATTCAATCTACAGTGTGTGCCCACATCCTCCTCTAAAATAACCTGTGAATCATGAAACCTCAAGACCCTTGACATCGATGCTGTCCGTGCGAGAATATCTGCTTCACCTCTGCTGCTCAATCCTCCCTCCGATCTGTCATCATTGGTAGATAGCTTCAACACGACACTAGCTGACACGCTAGACGAGTTTGCCCCTCTGACAAAGCGCACTGTGCGCCCCCGCCCAGACGGCCTATGGTTTACCGCAGACATTAAACTAGCCAAGTCTACTAAACGAAAGCTTGAAAAAGCATACAAAAGATCCGGACTAACTGTCCATCGACAGGCATATGAAGACTACTGTAGGTCGTACCAATCGATCCTAGCAAAGGCTAAGTCCAGTTTTTATAAAAACATTGTTGAATCACAGATGCACAATTCAAAAAAGCTTATTTCGACAATAAACCATCTCCTAAACCGTTCCCAGATTAGCTCCGTACCTGATGATCCTAATGATGATCTAGCCAATCGCTTCTCTCGATTCTTTGTGCAGAAGATAGACAAGATCAGGGAATCCATCCCTGCGATGACAACCTCCCCACTAGAATGCTGTTCCTCGGTTCCTGGCTGCACCTCAATGTCTGCATTTAAGCAGGTCACTAGTGATCTAGTCCTAAAGTTCGTATCTCAATCAAAGAAGACAACAAGTCCTCTGGACCCTATTCCCCCTGTCCTGCTCCTACGTTGCATTGATCTGCTGCTGCCATGCCTAACTAACATAATTAGTATGTCATTAGCCTCAGGTCATGTCCCAGCACCTTTCAAAAAAGCTGTAGTCAGGCCACTTCTCAAGAAAACTACACTTGACCAAGAGAACTTGAGCAACTACCGTCCAGTTTCCCATCTACCATTCCTATCAAAGACACTCGAACGGGTCGTGGCGGACCAGCTAAACTCGTATATCGAAACCTCACACCTTGCTAGTAAGTTCCAGTCTGGCTTTAGAGCTAATCGCTCCACGGAGTCAGCATTGCTTCGGGTATACAACGACCTACTTAGGAATGCAGACATGGGTAGAGTGTCTCTGCTTGTTTTGCTTGATCTTTCGGCAGCTTTTGATACCATCGATCACAAAGTCTTCTAGAGCGCCTCTCATCTCGCCTGGGCATCACTGGCACTGCTCTGCAGTGGTTCGGGTCCTATCTCAGTGGGAGACTCCAGAGTATTGACGTGAATGGACAAAGATCATCTGAAGTACCTCTGAAATATGGAGTACCTCAGGGCTCCGTGCTAGGTCCGGTTCTTTTCACGGTTTATACTTTGCCTCTTGCTGATGTGATCGCCAAGCACAATCTAGGCTTTCATTTCTATGCAGATGACACTCAGTTGTATCTTTGCTTTGATCCCTCCCAGCCTTCGAGCACCTCAAATTCTCTAAACTCACTAGCAGCATGCATTGATGACATCCGCACATGGATGGCAGCAAATTTTCTAAAACTTAACGATGATAAAAGTCACTTACTAGTTATGGGCGAACCCAGTGTGATCCAGAGATTGGAAAGGCTGAGGCTCAAAATTGGTTCTGCCAGCATATCTCCAGTTGAATCAGCTCGAAATCTAGGTGTCATATTCCAAAGCGACCTCTCGTTAGACGACCATATCAGCTCCACAGTCAAATCCGCCTATTTTCAGCTTCATAACATTGCTAAAATTCGGGCTTGTTTAGATAAGGATACCACGTCCAAGTTGGTCCATGCATTCGTGACATCCCGTCTTGACTTCTGCAACTCACTGCGTACTGGCCTACCAGCATGTGCGATCAGGCGATTGCAGCTGGTGCAAAACTCTGCAGCTAGGCTGGTATGTCGTGAGCATCGCACTTGCCACATTACTCCACTTCTCGCCGACCTGCACTGGCTACCAGTCAGGCAACGGATTGACTTCAAGGTTTCGTCGCTCACTTTTAGGTCCCTTCATTCTATGGCTCCAGCCTATCTGTCAGATATACCACCCCATCAGGCCAAGCATCGTACCATCCACTTTTCGGAATCCAACAGTCTAGAAATATCTCATACAAACCTTAAATCCTTTGGAGACCGTGCATTTAGTTCATATGCTCCCAAAGCCTGGAATGCCCTCCCGACCTGCGTCAGAACATCCCCTGACCTGACCACATTTAAAAGGAACCTAAAAACACACCTATTTAGGACAGCATTTAGTGGGTCCCTGTGATTCGTCCTTGATGTGCTTATGTGTGCTGACACTGTGCATGCTGCCACTAACCACATTTGCATGCTGACCCTGTGCATGTCACCCCTAACCATATTATTCATCTCGTTTGTTTTTTCAAGCATGATTTTACTTACCATTCAATTGCATTTCACTTTACAGCAAATGTAAAGCACCTAGAGAGAGATTAAGTTCTCTGAGGGTGCTTTATCAAGTGAATTATTATTATAATTCAGCCTTCATGAGCTTCTGCGTGCTGACACTCTGGACGTTGCCACTAACCACATTTGCATGCTGACCCTGTGCATGTCACCCCTAACCATGTTATTCATGTTGTTTATCAAGCACGATGTTACTCACCATTCAATCGTGTTTCCCTTTGCAGCAAATGTAAAGCACCTAGGAAGAGAATGAGTTCTCTGAGGGTGCTTTATCAAGTGCATTATTATTATTATTATTATTATTAATAAAAGATCAAGAAAACAAGTAGGGATACTCTACCCATGTCTGCATTCCTAAGTAGGTCGTTGTACACCCTAAGCAATGCTGACTCTCTGGAGTGATTAGCTCTAAAACCAGAATGGAACTTACTAGCAAGGTTTGAAGTTTCAATATATGAGTTCAGCTGGTTTGCCACGACTCGTTCCAGTGTCTATATGATAGAAACGGTAGAAGGGAGACTGGGCGGTAGTTGCATAAATTTTCTTGGCCTAATGCTGCTTTCTTGAGTAGTGGCCTGACAACAGCCTTTTTAAGAGGTGCTGAAGCATGACTTGAGGCTGACGACATCATTAAATAAATAAATCCTAGCTGATTAAACAGCCTCTTTTTGTATAGCGACAGAAGAGCCTTTACGGCTATCACCACCGCTTGCAGTGGCGATAAAGGATCGCCCACCGCAGGAATCGAACCCACGACCTCTGGACCAAGGTCGTGAAAGCAACCGCCTTACCCAGTGTGCCATCAGGGCTCACATAATTGCATGCATGGCAGCAGCAGATCAATTCATCGTGGAAGCAGGACAGTTGGAATAGAGTAAAAAAAACTAGTTGTCTTCTTTGAATGGGATATGAGCTTCAGGACAAGGTCACAAGTGACCTACTTGAATGTAGACATTGAGATGCTGCAAGGAACTGAGGGACAGCATTCCAGGGGGATGCTGCCATCTAACGGATGGACTCCCTGATCTTGTCTATCTTCTGGACAAAGATGCTAGAGAAGCGATCAGCTAGATCAAAGGTCGGCAAACCTTACGGTCCGCTAGCCCATTTCAGGAGTTCAAGAAGGCATAGTCGGCCAGAAGAAATCGCCCCCACTCTGCCCGGCCAGGAGTGGGCGTAGCTGCTAGACGCACTCTATACTGCGAAACGCTCGAAGCAAAATCAAGCACAATAAGAGTTAGCTCTTAACTCTTATTGTGCTAAGCAAAAAGCAGCCGAAAGACGGCTAGTGCATCGAAAAATCGCTAGTTGGGATACTCGTAAGTCAATGTACCTCTATAGTGAAGGGGAAGAAAACTGAGACAACTTAATTAGGCCGGATCCATCGATAAATAACTAGGGGGCTGCTAGGCCAGACTGGAGCACTGGCCAGGCCGGATCTGGCCTAAAGGCAGCAGGTTGCCGACCTCTGAGCTAGACCATCATGAGGATCATTCGGGAAGGAGCTAACGTGGGGGCTGTTGAGGAGACGGTTGTTCGTCGATCAGCATTTTTAGATCGTTCACCTGTGATTCAACAGTATTTTTATAGAAGCTAAACTGGGCCGTTGCTAGGATCCATTGGTACGACCTGCAGTAGTCCTCGTCTGCCTGTCGATGGAAGTCAGTCCTTATCTTCTGTGTACTTTTTCAAGCTTGGGCTTAGTAGACCTAGCTAATGTAATGTCGGTGGTAAAACATAGGCCATCTGGGCGATAGCAGACAGTGAGCGTATTCAGAGGTGCAAACTCGTCGAGCATATCAGCTAGTGTCGTGTTGTAGCAATCTAACCATGACGATAGGTCGGAAGGAGGGCTAAGCAGGAGAAGCGAGGCAGATATTCTCTCACGGACAGCACCAATGTCAAGGATCTTGACGTTTCGCGATTACCATGTGATTTTAGAGGAGGAGGTCGGCACACTTTGTAGAGTGAATGAGATCTGCATGTGGTCAGATTAGCAGGATTTGGTAATAATTGGTGCTGAGAAAGTGCAGTTGTATGAGAGAGTTTGGTCGATTGTGTGATCCTTGATGTGAATAGGGCCCTGCGCATGAGCCGCAAGAGGCAATGAGTCAGTCAATGAACGAAATAAAGTGCATAAGGCTTCAGATAAGTTACAATGTTACCTCTCGAATCCCGATTGAAAGTCTTCTGACATTTCATTCTTTTTAATACGTGCTAACAGCTACTTAGCGACAATTTTTTCAAGTATGGGTAAAATGGAGCGTTGTTTGTTTAAGTGTGGTCAAGTTAGAGGATGTCGTGCCGTGAGTCGGAAGTGAGTTCTAGGCGTTAGGAGTATACAAACTAAAGGCACGGTCGCCAAAGGAATTGAGGTAAGTTCGCGACACAACTACAAGGCTTGAGCTCGATGAGGGGCTGGTGCAACATATAGCCTGACTGGGAAGCAGTTAAGAGAGGTAGGCTGTAGCGAGAGAAAAAATGGATCTAAAAGAGGGTGAGAAAACCTTAAAGTCGAGGTGCTGCAAGACGGAAAGTTTGTGCAGATCGGAGAGAAGTGGAGCAGTGTGTCGACAGCAACGGTCACAAAAGACAAGCCTAGCTGCTAGGTGTGTTCAACATGTAAGCACCTTACTGCACAGGCCAGTCAACCGGAAAGTTACAAAGTACAGAAGTCGAGATGGGATGTCACAAATGCATGGACCAGCTTGGATGTAAGTACCGATGTCTCAGCATGCCAGAATTTTCAGAAATAATGTAAAATAGATGAAAGTGGACAGACTTTAAGGTAGAAATAATGACTCATCTCATTAAAAGTTATTGTGTTAGAGGATGTCTATATTTCTTGCAGATGCTTTAGGCGATATTTAGTGAGAGCCGTTTTTGAGGGACAGTTTTTTCTATGTCTGAGTCACTATACATTTGGCCATGACTATAACTTTGGGTGTACTGTAACTCTATTTGGACAAGCTTTCTGCTAACCATGTGCAAATGCCAGAAATACATGCAGCGAGGTAGCTATGAAAGTTTAGTGTGTTCAGAGAAATGAAGAGATACAAGCTTAGGTAAATCTGTGAGTGATTTGACAAGCACTTGTTATTAGTCTGCAGGTCTCAGGGAATCCAATCTAATAGGTCCTACCTCAGCAATTATAACCTTATATATGTTGAGCAAGATGATGCAGTGAGATACCGATTGCATACCGAAAGCTACTTCATCGGCGAAAGCTTTATAGAAAGAAAGGCTAGCACGACCATCCAGGCTGCATAAAGCATATTCAGGAAGAGCACCCGTGTAGGGCCGAACTATTTCCATCCTCCTTGGTCATTTGCTTCTAATTTTAGATCAATACATGTTTTAGGCTGCCCAGAACCATTCCGACTGACGTTGGGTAGATTGTAGACAGTAAAGGAAAGAATCAGAAGCTTGATGCAACAGACTACAGCAGATAGCTTTGTCGGTGCGGCTAAATTTTCTCCAGATGCGAACTCAAGCCATTCCATCTTTTACCTCATCGCTATATGATGCATGAATCTCCAATGGAATGCTTGACGGACGAAGGACTGATCCATAAGGAACATCGTTTAACTCGACTTCTATTTGAACCTTGAAGTTGCACTACAAACATGGGATGCCAGGAACTGTAAAACAGTGCAATCGGCTAGACTTCTGTCGTTAACCGAAATCGCATATGTAAGCATAGCATGCTGTGGGTAGTTGATAAACCCAGATACTGGGTGCTGTTAAAACTACTACTAGTATGGTGTTTACATAGAAAGAGGCAGGCTTTGGTGCTCACTGAATAGCAACTGGATGCAACCAGCCCATCAGTCGAGCAAGCCAAGCAACAGCTTACTTTGTGCAGAAACAGAAGCTTTGTTCCAACTGCGAGCAGGCTGAACTAATTATTAACCGACATCATTTTGAATGCAGCAATCGTGAGTGAGTTACACAGTCTGTTAACGAACGTCACTGATTTTACAAATTGGATTGTGATAGTCGTAGAAGCAACATAACGGTATAGATATGGTGTGTCACTTCAAAATAAAATCAAGATAAATACTTTAGTTGGTAGTAAATGTAGAATCAGGATGAACCCTAATAGTTACGATCGAATTTAGAGTTCCGCATTGAATTACGGAATATTGATGAACACACTTCTGACCATCATTATTCAGTTTAGTATGCCAAAATTTTGGATATTATATCTCAGTGAAAAATAAGGAATATTGTATAAATAATACAGCAGAATGCACAACCATAAATTGGTTCTATTATCTATAACGTACGGCACTCACCTTAGAGGTAAGACGACCTAAAGAGGCTAACAGAGTTGGAGGGGAAAGGCTGAAATGAACAGTTGAAAGTTATTCGCTGATTTTTGCCCCTTTCGCCAAGCTTTACTCTCTTTCATCTGCAGGGTTTTCAATAAAAAAAACTGTGCAGTGAGACCTTCTTCATCCTTCCTTTCAGTATGCTTCTGAAAAGAGCTGGGCAAGTGTTATTAAATATCTCCCGTGAATAGGTTGCAGTTTTTTTCTGGGTGTTTCTTTTGAACCAAGTCTGAAAGTTTCTCCCACATTCCCAGAATTTGCTGTTTCTCACTTGGTAAGATAACCTCCAACGCGACACTTATCGCCTACAGAACCCCTCCGAGCTCTGCTCCGTCTGTAGCTTCTCCACTGTCAGTTCCTCTGAGTGCTTCCCGGCGAGCTCGTTGACGTCACCTACATCCATGTAGGGACCCGTGGACTTTCCGAGGGATGCAATCTCCTGGTGCACCGACAATTGAACTTGTGACTACTCGCCCTATTACAATTAGCCTGTACTAACTGGCCTCTACAGCAGTTGATCTATATGACAACTGATCTTTGACAAGTTGCCCTAAGATCAGAAATCGACAATACAAATAAAACTGGTGGAACTTATTTGATCAAATAAGGATATATATATATGTATATATATATATATATATATATATATATATATATATTAGGTTATAGAATATTATAAGGATTGGATATCAGCTAGCATAAGTTAATATAATTGATAATTTGTTAAGTTAGTAATTGTTGAACATTAAAATATTTATAAATCATGGAGTCAGCGATACAGTATGGAATTTCCGAGCGTGGAAATGCTACAGCGATATATAGAAACTTTGAATACCGGAAAGTAATCGTTAATGCAACCGACACTACGAATTGGTGAGGCTAGAAATACCGTCAGCTTGGTTGCAAGGCTCGTCTAATAACGAGTGTCACTACAGTAGTTGAACATCGCGCTTCAGAACACTGCCGCGAAGGAAACATAGCAATAGCCCGGGCAAGAAAGGCTGTTGGTGATATGACCGATAAGATGTCGGAAGTTTCTGTGACTCCAAGTGCAGCACAAGGTTCTGTGGCTAGGAACTTATCTGGTGACTTGCTAATGGTTTTACCGAAGAAGTCAACCTTGAATCGAGCACTGCAGCTGCAGAGAAAGAAGAACTTGTCCGAGGCTGACGGTATTCACCACCGATACCCACAGATCTGCTATTTTACATCCCTCAGAAGTTCATTGATTTTGTACTGTTTGACTCAGGAAAAGGACAGGACCGGCTGAATATCCTCGGACGTACACCTTATTTGACGGCTTGGCTCGCTCAGACGTGTGGCTAGCTGATGGTACGTTTCTAGTACTTTCATTACTTTTCTTTCAACTGTGCACCATTCATTTTCATTTTGTCCCAGAACCTATCCCTGTTGGACTATACTGCCTACTTCCAAACAAGATTCGCCCACGATCGCCTTCTCACCAAACTCAAGCATCTCATACCTGCTGCAAACCCTCAAATAATTCTCATCGGTTTTGAAGCAGCAGCTAGTAATGCTTTCTCTGCCTTGCACTCGACAGCTACAATTATGGGCTGTTACTTCCATCTCATTCAGAGCTTTATACGAAAGGTCAACGAGTTAGGAATTAAAAAGGCATATGAAATTGATGATGTTATCTGTAGTGCAATTCGATGTCTACCAGCACTGGCACGTGTACCAGAGACTGACGTCATCTAAGCATTTGAGCTGCTGTCCGACTCTATGCCATCACATGAGCGTATGGACGAAATGATCTCATACTTCGAACATACCTACATCCGATGCAGATGTCTTCAAGGCCGAGGTGATAACTGCAGCAATGCGCTCTTCCCTGTGAGGATGTGGAATCAGTATGGGGCATCAGTAGACGGTGTAGCTCGTACAACTAATGCAGTAGAGGGGTGGCATTTCGGGCTCCAAGCATTGTTCCAGTGTAATCATCCGACAATGCAGATATTTCTGAAAGGGCTTCTCGTGGACCACAGTAAGCAGACTACCTTGTTCTTGCAAGGCATCGATGGCGTTCTTTTTGTCCAAGCAAAGAGATACCGTGAGCATGCCGAAAAAGTTCGACGGGTAGTTGAAGGCAAAGGTCGTACTGATATTTTAACTTTTCTTCGTGGCATTGCATATTTGTCGCATCGTTAGTTAAGAAGCTACAGTAAAGTTAAGATCAATTTTATCTAGAACGTAATGAATATTTTTTGACACTTTTAAGAGAAAAAACTGTTTTACTAATAATCCTGCTGCATAAATATAAAAAAAAATTCAGGGTCAATTATTCACTCTTTGTTTGAATCAATTGCATAAATTAAAAATTGTGCATTATTCTTATAAATTGACATTTAGATCAATTGTCGTATAGGCCAGTTAGTACAGGCCAGTTGTCGTAGGTCCAATAGTTGCAGACCAGATGGTACATAGATTAATTGTCCTATAGGCCGGTTGGTGCAGGCCGATTGTCGTAGGGTCAGTAGTCGTGGGTTCAATGGTCACCCAACCAAATCTCTCCACCCCTGCAGCTTCGGGTTCGAGTCTGTCAAAGTCAGTTTCCGACACGGCCTCGGGAAACAGCTTCTACGACGCAGAGATCAAGGTCCTCTTTGCAACACCCTGCCAGGTCATATAAATAATTCTGAGGCATATCGAGAGGTCATAGTTGTCCTTCCAGAACTCTCAAATGGCAAGGTTCGTGCTCTCTCTCTCTCTCTCTCTCTCTCTCGCATCGGAGCAGTCGCACAGAAGTAGCTTTGGTGAAGACCTACATGAAAATAGAAATCATCTGCTGGTCCATGGCGTGCAGGATGTGGGCTGTGTTGGATGGAAGGTAGACAACGGTGAGCCGTGACGGCGCACTGGGTACGGCGGTTTTGCTTCACGACCTCGGTCCCGAGGTCGTGGGTTCAAATCTTGCAGTGCGTCGATGCCTCTGCAAGCAGTGATGATAGCCATCAAGGCTCTTCTGCTGCTATACAAACGAGGCTGTTCAATCAGCCAGCTAGTATTTTCTTTCAGACAATCTTTGCCAACTTAAACGCTACAAGGATATCGCCTTCCATCTTAGGTGGATGAGCAGGTGTGTTGCCCACGACGAGGAGGGATTGCAGGAAGGGGTAGGCTATTTTCCTGGATATATTTCTTAACGTCGCTACCGACGACCAATTCACCTAGTCCACAATGACCTACCTGAATGCACATTGCCCTCGGGGTTTCCCTCCACATAACCTGCTGTTTTCCTTTCAGAATCTTATGCGACTTAACGGCTCTGGGGTTTCCAAATGATAAACAAGCAGCAGGTTAATCTTGTAATGTAATGTAATGCATCTTTGTCTGTAACTCCACAAACCCACAAAGACTTTGTAGGTGTTACACTGGAGAGTTGTGTATAGCGCTCACAGCCTAAGCGGCTTTCGGTATGCATTCCGAGGCCAACAGACTTCATTTTACATAACAAAGAGAATGTGGGAAGCATAGAAGAGTCAGGAGAGCAGTTGAGGTAGTGAGTAGCATGGAAGTAGATGCTCAGGACCACTCAAAAGGATGGGCCATAGTTGGCAGCATGATTTAGTTGTCGTTGCCTAAGAATCGTGGAAAGGAGTTTCAGTCTTGGACCTGCAGAGCTAAAGTTTCTGTCGTCAACGGTCTTTAAGCAGAGGAATGGAACAGCTAATTTATTACCCACACAGGACCTGATGGCGCGAAAAGTATAAAACTGGTGCAGCAGTTCACCTAGGTATAGAGGAGCCAAGCCGCGGCCGGCTTTGTGGGTCAGCGTAAGAACTTCGCTCTGTACCCCTCGATCAACCGGCAGCCATCCTAGCTCTTTTAGCAAAGGATACACGTTGTCAAACCTCTGGGACTTGAAAACTTACCTTGCAGCCAAATTCGTAGCCACTTGCAGTGGCCTGGTTGTTTTTGGTATCTCAGCCAAAAAGGAATTACCATCACTAAGCCGAGACAGAAATAAGGAGCTAATTAATTTTTTGCAACCCACTGTGAAAGACAGCTCCTAATCTTGTGTGAGACGAAATCTGTTGGCTACTGAATGCGTACCGAAAGCTGCTTAGGCTGTGAGCGTACACAGTATAAAACTCCTACGTAACACACAAGTAGTCTTCGCGTCTTTGTGGAGTTGCAGACGGAGGTACATGACATTACATTACATAATCTTAGATAGGGATCTGACGTGATGGCTAGCTGTAGAAGCAGAAGATACCTACTGTTTTATATGAATGCATGCAAGCACTAATGGCAGTGGCCAACTGTGAGGGGAAGTCCGAGTAAAAGTATTCCATGTCAACAAAAGGCCTGGGATTTAGCTAGTTAGATCTGACTAGTTTGGACATGCCCGATGAAGCCGAGCATGTGGCTGAATGCATAACACAGTTCGATTACAGCATGCTCGCCTTGTAATAGCACATTTCTATGATGAGGTTTGTGCACACGGCACAGCTTCAGTCACATAGTGAGACTGAGATAAGGCAACCTGATTTATTAGAGTTCAAGACCAACCAGAAGACAGTATGCCGGCACGAGTCTGGCACCTCAGGTATGCATCACTACAGCCGATTTGTTGCATGGCTATGGCAGAAATACCTGCAAGGCATTAATATAATTCTAGAATGGCTGTCGCACTCAGTGAGCTACTTTTGCTGTGGTACTAGAATCAAGCCGAGCCTACACAAGGCTAAAAGTATGCAGAAGTGAGGCCTTGAAGGAAGGTCAAGGTGAATGTATTTGATAACTAAGGTCGTGGGCTCCAGCCCAGTGGCATATGTGAAGCACCTGAATAGAGGCTGAGTTTGCTAAGAGGGCTATACAAATGAATTACATACTGTTAATGTTTCGAACAAGATTTCTTCGATACAGCACTGAGTCTCTATAGAAAATGCAGGCTGCCACTGGGTAAACACAACGGTGCTTAATGGTTAGGTGATCGCACTTCACAATCCATGTGTCAGGCTTGAATTCTAAATCAGTACTTATAGACTTCTGCAAGCAGATAGACAGCTGCATGAGCTCAATAGTATATCAATAATATTTAACAAAGGCAGTTAAATCAGCCATCTTTTACTATTGTCGAAAACTGAGAGAAAGGCTTTCTACTCAGTGATGGACTCTACACATCATGGATTTGCTCGTAACTATTCAAGTGCCCCAATGTCGTTGAATTTAAAAAAGTTGCAGCCAGTATAGCACCAATGTACAGGACATGATGCAAAAGAGCTGACAATCGTAGGTACTAAATAGCGGTAAGAAACACAGCTCAGATAAAGGTAAATTAAAAAAGTACATAAATACAACCCAAGATCATGCCTGATGGATATATGGATAACGATAACAATAATTTATACAAAAACTGTTCTTTGTAAGGATCCCACAAATGGTTAAGCGAAGAATAAAATAAAGCATAGTCTCCACACATACCTTCACATAATTGCCAGTTGTCGATTGTGCACGAAAGTCGTCAGCGCTCAGCTTGATCAGGGGCAGCACGATGCCATCGAGGCCACTGAAAGTTAAAGAGACATTACAAATCTAGCTAGTACGACACACAAAACACACGGGGTGGTTCCATTGCAGAGTACCTTACGCGAATTTTATCTCTTTCTGGACACTTTTCATGGGCTGCAAACGAAGCATATCATAAGATTATAATAATAATAATAATAATAATGCACTTGATAAAGCGCCCTCAGAGAACTCAGTCTCTTTCTAGGTGCTTTACATTTCAGATTTCAACTTGTTCAACTGCTGCAAACTATAGCCAATAATGACCATTCTAATCTACTGCCAATAATGACCATATACTAAAATTTATTTAGGCACAGATAGGTAAGAAGTTTCGATTTACATAGCAACTTAGTGAAAGTTTTGATATCAAATAACAGTGAGTTACATCTCTATCGGTAACTCTCACCCGAATGTCCAATCTCTGTTCTCAAAATTGTAAATTAATTGTAGTAATCTATAGTACAAAATGCCGGATATGGATCGAGAAGGATCAAGGCAGTGATTTTGCATGGTTACACGGGGGGGGGAACCATTTCAGCTTAGTGGTGTAACTGGCATTCCGATTGAAACTTCCCCTCAAAGGCATATGGCGTAACCCCACAGCCTTTACAACTGACCATTACTAAAGGTCTGGATTTGATTCTTGACTTCGCATTAAACTATAGCAAAGTCTGTTTTCTTCGTTTACTATCAACATTTCTCGAAAAGATAGTCACATAGAAACTTGGAAGAAACTTGACAAACATGAACCATGGCGTTATAAACCTGAGTCATGGCAGGGCAAAGATAGTCCCTGGGTAAAGACCAAGATGGCATAATATAGGGCCTTAAACGAGAAGCTATTTGGACTAAACCTAATAATGCACCAAGCTCACCAAGCCAAATCATGTACAATCTCATAGGGGAGATTAAAGGATGCAACCATGCAACCAAAGCTTCGTGGAAGCATTACGTAGCATGATTTCTTAAGAAAGCAGCAAATTGATAAGCAGTACAAATAATATCCAGGAATTGAGACGGCTCAGCGACGCCCAGCAAATAATCAACTGTCTTCAAAGCTGTTTAGGGTCTGGTTGGCAAGTGTGCATCCCGTGTGTTAAAATAGCCACCGGAATTTTAAAGTTTCCATGTAAAGACGTAGATGTACTGTAGTTTTTTAAAACCTGATTACATCAATCTTAAGCCCAGACTTCTTAAAGCAGCGTTCAAGACAGCGATTCACAGGGTGCATTATTGAATGTCTTCTATTAGATAGGAAGGTATCTCCGTCACTGAGTAAACCAACAGTCTTTAGTGGAGCATGAAATCGAGAGAACTCGAAAGTGTTGAGCTTATTGCATTCATGGTAGTATCGAGACGATTGACTGAGTGCAAAGGAGTGCAACGAAAAGTGCATTGCAGACAGACAAAATATTCTACACAGCCATGCTTTTTTGTTGCATCGCACGACACACCTGATTCTGTCTCAAGAATACGAAGGAAAGGCAATGGTAAACGAGAATGAGCAATGATCCGAGGTGGAAATATAATATGCACAAAAACGTGTATGAGGCAGATCTACTTTGTGATCACGAGATCCTGAATATATATATATATATATATATATATATATATATATATATATATATATATATATATATATATATATATATATATATATATATATATATATATATATATATATATATATATATATATATATATATATATATATATATATATATATAGCTACCAAGGTCTGTTACAAGAAAATGATATTGGAGAAATTCGCCAATTCCCCATACCGAGCCTTAAAGAAATGAGCCCATCTGGCACGAGGTTTGACTTTAAAGGTGTTTCGTAATATTCACTTTGGCAGTCATCAATGCATACAAATAGCCGACGAGCTGCTGCCGGACGAAGATGAACATTACTGGAAAATTAGGATGAGACCGAAAATTTGCATCTTTTTAGCATTTCGGAAAGATGCCTGGCAAATTTAACTGCCTAGCATAAAGATACATCTATGACGTTGCATTCTATTTTGCTAAAATACATAGAAGAGGACAATAAAGTGATGAGAGAAGTACTAATAAGGGGGAGTCAATTTAAGGCAATTAGACAACCGTTATGCCAAAAACCCATTTGTGCAGCTGATCATAACGGTTCCTGGCAAGATGGCCACAGAATTGCTGGAAAACGAACACCGAGCTGCCAGAAGTTCCATGCAATCAGAAGCTTGCCTTAAAAAATCTCCCAAGTGTATAGATCAAAAAATAACTTAATCTGTATCTAGGCGCTTCATGCTTGTCGCATGACTTGAGCTCACAGCTTCGGTCGTCAAAGACAATCTATATATGCAGATTTCAGATTGCATGAGTACGTGCTATAGGAGGCCAGTGATAAAAGACATCGGAGTTATTTCGATAAGATGCGATTGAGGAAACAAGTTAGATCGTCTAGTCCTTTGTAGGGTGTTGCTTATCAGATTAGGTACCGGAAACTGCTAGATGGTGGACCGTCGAGCTCATCTGTATTTGTCCTCATATAGCATTGACTTATATCACTGTTAGCTGCCAATTGAAGCAATTCATCTCAGCCGGATAACTCCTACGAGCTGGGAAAGCAATGCATAGTGAACGGGATTCGGAATAGAAGATTTAAGATAAGAGTGCAGGCAAACCTGATGAAGTGCAGACGAGACGGTCTGCGAGGCATCACGAGCAAAACAGCACAAAACGCGATTGGACGAAGAAAAGAATGGAGGCGAAGGACCGAAAAAGCAGAGATGCCACCCCAATACCATCCACCCCACCCCACCCCCGACGCCCCGAGAAGGGAGGCAAGTACGGCAGTGCACCGTTACCTTTCGAGCAGCGATGGGGGAAGTTCTACCATATGCAATTTCATTAGCTCCTTGGTGTTCACCCACGAAGACTCACTCTCTGACGAGAGGCAGCCATTCGATGAGAAGGAAATGGTCCGAATCACCTGCAAATACAGATCAGGAGCCGAATACAGAAATGCACAGGGCAGTCAAGGAAATTCTCATTGGACACAAGTCACCAAAGTTGTCGGCAGCATGCCGGCAGAATCCATCATTCGGCTAATGAGGCGTTTGGGCTAGGGCATATGAATATCCACATGTATGTGTGTGTGCATGCATGAAACCGATGGCAGACGCATGTGCACACTCCCAGTTGCTATATAACTGTTTTCTCCCATTGATTAGAACAAAAAGGCTCTACAAGTGCCTACAACTTCAAATAGTGCCAAGAAAAGTGCCTACAACTTCAAAGAGCAGGCAGCCACTTTTACAGACTGATGCATGCTGCCTCTAGGTAAGCAGGTACTACTAAGGGTCCTGGGCAAATTAATAATAATAATAATGCACTTGATAAAGCACCCACAGAGAACTTAATCTCTTTCTAGGCGCTTTACATTTGCTGCAAAGGGAAATGCAATTGAATGGTAAGTGAAATCATGCTTGAAAAACAATCAAAATGAATAACATGGTTAGTGGTGACATGCACAGGGTCAGCATGCAAATGTGGTTAGTGGCAGCATGCACTGTCTCAGCACCCATAAGCACATAAAGGACGAATCACAGGGACCCACTAAATGCTGTCCTAAATAGGTGTGTTTTTAAGTTCCTTTTAAATGTGGTCAGGTCAAGGGATGTACTGACGCAGGTCGGGAGGGAGTTCCAGGCTTTGGGAGCGTGCGAACTAAATGCACGGTCTCCAAAGGATTTAAGGTTTGTTTGTACGAGGTATTTCTAGACTGTTGGATTCCGAAAAGCGGGTGGTACGATGTTTGGCCTAATGAGGGAGTATGTCGGAGAGATAGGCTGGAGCCATAGAATGAAGGGACCTAAAAGTGAGCGACAAAACCTTGAAGTCAATCCGTTGCTTGACTGGTAGCCAGTGCAGGTCGGCGAGAAGTGGAGTGATGTGGCAACTGGGACGCTCACGACAGACAAGACTAGCTGCAGAGTTTTGCACCAGCTGCAATCGCCTGATCGCACATGCTGGTAGGCCAGTAAGCAGTGAGTTGCAGAAGTCGAGACGGGATGTCACGAATGCATGGACCAACTTAGATGTGGTATCCTTATCTAAACAAGCCCGAATTTTAGTAATGTTATGAAGCTGAAAATAGGCAGATTTGACTGTGGAGCTGATATGGTCGTCTAACGAGAGGTCGCTTTGGAATGCGACACCTAGATTTCGAGCTGATTCGACAGGAGATATGCTGGCAGAGCCAATTTTGAGAGACAGCCTTTCCAATCTCTGAATCACACTGGGTTTGCCCATAATTAGTAAGTTAGTTTTGTCATCGTTTAGTTTTAGAAAAGTTGCTGCCATCCATGTGCGGATGTCATCAATGCATGCAGCAAGTGAGTTTAGAGAATTTGAGGTGCTCGAAGGCTGGGAGGGATCAAAGCAAAGGTACAACTGAGTGTCATCCGCATAGAAGTGAAAGCCTAGATTGTGCTTGGCAATCACATCAGCAAGAGGCAGAGTATAAACCGTGAAAAGAATCGGACCTAGCACGGAGCCCTGAGGTACTCCATATTTTAGAGGTACTTCAGATGATCTTTTTCCATTCACGTCAATACTCTGGAGTCTCCCACTGAGATAGGACCTGAACCACTGCAAAGCAGTGCCAGGCGAGTTGATTCAACACCTGTATGTGCTAAATACATATACAGCAAGAAGCACAAGTGTCTACAACTTCAAATAGTGCCGAGAAAACTGCCTACAATTTCAAATAGCAGGCAGCCACTTTTACAGACTGATGCATGCTGCCTCTCGGTGAGCAGGTACTACTAAGGTTCTTGGGGAAAGTACAGGTGCCTTTATGTGCTAAATACATATACAGCAAGAAGCACCAGCCTCCCACCCCAGTAGCTAGGCAGCAGCAGAGGCTGCACACGGCTAACGAAGCACTAGGGGAGCAGCCACAAACGGTCACGTTACACAGGGTTCGAAGGTACAAGGGGTTAAGGCCACCTGCTTCGACGTAATCTGCTGCTGTCCACCACAGCTTCAATAACACGACGAGAGGCAGATTTTAACCTCCCAAGTACTGCAAAGAAGCTTCTTCAAAAGGTGTGCCGTGGTAATCACAGCCTTGAACGTTGTTTTAATGAATCGGGGTCTGATGCAAATCCAGTCAATTTCAAAGACTTCTTTCGAGTTTACACCCGGAAGCTTACAAAGGCCAGGGCTTCTTTTCTGAAATGTCTGACTCCCAAGTTATTAACGGCTCAGCCGAAAAGTGTTCAGCCTTCTTAACTGAAATGATAGTGCACATTCGTGCCTCCATAAAGCCCCATCCGAGTAAAGCAATTGTGGAATCTCAACCTGTGGCCTTCCTTGAAAGATTTTCCGATATTTCTGCGTTCAAGGTGGCTATCATAATAAGATCTAAAAAAAATAGCTCGTCCCCTGAAGTCTCTATACCATCATCTCTGTAGGCTTCACTAGCAGACCAACTTACCCCTGCCATAACCGAGAATTGTAATGCTTCTTTGGAAAAGGGGGTCATGTTCACATCCTTCAAATCGGCAATCGTTAGACCGATACTTAAAAAGCCTGGATTCGATACAGAGGTCTTTGCAAACTATCGCTCAGCTTCCCTTCTTCCTTTCTTATCAGATTCTTGAAAAAATTGTTGCTAAGCAGCTGGTTGAACATATTGAAAAGAATGAAATGTCCGAAATATTTCAATCAGGGCTCAAAAGGCAGCACTCTACTGAAACTGCTCTCCTCCGTGTTAACAGTAACATTCTACGTAGCAACGAAGACGGGAATGTCACTGCCCTAGCTCTTCTGGATCTGTCTGCTGCATTTGACACCGCTGATCACGATGTTTTACTTGAACGATTGAGAACAACGATGGGTCTGGAAGACAATGTAATGTATCTCCATCAGTAACTCCACAAAGTCATAAAGACCGTGTGGGTGTTACGCAGGAGAGTTTTGTATAGCGCACTCACAGCCTAAGCGGCTATCGGTACACATTCGGTAGCCAACAGACTTCGTCTCACCCAACAAAGAGAAAGTGGGAAGCATAGCAGAGTCAGGAGAGCAGTTGAGGTAGTGAGTAGCATAGAAGTAGTAGTTCAGGACCGCTGAAAAAGATGTGCCATAGTCGGCAGTTGGAGAGTAGATGTCGTTGCGCAAGAATTGTGGAAGCAAGTTCCACAGTCTAGGACCTGCAGAGCTAAACCTTCTGTCGCCAACTGTCTTTAAGCGGAGGAATGGGACAGCTAATTTATTGTCCACACAGGACCTGAGGGCGCGAACAGGCTGACACTGATGTAGCAGTTCAGCTAGGTACGAATGAGCCAAGCCGTGGCAGGCCTTGTGGGTCAGCGTAAGAACTTATGCTCTGTATCCTTTGCTCAACCGGCAACCATCCTAGCTCTTCCAGCAAAGGTGACACGTGCTCAAACCGCTGGGACTTGAAGACCAGCCTTGGAGCCATATTCATAGTCAGCTGTAGTGGCATAATAGCTTTCTTTGGTAGCCCAGCGAAAAGGGAATTACAATAATCAAGCCAAGAAAAAACTAAAGAGCTAGTTAAATTTTTTACAAGCCACTGTGGGAGACAGCTTCTAATCTTGGATAGGGATCGGATGTGATGGCTAGTTGTAGAGGCAGTCTTCTGAATGAAGCTTTTGAAATTGAGGCAGCTGTCGAACACGACACCTAGATTACGAGCACGTGGTGATGGTCGCACAATAGCATCACCTATTAGAACAGCAAAGCCTTTTAATCCAGCCACACGCTTAGGGTGTCCTATGAGAAGCAGTTCGGTTTTATCGTCATTTAATTTCAGGAAGTTTTCCGACATCCAGGATCGAATATCGGCAAGGCAAGCATTCAGTTTCTCAGTTGCTGCAGCAGATTCCGACGGTTTAAATGACAAATACAACTGAGTATCGTCAGCATAGAAGTGATATCCTATTCCATGGGCCTTAATCACTTCTCCCAGAGGTTGCATATAAATGGAGAACAGCAAGGGACCAAGTACAGACCCTTGAGGGACTCCACAGGTGACCCTTCTCATGTTTGAGACCTGACCCCCACACGACACGGATTGAACACGATCAGACAAGTATGATTTAAACCATGCCAGTGCTTCGTCTGCCACACCGATCGTTGTTCTCAGTGGTTCAAGCAGAACTTCGTGATCAATGGTGTCGAAGGCAGCAGACAGATCTAGCAGAGCTAGGGCAGTGACATTCCCTTTCGGCTGGGCTACCAAAGAAAGCTATTATGCCACTACAGCTGACTATGAATATGGCTCCAAGGCTGGTCTTCAAGTCCCAGCGGTTTGAGCACGTGTCACCTTTGCTGGAAGAGCTAGGATGGTTGCCGGTTGAGCAAAGGATACGGAGCAAAGTTCTTACGCTGACCCACAAGGCCCGCCACGGCTTGGCTCCTTCATACCTAGCTGAACTGCTACATCATTTTCAGCCTGTTTGCGCCCTCAGGTCCTGTGTGGACAATAAATTAGCTGTCCCATTCCTCCGCTTAAAGACAGTTGGCGACAGAAGCTTTAGCTCTGCAGGTCCTAGACTGTGGCACTTGCTTCCACAATTTTTGCGCAACGACATCTACTCTCCAACTGCCGACTACGGCAATCTTTTTCAGCGGTCCTGAACTGCCACTTCTATGCTACTCACTACCTCAACTGCTCTCCTGACTCTGCTATGCTTCCCAGTTTCTCTTTGTTGGGTGAGACGAAGTCTGTTGGCTACCGAATGCGTACCGAAAGCCGCTTAGGCTGTGAGTGCGCTATACAAAACTCTCCTGCGTAACGCCCACATGGTCTTTATGACTTTGCGGAGTTACTGACGGAAATACATTACATTCCCGTCGTCGTTGCCACGTAGAATGTTATTGTTAACACGGAGGAGAGCAGTTTCAGTAGAGTGCTGCCTCTTGAAACCTAATTGAAATGTTTCTGACATTCCATTATTTTCAATATGTTCAACTAGCTGCTTAGCAACAATTTTTTCAAGAATCTTTGATAAGAATGGAAGAAGGGAAACTGGACGATAGTTTGCTAGGACCTCTATGTCTAATCCAGGCTTTTTTAAAATAGGTCTAACGATTGCCGATTTGAAGGACTTGGGGACGACCCCTTTTTCCAAAGAAGCTTTAAAAATCTTGGTTATGGCAGGACTAAGTTGGTCTGCAAGTGAAGATCACAGAGATGAAGGTATAGGGTCTTCAGGAGACGAGCTCTTTTTGCTAGACCTTATTAAGGCAGCCACATCACAGGCAGAAACATAGAACCTTTTAAGAAAGGTCACAGGTTGAGGAACGGCGATTGCTTTGGTCGGAGGGGGCTTAATGGAGACACGAATGTGCACAATTTTTTCAGTAAAGAACGCTGAAAACTTTTCGGCTGAGCTCTTAATATCTGGGGAGTCAGACCTGACAGCATTGGCCAGTAAATGGTCTACTGTCTTATAAATCTGTTTAGTGTCCGACTGGCAGGAATTCAGTTTTCTAATGAAAAAAGAAGCCCTGGTTTTTTATGCTTTCGTGTGTAAACTCGAAGGAAGTCTTTAAAATTGACTAGGTCTGCCTCAAACCCCGATTTCTTGAAACGACGTTCCAGCCTGCGCTTAACACGGCGCATCTTAAGGAGTTTTTTTGTAAATTGAAAGCAATCTCGACGACTTTGAACACAGATAGAGCGAACGGGAGCATGCTTGTCAAGAGCACTCCTGAGTGTCATGCTCATCGCATCTGTGAGGGTATCGAGGCTGCCGGTCGAGTCTGAATGCAGATGAAGAAGGCCTGCATCACAAACAGATTTCAAAAACTTGTCCATGTCAATGCTTTGTAAGTTATGCCGTTTGGCAAATTCGACATTGCTCTGCACGTACGAGGGAGCAGGAACAGTAAACGAGACCGAATGATGATCTGAGAGGTCAGTTGGCACACCACAAAGTCAGTGGGGAGGACATCCTTAGTAATCACGAGATCTAAAATGTGGCCACCGACGTGGGTGCTATGATTAACGTGTTGGGCCAAACCAAGATTCTCCAAACAGTCAAGAAATGAGCGGACCTGGCTGTTTCTAGGGTTGTCAACGTGAATATTGAAGTCTCCTACAATCAGTAGCGGCCTGTCACACACAAATATTTTAGCGAGGAACTCTGAAAACTCCTCTATAAACAAGTTTAGACAGCCAGAAGTAGGCCGGTATATCACAACGGTGAGAGGCATTGTCTTTGATGAAGACCTGATAGCAACCGATTCAAACGATGACCCATGCGAGAAACTGCACATTTTATAGCCAAACGATTCGCGAACAACAATTGCAACCCCGCCACCAACCTTGTCAGAACGCATGGACTGATAGAATGAGAACCCGGGTGGGGTGGTCTCGGAAATACAGCTACTGGAACAAGGCGTCATCCAGGTTTCGGTAAGCAGAAATGCATCTAGCTTCTCCTGGACCACCTGATCGCGGATAAGTAACCCCTTGGTTTTTAGCGAGCGGACATTTAGTAGGCGGAATTTAAGAGGCTGTCCAACAACTGGGCGACGGCGATGAAGTGGCTCGTATTCACTACCGTTTGAGTCCGGCCCGGCGGACGCTGGCTCTTCGAATTTGAATTGGACCTTGGTAACGGCCGTGGGACGACGTTTCACAACGTGCTGGGCTACAGCGGGTGGGCTACTACCGCAACAAGTACTATTTAGGGCTTTAAACTTACGAGTCATAGGTTTGATAGCCGAGCTGTTGATGGGGCGAACGCAGGATGCAGGTAGGTTCTCACTGACCCACCGGAGAAGGCCCGCCGGTAGGTATCGACTAATGGCGACATCGCATCTTATGCTAAGCAGGTCCTGTTTTGTGTAGCATATCCGAGGACAGCTCATAAATAGTCACAGCGAAGATAGCAGCGGAATACCCGAAGGTATTACGGAGAAATCAAGTAAAGGTCCACACCAGGCTAGGAGTCGCCCGAGGCCGCTCTTTAGCGCAGGGGGGGGGGAGGAATAATGCACTGGCATAGTTTAAATCATACTTGTCTGATCGTGTTCAATCCATGTCGTGTGAGGGTCAGGTCTCAGACACGAGAAGGGTCACCTGTGGAGTCCCTCAAGGGTCCATCCTCAGTCCCTTGCTGATCTCCATTTATACCCAACCTCTGGGAAAAGTAATTAACTACTATGGAATAGGATACCACATTTATGCTGACGATACTAAGCTGTATTTGTCATTCAAACGGTTGGAATCTGCTGCAGCAACTGCTAAACTGAATACTTGCCTGGCCAACATTCAATCCTGAATGTCTGAAAATTTTTGAAGCAAAACTATGATAAAACTACACTGCTGCCCATGGGACACCCTAAGCCTGTGGGTGGATTAAAAAGCTCTGCTCTTCTAATAGGTGATGCTCTTGTGTAACCATCACCACGTGCTTGAAATTTAGGTGTCATTTACGAAAGCTGCCTAAATTTTAAAAGCTTCATTCAGAAGACTGCTTTTAAAGCTAACCATCACGTCCGATCCCTACCTGAGATAAGGAGCTGTCCTCCACAGTTGCTTGTAGAAAATTTAACTAGCTCCTTAGTTCTGCCTCGCTTGATTGTTGTAATTTCCATTGGGCTGGGTTACCAAAAAAAAGCAGCTAAGACACTGCAAATGGTTATGAATATGGCTGCAAGGCTAGTCTTCAAGACCCAGAGGTTTGACCACGTGTCTCCTTTGCTAAAAGAGCTAGAATGGCTGCCGGTTGATCAAGGGATAGAGAGCAATGTTCTTATGCTGACCCATAAGGCCTGCCGTGGCTTAGCTCCTACATTAGATACCTAGCTGAACTGTTGCACCAGTTTTGGCCTTCTCGTGCCCTCAGGTCCTGTATGGACAATAAATTAGCTGTTCCATTCCTCATCTTTAAGATCGTTGGTGACAGAAGCTTTACCTCTGCAGGTCCTAGGCTGTAGAGCTGGCCTCAGCGATTCTTATGCAGCGACAACTACTCTCCTGCTGCCGACTATGGCTCATCCTTTTCTGCGGTACTTAGCTGCTACTTCCATGTTATTCACTACCTCAACTGCCCTCCTGACTCTGCTATGCTTCCCACTTTCTCGTTATCGCGTGAGATGAAGTTTGTTGGCTGCCGAATGCGTACCGAAAGCTACTTAGGCTGTGAGTTCGCTATGCAAAACTCTTCCGCGTGACACCCACGTCGTCTTCGTAGCTTTGTGGAGTTACAGATGGAGATATTTTATATTCTATAAAGAAGGCATTTTGAATCACAGTCATGCGACTCTAATAACCAGAGGTGGGCCTACCGAACAACCTAAAGACAAGTGGAAACTCCGAGCCCTCACGGAAGTTGCCAAGACCTTGTGGCTTCAATGGATGGTGAATTAATATGCAGCATAACCATTGAACCATTGTGCCTTCGCTACAGGTTAGAGTGTGTCCGATGACAGCAAGAGTGTCAGCTGGCGTCAGGAGCTGGAGCCTCCTGTCGTGCTGCCCGACATTTAGACCTTTTTGTTCAGGACGTCCACATGGAAAGTCGATCAACCCTGAGACGTTGCCACACCCTCTCCCAAGCAGGCAATGACAATGCTCAGCACAAGCAAGACTAGGTGCTTGCGTGCTCGTAATATAGTTACCATGATCCGAACCTCCTTCAGTTTTCGACGTGATGTATTTCTGATGCTCATAAACATTTTTGGCTTTCCCTCGAACGTACACGACTTGGAAAGCAATCTGAATATAAAACAAGATTTTTAAGCTCCAGAACGACGACGATGAGCCATGTGATGTAGGGTGCTGCAACATGCAAAATACTTCAATCAGAGGGGCTTTATGGAAGAATTAAAAAAGCAGGCAATTTTCAATAGAGAAGGCTGAAAGCTTGTCGGCCAAGCCGTTTATATCCGGGGAGTGACACCTTTAAGAATTGGCTCGCAACATGTTAACCGTCTAATAAATCTGTTTTCGGTCTGTCTGGCAGGACTTCGATTTTAGAATGGAAACAAAAGTTCGGGCTTTTCTAAGCTTCTTGGTGTAGACTCGGATGCAGTCTTTGGTACTAAAGGAGAGGAGACTAGCTGAGGTACAGCTATAATGTGGGTGGACTTTTTGATCTTATCTACCTAGCCGACTAAGAAGCTGGAGAAGCATTCAGCGAGATCACCACAAAGATAAATAAGTAAGGTGCTGACAAGAGAGTGGTCCATGAGACGGCAGATGGTCTATATCAGCACATGTGATTCGAATAATGTGGGCTCTCTTAAGGACAGATTGGAACGATCTAAAGTAGTTCTCCTATCGTCCCAGTCGATGGGCCACCAGTCCTGATCTTGCACTTAGTAGACCTAGCGACTTCTAATGTCTGACAGACCCTGTAGGGCAATCTGGGGGAAGGGCATAGTGTGCTTCGTGAGAAAATCAAACTAGTGCACAACGACGGCTTTCTTCATGCCATAACCATGCACGAGTGAAGGCAGATTAGACAGGTGATTGAGCAAGAAAAATGAGGAAGCAATTTTCGCATGGGAAGCATCAACGTCATCGGTCCTAAAGTTTTCTGATTTGCATATGTTTAATGGCATTGGGGAGAGCACAAACTGCACACTGAATGAGATCCCCGTGTGGTCAGATATGTAGAACGTGGTACTAGGAGATGACAATATCGAAGAATATTCGATTGAGTGTGTGACCCTTGTTTTGAGCGGAGCCGTACACGTAAGCCACAACAGAAAATGAATCAGTTAGTGATATGGACCGGCAACCTCGATAGAGAAAACGGTGGAGGCTAAAAGCACACAGCAGTTGAATGCATCAAAATGTCCGTCACCATTGAAAGCTCACTGGCACAAGGCTGTCGACGTCAATATTCACCTGACTTGGAAATGGAGATGCCCTCGCGGCAAGCCGAGGAAAAACGGTACGTCTAGCCTCTCGTCCAGGGTGACCTTGTCCTTGTAGTCGATACTTAAGGACTGGGTGCAATTAACGACGACCACTGCCTGCTTCGTTGACAGACGGTCATCGCCGACGACACAAGCACACAGACTGTAGTGTATCTCCATTTCGCGAAGGTCTTTGTCAGCCCCCAAGAAGTAGAACGAACCTATCCATAAACACAAAAGGGCCAATACAAGGGCCCAGCTGGAAAGCCTGAGTATGCAAGGAGCTATAAGAAAGACCCATCTAGGTGAGCAGCAGCAGCGGCAGCTACACGCTGACAGTGGACATTAACACAATAAATGCTCGAGTGCTCTACGAAGGGAAGGAGGCAAGTTAAGTCAGTGGTGTGGACAACTGAATGTGGCAGGCTTGGTGAAGCCACAGTAGTAGGCCCAGAATGCACGATCCTCTGTAACCGCACAGGGAAGAAAGTTAATAATTAAAGTGTTAATAATACATGTGATATAGCACCCTAAGAAAACTCAATTTCATTCTAGCCACTTTACATGTGCTGTTAATGAGGTATGGACAAATGGTTAGTGGTAACGTGCTCAAAGACAACAAGCATAACATGGTTAGGGTGACCCACACAGTTTCAGCATGCAGAGATCGTTAGTGGCAGCTTGCACAGTGCCAGCATGCATAAGCAATTAAAGAATTAATTACATTGACCCATTAAATGCTTTGACAAATAGGTGCGTTTTTAGTTTCTTTTTAAATGTGATCAAGTCAGGGGATGTCGTGAATCAAGTCGGAAGTAAATTCCAGGTTTTAGGAGCATACAAAGTAAAGGCTTGATCTCTAAAGGATTTGAGGTACCTAGGAGGTACAGGTAAAAGATTAAATTCCGAAAAGCAAGTAGTACTACACTTAGCATGGTGGGGAAGTAGATCAGATAGAAAGGCTGGAGCCAAAAAATAAACGGACCTAATAGTGAGTAAAAGTTCCTTGAAGTCGATGAGTTGATTGACTAGGAGCCAGTGTAGATCTGCGATAAATTGTGTGATGAGGCAGCTTCGACGCTGATGACAGACAAGCTGTAAGCGTCTGATTGCACAGGCCGGTAAACCAGCAAGCAGTGACTTACAGATGTCGAGTCGGGATGTCACAAATGCATGGACCAATTTAGATACGGTATCCTGGTCTAAACAAGCCCGAATTTTTGCAATGCTATCTACGCAGCTGAAGTTAGTTAAGTTATGAAGCTGAATGTACAGCAGCAGCCGTCCTGCAGCTCAACTGTCGCTTGGATTTGCATAGGCTAAATACTCCCTATGGGATGCCGTATTTCACAAAAGAAAGATGAAAGTGTGCATTTGCTCTGTAGGCGTGCTGTACCTGTGACCTCCAAAACCGGATGCAAGACAAATGCATCGACTCTTCCCAGTTTCATCTAAGAGGCACTAGACACTTAGGGCTGCTACATTGCATGCAGGAGCGAGAGCACACGACAGGCACAGACTTACCAGGAGCATCGTGAGGAAGAAGCAGCCGAAATGGAATGGCAAGTCTTCCCAAAGGAATTACATCGTCTAAATTCAATTTAAACAAAACCACGATGGCAGCTTGCGGCCGTGGCGATAGAGATAGACAGAAGCAGAGCACTGCCTAAGGCCGAGACTCGAATGTCGAGGATATACGACATGCCTCCTCAGAGGCTGCGACAAATTGCATTCGAGTACGCAAATGTGTAACGATCACAGTAATACAAAGCGATGCACGTCTGCTACGAAATCAGTGGCAGAGGACCTACGAGTTCTTGAGTGTCATATCAACTGAAAGAAAACTGGAATCTGTTCAGGGTTCATGCTTATTTCATACAAACATAACCTAAAAATCTGGCTCGGCAGAGTAACTCAGCTCAAGTTTGTGGAACGACGTGTGAAAAGACAACTAAAGTGCACAGTTCACTCATGAGAATGTGGCTGAAATATAACTATATCAAGAGCCCAGTGATTCAAAAGTTCAGCATTTTTAAGCAAGCAAGCACCTCCTGGCTCTTCTTGGGTGGATACTAAGCATTCAAAATAATTTTAGATGGCCGAAGAGATAGCGGTCAGTGGCAGGCCGACTTGAGCCTCTCCCAAAGTACTGACAATGATTTCTTCACGTCAACCCCGCTTGTTTTCTTTAAAACCAATGAGAGTGCTGAGCAGTGACTAAAACATAATAATCATAATAGCAGGCAATGATTAACATTACTTCTTATGTACGACTGAGCTACAAGGGAGATTCATAGACAACACTGTGGCACCCAAGCACTTCTTCTGCAAGGAAATTATAGGTAGATAAACAGATGATATTAGCCTCGGCTTTGCTGTCTTTGAGGGGATGGAAATTTGGTGGCATAAGCTACTTACAATAAATTACATCGTATCTTAGTCAAAATGAAAGTTGAGCACTCCGCAGTCGGCATTTTAGTTTTGAGACCTGCAATCAGTCATATGCAAGTTCATCATTTTCCTACCAGTGCTTGTTCAATGAAATGCACGATTTATTAAAGAAAATAGCCTTCACACCTCTGCATTCTTAGCTAGAACCATCAGGAAGCAAGACGAAGCAGTTGGACCAAGCAAATGAGAAGGTCGAGAGAGCAAAATCAGCACCTGCAACTCCGTGCATGCCCCAGCTAGACAAGGATCGAACGAGAACCGGGTTCCATCTCAATTCTGGGGAAGTACTGGCATACAAACATACACGGGGTCGTTATGCTTCACTTGGTGACGAGGTTAATTTAAATTTCAAGTCAGCCAACGTTAGATCAATACCTATGAAGCCAGGATTACACTCATCGCTCCAAAAAACAACCGTCCAGTATCCATTCTGCCTTATTTGCCAAATATTCTCAATAGGATTTTGCTAAGCATCTTTCATTGCAGATCGTGTTAAAAAGAATGAATTTTCAGAAAAGGTTTAGTCAGGATTCCTGAGACGATACTTCACTGACATTACTCTCCTTGTAACCAACAAAATCATATGAAGCAACGATGGCGAAAACCTTACTTACTACTCTGGCCCTGCTTGATCTATCAGCTGCGCTCGACATCATTCATCATTTATAATATGCAATGGAGATATTCTAGCAATTGAGAACGACGATTGGTCTAGCTTATGAGGCACTGGAAACATTGTCTTCCTACTTTTCAGATCGTGGTCAATATAAATCAAGTGGTGGTCAAGTCTCAGCCAATAAACCAGTCGCCGGAAGAGTTCCACAAAAGTCTATTATTGATGCTCTGCTGGTCTCCATTTAGCCAAGACTGTGGAAAAAGTGATCCGTCCAAAGTTATAGGCTTTTACTTCTGTGGTGATGATACCCATCTGTGTTTGGCGTTTAAACCATCGGCATCGGCTGCAGCTACTGACCAATTGTGCGACCCTCATCGTGTGCTTGGAAATTAAGTTTCCTGTTTGATAAAAATTAAATGTTCAAATATTTACATACAGATTTATGACAGCTTCCACAGCAAAAAATCACTCTGATCCCAGTCAAAGATTAGGGCTTACTAAAATTTAACAAGTTCCGTGGTTTTGTGTATGCTGGATTACTGAAGTACTGTTTTAGCTGGCTGACCAAAAATTATATTAAGCCTCTTCAGAAGTAAATGATCATGGCAGCAAAGCTAGACAAGTAAATCCAGAGGTCCAGCGATGTTTCTTCTTTACTAAAGGAGCTATGATGGCTCCCGAATTGGTCTGCAGATACAGAGCAAAATTCTTATACTGACACACGAAGTCAGCCATGTCTTGGTTCCTTCATACGTTGCTAAACTGCTGCACTAGTTTCACCCTACTCTTGCCCTCTGGTCCTCAAAGGACAGTAAATTAGCAGCTCTATTCTAAGCCTTAACGACTGTTGGCGACAGTTTGCTCTGCCGGTCCTAAACTGCAGAACTCACAATTCCTACACGACGACATCTGCTCTCCTGCTGCCGACTGCGGTACATATTTCCTGCTTTCCTGATGCTATTGTAATGCTACCCACTTCATCAACTGCCCTCCTGTCTCAGCTATGCTTTCTGACTTTCCCTTAGCTGGATAAGATAGAGTCTATTGGCTAACGTGTATGCACTGTAAGCCTTGCAGGCTCTGATTGGGCTATCAAAACCTCTCGTGTGTAGCGTCCATTTAGTCTCTGTGGCTTTGTGGAGTCGCAGACGGAGATACATTATACTACAAGCATCCCAAAGCTTACACTGCGAACGGTAAATTTCATATGGTCCTATGTCCATGTGTGTGACTTTAGGAAGTGTCAATCGACCGCCATCTGAGTCCAGGCGAGAGGCTGAAAAACAGGAAAAATCACCATATCGCTGCAGTTGCTAGATAAAAAGCAAAGAGTGGCCTCCCCCCAGGTGCACGCATGTACATTCATACCTGAGCTTTGCACAAATGCACGCACACGTGCATATTCACACACCCGGCGCATGCACACAAACACACTATAATGCAAGCTCCTGTACATACCTACAAACCTTAATGTGCAGACACATACATATGCATGCACATGAACCAGGGTGCCCAGACGATTCATCCACGGACGATTCATCCATGGACTGTTCATCGTGGACGATCCATCCACAGGACGAGTCATCCAGAATAACATTTAAATTTGTTAGTATGGAGTGCTGAAGGACTAAACTGGGAAATGCTGAAACAAATACCTTCAATTAGGGTTGAGGGTTTGGGGTTTCTCCTCAACATGAACAGTCAGTGGATGAATCGTCCGTGGATGAATCACCCTAGAGCCGAACCCACACATACAGGCTACATGGTTTCTAGATCACGACCAAACCCAAATCAAGCTCTATCTGGTACCTGCACCGGTTTGGCTCACCGATTCTGTTTAATCAAGTACCTCAGGAGACATGTGCCCCCCCCCCCATTTTCAAGCAAGCTGTGCAATCGTATTAATAAACTCGGTGCATGCATGTTCATGGTAGTAATTACAATGATAATAATAATAATAATAATAATTAAACATATAAACAAGTTCAGAAGTACAGGCGAACCTCAGTTTATGAAGGGTAGTAAGCATGCATTTAACCGTAAATCGTTATATCTAAGCACAAAAGAACAAATCCGCAGACTTTACTTAATGCCTTTCGAGTTTGGTGTTTCATAAATCAGCTAAATAACAACAAGAGCAAGATTCTTCAATTCTTAAAATCTCTTTAATATGATAGAATCTAGTAATCTAATAATATAATCTCCCATTTTACGTGCATCTTAAAAACGACTGCATTGCCAGTTTGTGGAGGTACTTAGACATGCTTACCAGCATGAAACCACCATGGCTATGGCTTTACTCGGTTCCTAGAGTCACATTATGGTCAATCGGCATGTCTAAAACTATCTATTGACTACGAAAATATTGTTTAACGATTTTCCAAACAAGATTTGGTAAATTTCCCATGGCTATCAATTTTGAACTATTGAGACCGGTGTGATAAATATAAAAAATATAATTCATTTGTGTAGCACCCTAAGAGAAGTAAATCTCTATTCTGGCACTTCACATGTCACTCTGCTCAAGCCCATGACTTCAGTCATCAAATATATTCATCTAGACCTTGGTTAGAGGTAAGAACCTTAATCACTGTGCCAAGCCATCGTGGCACAACTTATAGATGATTAGCTTCGAGCAGTATCATCGATAGCAAAATGAGACATGACCTCCCACGTATCACTACAGCCGATAACATAAACTGGATTAGAGTGCTGCTTTAGGCATCATTTCGCCCCTGCAAGGGTTCGTGCTCACAGCCTTCGGGCTGCTACTGAGAAGCTAGTTCGACTAGGTGCCGCCTAGATTAGCTACGTAGGATTGCTGGGAATATAAAATTGAAGCGACTTCTGTCTGTCATTCACATAGTGACTCATTTCGAGTGGAATAGGGAGAGAGCACACTGGATTCTAGAAGAACAGAGTAACATTGAATAGGGTAATGCGAGTAAATTTGACATTTTGGTAATTAAAATTGTACACAGTATCCATATCGTCGCTCCATTGAAAGTTTCAAGGATTAATACCTTCAAGTGAGGGTTTACGTTTGATGGCAAAAGGGGTGTGGTGTGGGGCTACATTTGTAGCAGATAACTGACATCATGGCATAAGACGTTTATTTTTATACCTACTTCAGGACGTTCCGATACCTGTTCGAATAAGTCACTGTGAAGATAGCGTTTCTTACAAGCAGGGCAATAAGTCATGCGGCAAAAGGTATACAGTGAATTTCCACTATGCTGTGGAACTCAGAATAGGCACATTAAGCAAAGAGTGGACCAGTCAATCTTCAGACATGAATTGAATTAAGCGTGTCTTGGATGAAAATAACAGAAAGTGGGTCGAATCTCAGAGCTCGGGCAGGTCGCACCAAACTTAAAGAATCATTTATCCCACGTTTGCAGGACGTTTAGAGAGGGATGAGCCCAGACTAGCGCAAACGTTTAATTTGCTCTATGCTGGAACAGCGTACGCGGGTTATTAGTTATTTTGGTGATGTCACTTCGTACTAGCATAAGAGACTACTATAATATAACTAAAAACTTGCATACATTAGGTTAGTTTATTGAGTATATTACACTTGATTAGAGCAGATTGTAATAACACTTCATTACCAGAATCAAAACTTGTTGGGGTCCGACGACCGTATAACTCGCTTCACCATTACGTCTGTGCTTGATTGCATGCACAATGACCGAAGACAACCCTATCTGCGTGTACTTGCACTTGCGCATTCCTGTCTAGCAGTAAGTATGAGTGATCTCGTGGGCACGTGCTAGTTCCACGCATGTCTGCTCGCTCGTGTAATCGAATGAGTAGAAATGTCTGCTGCATGTGCTACCTTAGCATTCTGCGATGGCTCCACGTGTTGGTTTAAGTGAAGCTTACAGATAATAAGATCAACCTAATAGTTATGGGAAAACCTAGTGTAACCCAAAACTTCTCCGACGTCATTTTAAGATTGGTTCCTCTAGCATCGCTCTCGCGACGGCTGCCCGTTATTGGTCAGTGTGCTAAATTAAAATAGCTTGCCATTGCATTAGAACAATCCCTCAGCTGCCACGTTATCCTACCTTCAGCTAAAGAACGCCACCAGAACGATGCTCCTATTTGCATAGGAGCAGGAGAGCCAAGCTACTTGCTGCCTTTTTGGCTTCATGACTATAGTGCTGTGATTACTTTTACTGAGGACTCTACCCTTTCATAGTCTCCAACTGATACAGCACTCAGCAGCTCGGCTCGTCTGTGGCCATCGGCCTGGCTGCTGTCACATGTCACATCTCACCTCTTGTCTGAGCTCCTCGGGATTCCCATCAAGCATCGAATCAATTTCAAAATCACCAGCCTGGCTTACAGGTCATTTTACTTGCTTGCACCACCCTCGGCGTCTAACCTCTTTACTTCTCTTCGTGCCCTTGAACCACCTGCTCATAATTACCCAGACATCTAGCCTGCCCTTGTGCTTAATTTATATCTGCCGGCAATCGAGCACTGAGCTTGCATGTACTTAAGTGTGCGACTACCTTTCAGCTACGGTCACTAACTGACATGAAATGACCTTGCACTCTTTCAAGTCTCAGTGTTAAAGACGCGTCTGTTCCGGTCACCCGTGTTCCCTTTGCCCACGAGCTTGCCTTTGTTGTTCCTGTGTGCCTTGTGTGCTCAACTGTGCCTAATTTAGTGCATGTTACTAGGGAAGAAGCACCTACTAACCAGTGGCCTTGTATTTATTATTATTCGCATGTTTGTTCAAGCAGGACACTACGTGTGTTACTAACCATTGGTGAATGGTTTTCTTGTTGCATACTGCAAATCACGTGCATATAGATATAGCTCTCTAGGGTCACCGTATAAACGACTTGTTATTACTATTATTATTATTATTATTTCAATGCATGCAGGTGTGCAGATGCATAGAGTTCTGTGTTTAAAGTGACAAATAGACGTAGGGTATCGCAAATGCAAAGGCAGCTGCTGTGACCAGTCGCACCGGTCACGAAAAACATTGTTGAATGCCTCAATGATATTACCAAGGACACAATAAGTGAGTTCCTAACTTATCCTAAATAAGATAAACCCCTCCATGGTTTATAGTCAAACTACAATTTATAGCAGCTTTTAGTTGAAAATTCAACTTCAGTTTGAATTGAGTCGTTGGCTAAGTAACATCATCTCATCGAATACATAATTCTGGCTAGTAAGTTTATGGGTAATAGCCTTTTTCATTTAACGCAAATGGATTTTGGTTAATATCCAAAAATATCACTAGGGCTATTCATATGCTATATAAATGAGGATGCTGAATCAGCAGTGCTTTAACTTTATTTTACTTACCCGTCTCCTCACATGTTATACGCAAACACACAGCTGCACCTGGCGTCGGTGATACGATCTTCAGGTAAACAATCCTGTAGGTCAAATAGAAATAATAATAATAAATGTCCATAAAATCCAGACAGAACTTAACTCAAATGTAGGCATTTAGCAAAACATGTACAGGAAAGGAAACAATTATATTATTTCATAACCTGCACTTGTCGGAACACACACACACACACACACACACACACACACAAACACACACATACACACACACACACACATACACACACACACACACACAGTAAGTACAATGCACGGGAACTCACCAAATGCTTTTATGATTAGGCATGTTGCAGCTTCTTTGTAAATGACATCTTCTCTAGGGATGTGGCGATATCAGTCGGGAGTGACTTTCAGGCTTTAAGAGTATATGAACGAAAGGCAAGGTCTTCAAACAGTAGAGGTTAGCTCTAAGCACTGCTAAACCAACTGGAGTCAGATGAGTCACTGGAAGGGAATGAAGAAATTGATAAGGAAGTATTTTTGATAGGTAGGCCAGACAAGAGAATGACAAAATTAAAAGTGAGTGACAGAACATTAAAGCCGATAATCTGCTTAATGGAAATCTACGAGAAGTGGTACAGGGTGGCATCTGTGATGTTCACGAACGACAAACTACTGCAGCTGGCTATGAATACAGCTGCAAGATTCGTTTGCAAATTCCCGAGGTTTGACCGTGTGTCTCCTTTGATAAAAGAGCTAGCATGGCTGCCAGTTGATCGACAGATACCGAGAAAAGTTCTTACGCTGACCCACAAGGCCTGTCGCATCTTGGCTTCTTCATACTTAGCTGAACTGTTGCACCTGTTTCAGCCTCCTCGCGCCCCCTCAGGTCCTCGGTGGACAATAAATGCACAGGTTCAGCGTGCAAGTATGGTTAGTGGCAGCGTGCACTTTGCTTTGTAGGTCCTAGACTGGTGAACTTAAAGGATTCTTACATAAGGACAACTAATCTCCTGCTGCCGACTATGGCACATTCTTTGCACATGTCCCGAGCTGCTACTTCCATGTTACTCACAATCTCAATGCTCTCCTGACTCTGCTATGCTTCCCACTTTCTCTTTGTTGCGTGAGATGAAGTCTATTGGCTACCAAATTCGTGCCGGAAGCGGCTTAAACTGTGAGTGTGCTATACCCAATTGTGCAGCATAACACCCATACAGTCTTTCTGGTTTTGTAGAATCACAGAAGATATATACACGCATAAAAGCACACAAACAAATACACAGACGATTGCAGGGTCATTTCAAATAGAAACCACAAACAGCAAGATCTAACCACCATCAGATCACTGACACATTAATAAAATTACCCCTATTGCTTTAACCATGGATGTCTGTAGTCATGTTCGTGCCAGCACTTAGTAGAAACAGACGTTGCTACGCCAGGCTATAACAGGCTAGGCGGGAAGCCGAGAAGCAAGCATGAACCCAAGGTCTTACTGCAACATATCCAGTTGTTCATGCACCCGATGCCGCAATACGATGACTAGGTTCAGACGTGTCCACGAAATTGCAAGCAGCTATCCAAGCAGCAGGATGTCACAAATGCATGGTCCAACTTAGACGTGGTATCCCTATCTATGCAAGTCCAAATTTTAGCCATTTTATGTAACTGGAAGTAGGCAGACTTTATTGTGGAGCTGATGTGGTCGTCTAAGGAGAGGTCACTTTGGAACATGACACCTAGATTTCTAGCTTATTCAACAGGAGATATGCTGGCAGAGCCAATTTTGAGAGTCAGCCTTTCCAATTTCTGAATCACACTGGGTTTGCCCATAACTAGTAAGTCAGTTTTATCATCGTTTACTTTAAGAAATTTGCTGCCATCTATGTAGGGATGTCATCAATGCATGCAGCAAGTGAGTTGAGAAAATTCAAGGTGCTCGAAGGCTGGGAGGGATCAAAGCAAAGGTACAACTGAGTGTCATCCGCATAGAAGTGAAATTCTAGATTGTGCTCAGCGATCACATCAGCCAGAGGGAGAGTGTAAACCGTGAAAAGAACAGGACCTAGCACCAAGCCTGGAGGTATCCCATATTTCAGAGGTACCTGGTCGATTGGGTCGAACTCCATGTCAGCGACTTCACATGCAACTGCAGTTGAATGGCACGGCGAGTCTTGGAGGTTGACTTAACAGTAACAATTCGAGGTATCAAGCCGACGTGCCACTGGTGAATCGCTCCACTCTGCCACTTGTGGTTCTTAGTATACTAGCGACGAAGGTGACTAGGTACGGCTTCCTCCCTTTAGCTTGAGGAGATGGAGATCCGGGGCAGCAGAAAAGAAACAGAAAGTGAAGCAGCCTAGATCTACCGTCAGTACATGATCACTATTAGTGTGCAAGCGATTTCGGTTCGGCTGATGGTTTGCACGAAGACGCAGCCGCGCTAGCACGTGCCTCAGTTAAGGCGTTTCGTCTAGAAAATGCCAAGATATATGAAGGAAATGTGTGGGCTTCTAATGAGGAATCAGGTCCTCCAGTACACAACGATCGACGCTCAAACTCGGATTTCCAGGAGCCATGTCAGCTCAGATGCAGGGAAGGTCAGGGAACAGCAGTGGTGAGCGCAGCTCCGCAAGGTCTCAGGGCTCACCCATAGATAGTATTGCCGCTTTCGTACCGGCTCTCATTCGTGCGCACCCATATCTCATTCATGGCAACACACTGCCGGCCGAGGCTAAGGAAAAGCTGCCAGCATTCACTTCCGGGGTTCAAGGCCGTACCTGCACTGATTGGAGATCGTTTGGGTGGGGCGAGGGTAGCTTTGTGGGAGTGGCCTCCCCCACAATGTTGTTTTTCCACCTGCAGCCTGCCCGACTCACCCAATGCGCACCCGGCCAACAGGCGCTCTGTGGGTCAGATAGTTAAGGCCAGGCAACCTGGCATATCGGCTCACTAAGCTGTCTTTAATTGCGAACGGTCAACAGGGTCGTGCGTTCCCCTAGTACCAGCTACTTTATGATTGTCCATCGGCTTGTAATGTAGTGTAATGTATATCCGTCTGTAACTCCACAAGGCTATAAAGACTATGTGAGTGTTACGCAGGAGAGTTTTCTGTAGCGCACTCACAGCCAAAGCGGCTTTCGGTACGCATTTGGCAGCCAACAGACTTCGTCTCATGCAGCAAAGAGAAAGTGGGAAGCATAGCAGCGTCAGGAGAGCAGTTGAGGTAGTGAGCAGCATGGAAGTAGCACCTCAGGACCCCTGAAAGGATGAGCCATAGCCGGCAGCAGGATAGTAGTTGTCGTTGTACACAAGCTCTCCCCTCTCTCTATCTCACACATACACAAACACACACACACACACACACACACACACACACACACACACACACACACACACACATACTCTCTCTCTCTCTCTCTCTCTCTCTCTCTCTCTCTCTCTCTCTCTCTCTCTCTCTCTCTCTCTCTCTCTCTCTCTCTCTCTCTCTCTCTCTCTCTCTCTCTCTCTCTCTCTCTCTCTCTCTCTCTCTCTATACCAATAATTTTCTTCTCTTTAGGTCTTTTCATTCTTTGACTCCAGCCTTCATTTTAATGTTAATGTTCGTGTTCATTTAAAAGTTAATCCAAATAGTGAAAATGATACAGCCCGCTTGATTTTCTGAGTCAATTATACACATCTGCATTAGAATTAAGATCAAAATTACTCTACGTACGGGCTGTGGGCCTATGTGTTCGAGTACCTTCGAAAGTTCGTCAACGCGTGGTGCAGCCGCTCGACCTCTCCTTGTGTGTAGGCAAGACAATTTCTCCAAATAATCGGGTTTGATGGAACCAAAGCATTGAGAACGTGCTGTTCACTGATTGGCGATTCTATCCTCATCCTAATTCTAGTTCAGCTTCGCGCAAGTTCGTTTCTCTCATACACGCCTCTACATCACTACGCATCTTAAGCATCTTTGCTCTGAAAGTTTTTGCGATTTCTGAAAAAGGCTGTTAAGCTCTACGACGGCTCCTAAACGTGCCACTTATTTTAGGCCTTCTGAAGATTAATCTAAGCGCCGGAGAGATATGCTTACCATCCAGGAGAAGGTGAAACCTTTGGATGTGATCAAAGAGGGAGTGAAAATCGTGGCGGCTATGATATCTGCACCGTCTAATATGTCTTATTTTCTCTTATTGCATCTAATATATTGGTTAATACGAGTGTACTGGTGACTAAAGGGGTTGTATTTAAGGTCCAGAGGGCTCAAATAATGTTAATAACCGTAATTATAAGGTCATGAACAGGTTTTCAATGATAAAACTACGAAAACATTTGATTTACAAATAAAAAATCCTACTTCACAAAAGTCTACTTATTGTAGTAGAGTCTAGAACTGATTAACCATGATAAACGAGGGACAACTTACAATCTGCTTAAAGCTTACTTGCATGAATTAATTTTCAAGATAAGAGCGTAAATTATCTGTCACCCCTCGTTTGAGTGTGTTTGATAGGAAAAAACAGTAGAGAGACTCCAAAAAAGTTCTTGCGTTCTCTTGGTCTATTTTCAGCTACGTAATAATTGGTCTGACGACAATCTCTTTGTAAGATGCTGGAGCCACACCTACGGAATGAGCAAGAAAACCGTAATAGCACAGGAGATAAGGTGCTCGCTCTGCCGACCGAGGCCTTGGGTTCGGATCCTGCAATCGGCGATCCTTTATTGCCAACTGCATTTATGCGAGTGGTGGTAAAAAGTAAGGCTGTTCGGCCGCTAATCAAATGAGGCTGTTAAATCAGCTACTTTTACTTTTCTTTATTACTATGTTAGGTACACAGGTAAAGAGTAAAACAATGCATCTCAGAAAGATAAAAGTAGGAATAAGGCCAGAAAGCTACTAGATTTTTTCTTCAGAGATATTGACTTTGTCGGAGGAGCATGGGGTGCACGATTAAAGCTGGATTTTGAGGAAGCACAACGAACAAAGGATGAAGAGTAAATCAACAAACCTATCGAGCAGAAGTGGCAAGTAACTAGTTAGGGGATTTTACCAGCAACGTTCCTAGTTTTTGCGGTTAGCAAAGTTTTGCACACGGAAGTTTGTGAATACTGCAAAGAGATTGGTCAGGTGTGCGGAAATTGGAAGTAATATGAATTCACCGTGAGTATTGGCGTGAGAACTGCTTTCTTGGGTATGCGTTAAGTCTTAACCTTGATTGTGAGTCGTACTACACGCATGAGCGACACAAGAGTACGAATTAAGCTGGATGTAAAAGCCTGAACATTGTGGTAGGTTGGGTGACAGAGGTTAATTTTGAAATCATCATTAAATAAGTAAGGGACTGTTTCTAGATGACTGGTTGAAATGGGACTGAGAAATAAGCAACGGTCGGTGTACACATACATATCATACAGCCCTAATAAGCAACGGTTGGTACACTGGGGCTGACAGGTTACAGCTAACGTTAGCAGTGGGCTGCTGGAGGGTTACTACAGAAGATTCAAAAGACTATTTGGAGATTTCCGAAAACCGATTGAAATTCAACCGATGAAGCATGTTTGACCATTTTTCCTCCACCATTCGTTTTCATAGATCTGGGATGTTGAAGAAATATAAGATTTTAGGAGTGGCCTCTTAGTAGTCGAGGGCGTAGCAGATTTCAGCTAGATCTCGGTCGTGGCAAAAAATCGAGAGCCTAATCCGAGATAATATTTTAATGAGAATACTAATAATATTAACGTACTACATAAAGCACCCTCAGAGAACTCCATCTCTTTATATGTGCTTTACATTTGCGCAAAGGAAACAAGATCGAAATGTTAGTAGTGGCACGCTCAAATAAACAACAAGAATAACATCGCTAGGGGTGACATGCACACGGTGAGCATGCTAGTGTGGTTAGTGGCAGCAAACGCAGTGTCAGCAGGCATAAACACATAATGGACGAATCACAGGGACCCACTAAATGCTATGTTAGATAGATGTGCTTTTAGTTTCTTTTTAAATGTGTACAAGTCGGGAGATGTCGTGACGCAGGTCGGGAATGACTTACAGGCTTAGGGAGCATAAGAACTAAAGGCACGGTCTCGAAAGGATTTGAAGATTAGACGAGGTATAGGTCAACAGTTAGTTTGAGAAAAGCGGGCGGTATAGTGGTATGCCGAGTTGGGCAGTAGATTCTATAGGTGAGCTGGAGCCAAAAATGAAGGGATCTAAAAGTGAGCGAAAAACCTTGAAGTCGATGCATTGCTTGGCTGGGAGCCAGTGCAGGTCGGCGAGAAATGGTGTAATGTGGCAGTTGCAGCGCTCACGAAAGACATAGCTAGCTGCAGATATTTGCCACAGCTGTAAGCGCTCGATTGCACAGGCCGTTAGACCAGCAAACAGCGAGTTGCAGAAGTCGAGACAGGGTGTTACAAATGCATAGACCAATTTAGATGCTCTGTGCTAGGTCCGGTCCTTTTCACCGTTTATACTCTCCCTCTCGCTGATGTGATTGCCAAGCACAATCTAGGCTTTCACTTCTATGCGGATGACACTCAGTTGTACCTTTGCTTTGATCCCTCCCAGCCTTCGAGCACCTCAAATTCTCTCAACTCACTTGCTGCATGCATTGATGACATCCGATCATGGATGGCAGCAAATTTTCTAAAACTAAACGATGATAAAACTAACTTACTAGTTATGGGCAAACCTTGTGTTATTCAGAAATTGGAAAGGCTGACTTTCAAAATTGGCTCTGCCAGCATATCTCCAGTTGCATCAGCTCGAAATCTAGGTGTCATATTCCAAAGCGACCTCTCGTTAGACGACCACATCAGCTCCACAGTCAAATCAGCCTATTTTCAGCTTCATAACATTGCTAAAATTAGGGCTTGTTTAGATAAGGATACCACGTCCAAGTTGGTCCATGCATTCGTGACATCTCGTCTCGACTTCTGCAACTCACTGCTTACTGGCCTACCGGCATGTGCGATCAGGCGATTGCAGCTGGTGCAAAACTCCAAAGCTAGGCTTGTCTGTCGTGAGCGTCGCAGTTGCCACATTACTCCACTTCTCGCCGACCTGCACTGGTTACCAGTCAAGCAACGGATTGACTTCAAGGTTTTGTCGCTCACTTTTAGGTCTCTTCATTCTATGGCTCCAGCCTATCTTTCAGAGATACTACCCCATCAGGCAAAGCATCGTACCACTCGTTTTTCGGAATCCAACAGTCTAGAAATACCTCGTACAAACCTTAAATCCTTTGGAGACCGTGCATTTAGCTCGTATGCTCCCACAGCTTGGAACTCCCTCCCGACCTGCATCAGAACATCCCCTGACCTGACCACATTTAAAAGAAACTTAAAAACATACCTATTTAGGACAGCATTTAGTGGGTCCTTGTGATTCGTCCTCGATGTGCTTATGCGTGCTGACACTGTTCATGCTGCCACTAACCACATTTGCATGCTGACCCAGTGCATGTAACCCCTAACCATGTTATTCATTTTGTTTGTTTTTCAAGCATGATTTTACTTACTATTCTATTGTGTATCACTTTGCAGCAAATGTAAAGCGCCTAGAAAGAGATTAAGTTCTCTGAGGGCGCTTTATCAAGTGCAATATTATTATTATTATTATTATTATAATATTATTATTAGATGTTTCATACCTGTCTAAAAAGGCCCGAATTTTAGCTATGTTGTGTAGCTGAAAGTGGGCAGACTTGATAGTGGAGCTGACACGGTCATCTAACGAAAAGTCACTTTGGAGCTTAAAACTTTGAAATTTTTGGACAGATTCAGCGGGAGATATGCTGTCAGGCCGATTTTTTGCGTTAGCCTTTTTCCAATTTCTGAATAGAACTTGGTTTGCCAAAACTAATAAGTTGGCTGGTGGACCAAGGATTTTATTTAAAATAGAAAGTGCTTTCGACATGCTAATTTTAACAGTGGTCCGCGTGATTGTAGGTGACTAAATCACTAATAAGTTGAAGTAACTCCTTTTATGACTCTAGAGAGAGAGAGAGAGAGAGAGAGAGAGAGAGAGAGAGAGAGAGAGAGAGAGAGAGGTTTGTAGTGGCGCAGCATGAAACACTGCAAAGCGTTCCGGAACTTTTATAATTTTCTCCACTCTTACCTCGTTTGGGCTCCATCGTGGAGACGCTAAATTCGCGACACCTGATAAAGGCAGTGGGGTGAGAGGCTTCTTTCGGACAGCAACAGCGAAATGGTGTTATGCAAGCACGAGAGCACCAAATAGATAGTAAGGTCACTAATGGCCGGCGAAGCGTTCGAGGAGGAGAGCCTCTTCTCATGCAGACAGCTGGGACATTGTGCGAAACCATACGTCGTCAAGTCAGTTGGTTTCGAAGCAAATGTTGACTAGGCCGTGTAAGTAGCAACATAGGACGGCAGCACGACGGCCACATCCTGCGAGCGTTTTATTTTTTCTTGACACGTATTTTCTCACCCACTATGGATTAAACAAACAGAAAATCTTTAAGCTGGTGTTGAGTATCTCAGATTAGGAGCTCAACTGTCTACTAGAGATCTTTGAAATTCGAAAATATTGTACAGGTGTAAAAAACTTAAAGCTAGTCGCTGTGATTGGCTGAAGTCACTTCATCTCGATGTTAGTCAAGCTTTGAGGACCATAACATGACCAACGATATGGTGAACCAAGCACCATTTCCTTATTTTCTTACTCAAGTTCAAGAGTTTATCACCTCTTTAAAAGCCCATTGCTAATGGACTTGGGTCATTTTATGGAAAGATGATGAAATAACGGTCAGACACAGCAAATGCTCTGAAGAAAAGGCGAAATTAAAGCTTGGCTTAATAAAACCAAATTAAAGCTTGCTTAAACCACGGTCTCATTAAACCTGGCCTCACTGTTAGTAAATGCTCGTCGCCGCCTTTGCTTTTTTGAGGAGTGTTTCGTCTGACGAGTTCAATCAGCTTCTATCTTTTACCAAAAATGACCAAATGACACGGTGTACTTCTGTTGCCTGACTCTGCACCCATCTCATTGGTCTGGCAAGGTCTTTTTGCAACGCGGGAGCTTACATGGCAGGCTCTGCAGATCGCGATTGCATACCGTATCGCATGATGTGCAACTTTACAAATTAAACGAGGAGTCCGCATAGTTGCCCGACATATGTGGCACCTGACAACCGGTTACCTAGTCACCTTTCGCCAATACCCATCGTTGGTGACTCTGAGTCGGGCTGCGAAGGTAAGCGATTCCAATTTTGATGCCAAAACGACGCTATCGTTTCTCTTTCTCGTGCTACAACCTCCGTTCGGGATGCCAGAGCGATTCAGAAGGATAGCTTGGAACTGTATTTAACCGGCTATATGGCGGCTGCTCTTCACGACCTCGGTCTCGGGGGTTGTCCGTTCGAATCCTCCAGTGAGCAATTCTTTGATTCCGGTGCGAAGACCGAAGTTCCGACGGCGATAGCCTTTGAGGCTCCCCCGCCGCTATGCAAAAAGAGGCCGTGAAATCGGCTTATTCTCGTTGTTATTCCGTAATATTTTTAGTGCAGAAAGTGTCAACACGCATGCACGGGGAGTCGACGATCATGCGTCATGAGTGATGCATTTCAATATCGCCTGCTCGGTGCCGCTGCTCTGCGTTTATATTAGAGTGAAGATGATTAATTTCTCGGGATATCTCTCTTGAAATGGGAGCGCATGCTGCTTCGCACCTCTTCTAACAGCCATCTCTTCCAGCAATCTGGGTAATTATCCCAGCACCCGCTCTCCCTTCCCACTCTTCGGAATGTGCGGCTCGCTGTTGCACCCTCGTCCGCTCAAAGCTTCCGACGACGCTCCACCGACTGCCGCTCGCGCTACGCTAGGGAACGGACGCCAATCCCGTTGAGATAGATGATCTCGTTCGCGATGCTGCGCAGGGCTCGCTTCAAGCGGCCCCCAGCCTCTGCGGAAGCGCGGCGCTGCGTGCGCCATCCGACCCAAGCCGCTCGAGGGGGCGCTTCTGCCCTTCCTAGCCAGTGCTTCGCGGCGGCGGCAACGGCGGCGGCGGCGGCGGTGGCGGCGGCGGCGGCGGCGGCGGCGGCGGCGGCGGCGGCGGCGGCGGCGGCGGCGGCGGCGGCGGTGCTCCGAGTCCTTGGAACCCGCCAGTGTGCGGTATTGCCTTATTCCTAGAATTGTCTGACGGCGACGACGCCGCCGCCGCCGTCGCCGCCACCGCAAGCGTCAGCCATTATCGAATGATGTCAGCCCAAGGCATGTAAGGCATGTCCAGGCGCGACAGGAGCGGACAGCTCCTGCTGTCCCGACAGCTAGCCAGTGGCTCATTAATCGGCAGCGGCTCCAGGGCCGTAATACACTCTCCTCATCAGCGACGCAGAACAATGACCAATCAATCGAAAACTGCAAAACTGCAGCCCTGACCTTCTCGCGGCTAGACCGCGCGGTATGGCGTCTCTAGGCGCGGCCGCTAACCGGCCGCTCGTCGGAATAACTTGCGACGTCTCGGCCGACCCGGGAGGCGTCGAAATACGGGGGGCTAAGATTAAATCCTGCTTGGCCGTAAGTCCGTCGGGTAGCGGATGATGACGTCGACGCGATGAAGGGCTGAAGGGAGTGACAACAGTGCGCGTCAGAGTCGGGACAAACACGGAATTCAAATTGCTTTTTCCCTATTTCCTTCAGCAGCCACACAAGTGAACCTTCCTCGATTCGCTGAGCACGTACATCCGCGACCTGTGCCAAAGTCTGGCCTAGCCATCCAGTCGTTCTACAGAAATTACTGTGAAATTGCAGTTAAATCCGATTTTCTTTTTAAAGCGCGTTTCTGCACCTGTTTGTGCACTGCAGAAGCAATGTCATGAACTACGTAACTATGCTCTTCTACCTACAGTGGCTTTCAGTGGGCAATACGCGTATCCAGCCCCTTTCCACTCACCTAAGCGATGAGTCTTAAGAGTTTGCTAAGTAAGGACGATAATCAGAGAAGCAAGAGAAGAAGTATTAGAAATGACTGCTGCAAAGAGCATTTCCGGGTAGGTACATTAGACGTCCAAGGCGCCTAGGCCCTCAAGCGAAGATAGTCATCTAGCAGTCGGGCAATCTGTTCTCTAGAACTCTAATTGGTTTTTTACATCCGCTAGCACTTTATTCTTACGCTCCTCGTCCCCGTTATCACTCTATTTCTCTATTATGTATCTCCTTCGCCGCCAATCTTCTGCCTCTGTCTCTGTCTCTGTCTCTCTCTCTGTCTCTACCTTTCTCTCTCTTTCTACATCTCTCCGTTACATTATTATCGGGTAACCTCGATGAACTGAGCAATTGCAGCGCTCGCGCTTTTCGGCGTGCACTCAACAGCTCAGCTCTAATTGTATCGCTCAACGCCATCGGTTCGCAACAATGTTTTACAAATAATAATAATAATAAACTTGATACCTTGACGTCCACTGAGAACCCAGTCTCTTTCTAAGCACTTTACGTTTGCAGCTGCGCACTGTTCCAATTCAGCTCAAGAACGCGGCGAAATCGTTTCGGAAATAGGGCGCTGTTTTTCATCAAAGTCGTTCTACGCACGTCCTTGAACTTAGTCTTTTTCGCTGCTCGCTCTTTACCGTTCTCGTTAGTCCGCAGCCTTCGCATCTCACTCGGCGTCTGTTTACGCTTCGCGCAGAGCCATTGGCACTCTCGCTTCATGCGACAGACCGGCGCTGTCGCGCGACGCCATTCTTGGGCAAGTGCCAATCTCGGCATCTGCACCGCGGCTGCTCGGGTCAGCACAGCGCGTGCAATCGCTCAGCTTCGGTTCCGCCGGCTGGCGAAGCGGCCAGTTCCGGCGAAGCACTGTCGGTCGGCGAAGGCGGCTTAGCCGTTCGCTAAATACGAACTTAATATGGCCGCAGGAGGACGAAGGAACAAAGCCAGGTAATTTTGAGCTACCGAGGTATGACGCATGCGACCTCCACTGAGGAATGGCCGAGCTTTAACGACATGAGCAGTAATTGTCCCGCGGCCATGACCCGTCGCAGCCAGCTGTGCCGATTGCATCCGCCCTCGGAGCTGTCCACTGGTGCGGCTGCAACAAAAAAAGGCATAATAGTCGCGTAGCTAATTGAGTTAGGAATGGGCAGATTTGCTCGCCAGCTTGTCCAAGTCTATTGCAATACTTCTGGCGAATCTGCTCAGGATTTTGTAGTTAGCTTTAATTTTCACACGTGTACTTGAACAGCGTACGCAACATGTCAAATTGTTTTGCGGCCTTCGAAAATGGCAATGCAAGCTTCCTGTCTTGTTCTGCAGACTCTGCTGCCATCTCACCATTGACGCCAGCCGGGTTTTGCCGAGCCGGCGGTCGCAGGCACCACCAGACCCGGTCACAACGCATCCACCATAGTATTAATAAAGTTCAGTCTTTCAGCGGCATTTGGCATCTCTACGTCTTGATTGACTGCAATCCTATCTCACTTACGCTAATTTATTAATCAGCTGCGTCGGTGAGCAGCTTGAGAGCAAGATTAGCGACTGACTAATGATACGGGAACAGACCTGAGAGAGCGAACCAATTAGTTGAACAATCAAGGTGATCAATCGCAGTTACTTTAGTACCAAGTTTATGTGAGGGCAATAGATGATGCAAGAACAAGCTGCAAATCCAAGTCATCTTCATTGCGATTACTGAAATGAACTTGGCCGAGCCGCCATCGTAGCCGAAGTCATACTTTCCCTAAACTATCTGTCACCCAGCCGGATGTCTACCCGGCGGTAGACACCTTGGACTCATGCTTTATAGGGCGGGAAAGCAAAGCGAAGGCCGCTGAAATTGGGTGACTTGTCTGACGGCGAATACAGCTATAACTAGAGTTACTTACGCAGTTTCAGAAATATATGCGCGGTATTACTCAGCTGTTAGAAAAAATGTTGCACACCCCTCCCCCCAGCACTTCCCGTCCTAGGTCAAAGCTAGAGAGCAGATGCAGGACGAAGTGAGTACGCGAAAAAAATAGTGCAACCTTAGCTGTAGGTGTGTTGTTGCATGGGCATGCCAATTACGTTTGCATCCTTGAATGAATGCCGAGGAAAAAGGCCTTTCGCTAATCTCGGCTGCAATTGGTGCACCAGCGACCAAATATGCTGCAAAGCCTTTCAAACCGCTACAGCTTTTGCAACTACAGAGGCTTCTCAGAGGCTATAGGTAAAGTAACTTTAGTCAGTTTCGGTCTTCCAGTGAGCCAATGCCTTATTAGTGGTTCTCCAAAACCAAGTTTGCCTATGGCATTTTGGTAATTTCCGCTAGTTCTTTGCGATGTCTTGTTTGTCGAGAAGTTGTCCCGTCTGGACACCTTGCTGCCGATGTTGAGCAGATTAGGCAAGGGAGAGCGACCATTGGCGGGCAGAGAGAGAGAGAGAGAGAGAGAGAGAGAGAGAGAGAGAGAGAGAGAGAGAGAGAGAGAGAGAGAGGGGGGGAGAGGGGGAGAGAGAGAAAGAGCAAGACAAGAAAGGATTAGAGGAGAGAGAGGGAGCAAGAAAGAATTGAGGGAGAGAGGAAGAGAGAGACAGAAAGACAGACAGACAAAAAACGGAGAGGCAGAGAGACAGAGAGACAGAGAGACAGAGTGACAGAGAGACAGAGAGAGATGTGAAAAAAGAGAGACGGTACTGCTCACGCTGGATACCTCAAACTCTGGATGGAAGAGGGCGGGCGATGGAAAGAAGAGCGTCCATACCGCTTCGATCTGGGCGATTCAATAGCGGAACCTTTTCTGCTGCGCACTGCGGCCACCAGCCACGTTCTGCGTCCAGCTTAAAATCGGGATTTTGTCGTGGCCTGCTGTTATTTCACGCAAAACTCGAAAAACTGCGAGAGGCCTCTTGGCATGCTCTCGCAATGAATCAGCAGAAAGTTTCAAAGTGTTTGACTACCGGTGGTGAAGTAATGCAAAATTCCTACATTTAAGACTAGTGGCCCATCCTTTTCAGCCATCTCGAGCTGCTAATTCTATGCTAACCACTTTCTCGACTCCCTCCTGACTCAGCTACGCTTCTCACTTTCGTTTTACTGAGTGAGGTTAAGGCTGTAGGAAACCACCAGCACACCGAAAGCCAGTTAGACTTTAAATGTGGTAGAAAACTCTCCTGCGTAGCACCCGCGTAGTTTTGTAGCTCTGTTGGAATAACAGGTGGAAATACATTGCATTCCATTACTTTAATTGGCGAAATAATGTTGATAGTAAACAATGGTATGGTGCTCTGAGTCGGTGAAATGTCGTGTATACTTGTCAGTTGTCGCGCAAGCTGACTCACAAGGCCCGCCACGGCTTGGCTCCTTCGTACCTAGCTGAGCTGCTGCATCAGTTTCAGCCTGTTCGCGCCCTCAGGTCTAGTGTGGACAATAAATTAGCTGTTCCATTCCTCCGCTTAAAGACCGTTGGCGACAGAAGCTTTAGCTCTGCGGGTCCTAGACAGTGGAACTCGCTTCCACAATTCTTACGCAACGACATCTACTCTCCTGCTGCCGACTATGGCACGTCACTTCCAGCAGTCCTGAGCTGCTACTTCTATGCTACTCACTACCTCAACTGCTCTCCTGACTCTGCTATGCTTCCCACCTTGTCTTTGTTGCGTTGATGAAGTCTGTTGGCTACCGAATGCTTACCGAAGGCCGCTTGGGCTGTGAGTTTGCTATTAAAAACTCTCCTGCGTAACACCCAAATAGTCTTTATGGCTTTGTGGCGTTACAGACGGAGATTTATTAATGCGTACATGCATACATACATTCGCAGCAAACAAGCCAGCGGCCGCAGAGTTTGGCACCGATTACAAGCTCCGTACGTTACTGGCAGGAAAACCTGCAACGAACAGGGCAGAAGCCTGATTTGAAGGTCTAAATGCACGTATCTTGTTGACTGTAGTATTTCAGCACGTCATGATTTGAAATTAGTTCTCAGCTGAAGGGAGGCAGACTGAATTGTGGAGCTGATTTGGTTATCTAGCGAGACGTAATTTCGGAGCGTCGAACTCCGAATGCTATTCCACAGACAGTATGCTAATGAGCCTAAATCTTGGAAGTCAAGCCCGCAGGTCTTTCAATTTGATGAATGTTTCCAACATTCAAGCTCGGTGTAAAAATTGTTTGCAGCAAAAACACTAATAGCGTAATTATTAATACATGTATACGGCTCAGAGAAGTCTCAGTCTCTATCTAGGTGCTTGTCATTTCTTGCAAAGAACGCACGATCGAAAGGTTAGCGGCAGCAAGCTCAGTGATCAACAAGAATAAAATAGTTAGTGGTGACATGCATAGGGTCAGAATGCAAGTTTGGTTATTAGCAGCATGCACGGTGTCAGCATGCATAGGCACATAAAGGGCGATTCACAGGGACCTACTAAATGCTGTCCTAAATAGATGCGGTTTTACTTTCTTTTTAAATGTGGACTAGTCAGGAGGTGTTAGGACTCGAGTCAAAGTGAGTTCCAGGCTTTGGGGGTATACGAACGAAAGGCATGGTCTCCAATCGTTTGAAGTTTTTTAAGAGGTATAGATAAACGATTAGATTCCGAAAAGCTGGTGGTACAATGCTTAGCCTGGTAGGGGAGTCGATCCAATAGATAGGCTGGAGCCAAAGAATGATGGGACATAAAAGTGGGTGACAACACCTTGAAGTCAATGCGATGCTTAACTTATTAGCTTGCTTATAAGCTGCCGAAAGGTCGAGGGGAACAAGCAGAGATAATCTACTAGTGTCTGCATTCCTAAGTAGGTCGTTATTCACCCGAAGCAATCGTGGCTTGGTAGAGTGATTTTCTCTAAAGCCAGAATGGGAACTTCTAGCAAGGTTTGAAGTTTAAAAATATGAGTTCAGCTGGCCGGAAGTTGCTCAATGTCTCTTGGAAAAGTGTTGCTTTCTTGAGTAGTGACCTGACTACAGCCTTTTTAGAAAAGTGCTGGGACATGACGTGATGCTAACGACATTGTTGCACTGTTAGCTATGCATGGCAGCAGCAGACCAATGCATCGTACAAGCAGGAGAGTGGGAATATGATCCAAAGGACTAGTTGCCTTCTTTGTTTGGTATATGACTTCAGGAGGAGGCTTCAAGTGACCTACCTGAATATAGGCATTGAGGCGCTGTTAGGAATTTGAGGGACAGCATTCCATGGGTAGGCAGCCATCTTAGGGATGGACTCCCTGATATTTCTAGCTTGTTGACACAGAAGCCAAAGAAACGATTAGCTAAATCATTACAAGGATCACTAGGTAAGGAGTTAACTTGGGAGTGATTAAGGAGATGGTCGATCGTTGACATCAGCATTTTCGGGTTGTGCATCCGAGATTCAACAATGGTTTTGCAGGGGCTTTTGTAGACTTGGCCTTTGCTGTGATCGATTGTTACACTCTACGGTAGCCCTCCTACGCCTGTGGATGGACAGTCAGCCCTGATCTTTTGTATACAGTTATTCTCCCTTGGACAGCAACGATGTCGATGACCTAGTGGTTTCGTGATTCACAGGTAATTTGGTAATGAATATGAATTAGGTAATGAATAATATGGTAAGGGGTGACATGTACAGGGTCAGCATCCACATGTGGTTAGTGGCAGCATGCACAGTGTCAGCACGCATAAGCACATGAAGGACGAATCACAGGGACCCACTAAATGCTGCCCTAAATAGGCATGTTTTTAAGTTCTTTTTAAATGTGGTCAAGTCAGGGGATGTTTTGACGTAAGTCGGGAGTGAGCTCCAGGCTTTGGGAGCATACGAACAAAATACATGGTCTCCAAAGGATTAGAGGTTTGTACGAAGTATTGGTAAACTGTTGGTTTCAGATAAGCAGGTGGTACGATGCTTGGCCTGGTGGGGGATTAGATCTGAGGGGTAGGCTCGAGCTAAATAATGGAGTGACCTAAAAGTGAGCGATAAAACCTTGAAGTCTATCCGTTGCTTGACTGGTAGCCAGTGCAGGTCGGCGAGAAGTGGTGTGATGTGGCAACTGCGACGTTCACGACAAACAAGCATAGCTGCAGAGCTGTGCACAGCTATAATCGCCTGATTGCACATGCCGGTAGACCAGCAAGCAGTAAGTTACAGAAGTCAAGACGGGATGTCACAAATGCATGGACCAACTTAGACGAGGTCTCCTCATCTAAACTAGCCCAAATTTTAGCAATCACATCAGCAAGAGGGAGAGTATAAACCGTGAAAAGAACCGGACCTAGCACGGAGCCCTGAGGTACCACATATTTCAGAGGTACCTCCAATGATCTTTGTCCAATCGTGTCAATACTCTGGAGTCTCCCACCGAGATAGGACCTGAACCATTGCAGAGCAGTGCCAGTGATGCCCATGTGAGATGAGAGGCGCTCTAGAAAAACTTAGTGATTGATGGTGTCAAAAGCTGCCGAAAGATCGAGCAAAACAAGCAGATATACTCTACCCATATCTGCATTCCTAAGTAGGTTGTTGTACACCCTAAGCAATGCTGATTCTGAGGAGTGATTAGCTCTAAAGCCAGACTGGAACTTATTATCGAGGTTTGAAGTTTCAACATATGAGTTCAGCTGGTCTGCCACAGCCCGTTCCAGTGTCTTTGATAGGATTGGTAGAAGAACCTTTCGCTCATCTCTCATTGCCGGGCCGAAGGCATGCCACTGCGGTCATCCTCTACATTTAGTGGCGTGGGCAACGTGGTCACTGTTCAGATTCCCACGGGATAATTCTATTTACACTCCTGCCTGAATAGTTTTGCGTCAGCCACCTCCCTCTTCATCTCTCAGTCGGCTCTCGGCCTTCGCAAGCGTGACCTACGCTGACCTTCGTGACCTTCGCCTACCGGGCAGAGGATCGACGAGTGAGTGCGATGTAGACGATCCTGCTCGGCTTTGTGGTGCTGCGAGGCCCGGCGTGACTCGGAGTGAGCTCGTTTTCTCAGGCCATGCAGATGGCTTTCTCTTCGGCAGTGTCGAAGGTGGAACAGCTTCGGGTGCATCTGCCAATGCCTAATTGCTGTAGCCTCTCCAGGTTTTAGGGCGCCACTGTGCGCTATGCATGATAGAACACGTGGAACGCACAAGAGAAGCTGCAGCGAGACATGTGCCCGCTAGTCGTGTACCTCCATCGTGCGGAAAAGCTGGCAGCTGGCTGAGCTGCCTGGAGGCACCGCGTCCTGGAGGCACGCCGAGCATTTTCTCTCCTCTCTGCCGTTACTAATCTCTCATTGAAGTATAGACGAAATCGAATGCAAAATAATCTCTACGAGCCTGAACAGAGCTGGAATCTGACTCAGTGAAGTGCGAGCTTGTTAAGCCGCTGCTTGGCCGCCCGCCAGCCTCTAAGCTCAAGCACGCGGCCTCGGAGCACATCTATTAAGCCTCGGAGCACATCTGTGAAGCCTCTGTGGATGATGCGGTCGAGTAGCAGATGTAGCGGCAGGCTACGATCAGCCAACGGCTGCAGCAATAATAATACTAATTATTGTATTACATTTGTCTAGCGCCTTCCGAGAAATTATTCTCTTTCTAGGCACTCTACCTATGCAGTAGAGAAAACATGATTAGCAGCTGGACTGGCTGGATCTACTTCGTACGAGCTGCTCGGCCTCGAAGCAGTGTCGTGCACAGGAGGCAGCCCGAGTAGCTAGCGACTCAGAGGGCAGCTTTTTACCGGCTGGGGGTCATAAGGTCAGACGGCTACGAGGTCAGGATTACAGCTACCTGGCCGAAGCTGGTGGCACAGGCTTATCCGAAATGGCTGCCTGCAGTTATGTATCTTCCTCCTTCTCCTTGACGCACGTGAAGAAAACACGGAAGTCTGGAATTTCGCACCGCACCTTAGCCGATCTCCACTTAGCTGAGTTTCTGTTGGCCGAGGGAACGCAAAAGCAAGCCACCTAAGCTGTCGGAGGTTACTACGGTGCGGCTCTGACGAAGTCGCCGTTCTGAAAACGTCTGCTGTGATGCGAGCTAGGCAGGTAAGGAAAAAATGTATGGTGGACCCAAGTATTAGGGACACTCGACGTTCTTACTCGGATTGGCTGTAATTGAAGCACCTACGTATTCCTGCCTTACTCACGCACTCATGCATGACTGCAGTCAAGCACAACCACACGAACGAACGTGTAGGCACATGTACAGCTTACACTCACTCGCACACTAGCCGTCTACCAAGCATACTAGCCCTTCTGACTATCCAGGCATCCTCCTTCTGAATGCCTAAATTTACTGCTGATTTCAGCGAAGCACGTACTAAATCTCTTGCAGACCACTGTGATATTCCGCATCCTTGTTAAAAGAGACCGTTGTCAGTTCGCCCATTAAGATATCATCACTGGACGAAGAAGAATAGTTCTGCTCAGTTTTCTTCTATCCATTGCCGTCGAATGTAGTAGAGACTCAGAAGCTGCAGACGGCTCCTATATCTAAATGTGACTAAACCGACATTCTAACCTGCAGTCAAGATTGGGAGTGAATCGATCCGTGGCGTCAGAGTTAGTGCAATTTTAATTATCAGCCATATTGACTTATGTAGAGATCATCTGCAAGGATCGCTGGATCTCCTTGGTCAATTTAGATTAGAATGATCGGAAAGTCTAGCCGAAGAGCCCGACAACTCAGTTAAGCATCGCCGACATCTAAGCAAAGGCCCTGGTGTAGGTCCACCAATTTTCGATTTATTTTGGAATTCTGAGATTAAATCGCTGTGGATTGTAAATTTTTTAACTTTAGTATCGCCCCGAATTAGGCGAGATGGGCTTCTATGCTATCTGCGGTTTTGCCCCTCTTAACTATGGAGTACCTCAGGGCTCCGTGCTAGGTCCGGTTCTTTCCACCGTTTATACTCTCCCTCTTGCTGATGTGATTGCCAAGCACAATCTAGGCTTTCATTTCTATGCGGATGACACTCAGGTGTACCTTTGCTTTGATCCCTCCCAGCCTTCGAGCACCTCAAATTCTCTAAACTCACTAGCAGCATGCATTGATGACATCCGCACATGGATGGCAGCAAATTTTCTAAAACTGAACGATGACAAAACTAACTTACTAGTTATGGGCAAACCCCAGTGTGATTCAGAGATTGGAAAGGCTGACTCTCAAAACTGGCTCTGCCAGCATATCTCCTGTTGAATCAGCTCGAAATCTATGTGTCATTCCAAAGCGACCTCTCGTTAGATGACCATATCAGCTCCACAGTCAAATCTGTCTATTTTCAGCTTCATAACATTGCTAAAATTCGGGCTTGTTTAGATTAAGGATACCACGTCCAAGTTGGTCCATGCATTCGTGACATCCCGTCTCGACTTCTGCAACTCACTGCTTACTGGCCTACCGGCATGTGCGATCAGGCGATTGCAGCTGGTGCAAAACTCTGCAGCTAGGCTTGTCTGTCGTGAGCGTCGCAGTTGCCACATTACTCCACTTCTCGCCGACCTGCACTGGCTACTGGTCAAGCAACGGATTGACTTCAAGGTTTTGTCGCTCACTTTTAGGTCCCATCATTCTACGGCCCCAGCCTATCTGTCAGATATACTACCCCATCAGGCCAAGCGTCGTACCACCTGCTTTTCGGAATCCAACAGTCTACAGATACCTCGTACAAACCTCAAATCTTTTGGAGACCGTGCATTTAGTTCGTATGCTCCCAAAGCCTGGAACTCCTTCCCGACCTGCGTCAGAACATCCCCTGACCTGACCACATTTAAAAGGAGCTTAAAAACACACCTATTTAGGACAGCATTTAGTGGTTCCCTGTGATTCGTGCTTCATGTGCTTATGCGTGCTGACACTGTGCATGCTGCCACACTTGCATGCTGCCACTGTGCACGTCACCCTAACAACGTTATTCAGGTTGTTTATAGAGCACAATACTAATCAACATTCAATCGCGTTTCTTTTTGCAGCAAAGATAAAGTGCGCAGGAAGAGATTTAGTTTTCTGATGGCGCTTAACAAGTGCATTATTGTTATTATTATAAGATGAATGGGAACCAGATACTCTTTGCTCTGATCCATCGGCCGGGCAAGCCGAACGGATGAACGCTGGCATGTGCGGTAACCCATTAATTTGCTACTGCTGCCACTGCTGCTTCTGCTGCTACTGCTGCTACTGCTGCCACTGCTGCTTCTGTTGCTTCTTCTGCCACTACTGCATCTGGTGCTTCTTCTGTCACTCCTGCTTGTGCAGCTTGTGCTGCTTGTGCTGCTTGTGCTGCTTGTGCTGCTTGTGCTGCTTGTGCTGCTTGTGCTGCTTGTGCTGCTTCTGCTGCCGCTTTCACAGCCGCTACTGCTGCAGCTGTTGATGCTTCGGCTGCTGCTGCCGATGCTGCTGCTTTCATCACTGCCACTGTTGATGCTTCTGCCACTGTTGATGCTTCTGCTGCTGCTGCCGCTGCGGCTGTTAAGGCTTCTGCTGCCGATGTTGCTGCCGCCGCTGCTGCTACTTCTGCTGCCTCTGGCGCTGCTGCCGTTACTACTGCAGGCGCTGCTGTTACTTTGGCTGCTTCCGCCGCCGCTGCCGTCACTGCCGTTACTGCTGCTACTATCGTCGCGACCTTGAGCGTACGGAAATCGCATCTACTGGCCCGTCATTGCTTAGGTGGATTTCGCTCTGCCTCAATCTAATTTCCCTAAGGGCGTGAGAGTATGAACTCATCATCCGGCGAGGGCAACGAGTCGCAGTTCATAGCACGAACTCATCGTTTGCGACTTCAACCGTCGCACTCATGCAGCTCGCTCTCTTGTATTGTTTGCCCGTCAATAGCGTTAGCTGGCTGACGCATGTTTCGCCTGAGTCCTGAACTCTTTGAAGCACGCAGAAAGAAGCACGCCGCGTCGAGGTTTCACAGAAGCACGTTAAGCTCTAGGCGGCGGCGCTGACCACGAAAAGCATGCGGTCAATACGAATAGGCCGCCGCCTTTTTCTGGATTTCCGCCGCGGCCGCCGCCGCCGCCGCCGCCGCCTCCGCCGCCGCCGCCGCCTCTTCGGACTCGAGGCGAGGGGCGGCGGCGGCCGCCGCCGATCTCGTCGTGCCGGGGGCATCTCGCGCCACGTCGTCATTCGCTGCTCGTGCGCTGAGCCTGTGGACTGCATCGCTCGCCGAGGCTGGAAAGCTAGCGTAGCGTATGCTGCACCTTCACACCGGCCGTACGAAGCAAGCAGTTCATGCCCAACGGCGGACAGCTGCAGGCAACATTGGCGGCAGCTCCAACAGCCTAACGATCGGCGAAGCAGCGATACGCGGACTTTTGCCGCGGCGCGTCATGCCTCTCCGAGTCGCCGGCATCTCGCCAATGGAGTCACTCAGAGGAGGCCACGGACGAGTCTATAGTTACGAGCTGCGACGACAGCTCTGTCTGGCGCCACAACGCCGCTTGCAAGATACACGCGACCTCACTCACAAATGTCGCGCCAGAGTTAACGTCAAGAATCGTGAGACTAAATGCTAAAAAAAGATCTCCACCGCTTTAGACAACAGTTTTTTTTATTTTTCGTTTTTGTGTATACGATGCCCCCAGACAGGGTATACAGACGCGAGCAGAAGGGCACGCGGAAATATCTACCGTCTCCGCTTCTCCGCCGGTCGCCCGCGCGTCAGCGCCGCCCGCAGTGTCGTCGCATGCGTCGCAACAGGGCGACGCGTCTTCCGGCGCATGCCCAAGCGAGCGAGCCGAGCTTGCGCGCAATCCGCGCCCCCTGGCGCGAAGCTGTGCGCTCGGCTTCACGAGGCACTTGCGCCGAGCTGCTGCTGCCGCCGCCGCCCCGAAGTGTCGTGCGACGGCGGCGGCGCGCCGAGGTCGCTGAGGCGCAGCGCGGGGCGCCGCGCCGCGCCGCAGGCTAGCCGATGCGCAGCATGTTGAACTTCTGCTTCTTCTCGGCGGCGTGCTCGAACGCGCCGTCGAGCAGCGCGTCGCCGCTCGACGCCATGCTACCGTCCTCCGCCGCAGCGCGGCTCCACCAGGCGCCGCGCAGCGCGCCCGCGCCGCTGGGTGCGAACCTCTTGCCCATTCGCATTGCGAGCAGCCGCTTGTTGGCAAAGTGCGCCGCCGCCGAGTCGCCGTCGCCGTTCGCGTCGTCAGCATCCGCGGGTGCGGCCGGCGCCTCGTCGTCGTCGTAGCTCGCCCCGTCGTCGCCGCCGCCGGCGGCGGCGGCAGACCAGTCGTCGTAGAGCTCGTAGTTGGAGACAGCTGAAGACCTGCCGTCGTCGTAGACGGCTCGCAGAAACGTCGAGAGCCTCTTCAAGTCGCCGACGGTGAGCGGCACCGCTGCGGCGTCTGCAAACCGAAACGGATAGCCGTCGCACGGACAACGCCGGCAGACAGTCGGGCCGTCGCCGCCGCTAGCGAGAATGCAGCCGGAACGCTCGGACAGCCTGGCTCTGGTTGCGCCAACTCTTATCGCGGGCTATTGCCGGCAGACGAGCACATTCGGTATCAAACGCCGGTAAGCGCGCCGCCGCGTTGGCTGCTTACTACCCAATGCGGCGAGCTGCCTGAGCGGCCGCGTAGCTGCGCTGCAGCGGGCGGCGATCGGATGACGAAGCGAGATTTGAATGAGCACAAATACGCGAAGACTTATATGAGAACCACTCAGATTTGACCCAGGGTTAAAAAGCGCGCCTTAAACGACTACGGTCGTAGGCTTGAGCCCGGAGGCATATATAAAGTGCCTAGATTGAGATCGCGTTATCTTGGGGTGATATACAAATAAATTATTTATACGTATATATATATATATATATATTTATATTTATATTTATATTTATATATTTATTTATTTATCTGGTTGAGAAAACCTTTCCATTTGTCGAAAGGTGCAGAGAATGGCAGCGACGATACGACGCCGAAAAGGGCGGGCGCACGGCAGGCCTCACCTTGGCACTGAGCACTCCACAGACCTAGTAGGCACGCCCACCAGGCTAGCTTGAGAGACATTTGCACGCACTGGCGCGGCTCACTGACCAGCTAGCACCGTGACGCTTCCCGAGCAGTCGACGACTCTCCGATCTCGGCTTCAGCGAGCCCTCGCTTATGTACGGCCAGGACTTCCGCCGTTTCGCAGCCGTTCGATTACGTCGACCACCTGCGGATGTCGTCATAGCGGGGCGGACGGGAATTTTCTTAACGCGGCTCCAGACTAAAAGAACCGCCCACCCCCCCGGGACGGCATCGTCGAAGCACCGTAGCTGCGCGGCTCAAGTGCCGCGCGAAATACACTTCATTAATTAATAGCCCTATGAAGCGGCGACGCGTCGCGCGACGACGCGCGCCCGAGAGCGAGCGTTATCGGCCGTCGCAACGTTATCAAGTTTCCATCGACCCCGCGCTGCCGCGTTCGTCGCTACTCATCTGCAAAAGCGGCGAGCGCCCTTTTCAAAGGCAGAGTGAGGCCGGAAATAAG
>WPIO01000087.1:452500-512500 GCA_009760855.2 Cristatella mucedo
AGCCGCTGGCGAAGAGCGACGCACGCTATTCGGGAGATTTCGCGCGTGCATTGCAGATCGAGCGGTCCGCCGGCGCGCTCGTAGCCTTCGGTCGCGCTCAGTCCTATCGCGTGAGCGGCCTGTCTCTGCGTTCTCGGCGGCATCCGCCCTGGCGGCGCCCACTCGCACCATTCGGCTCAGCGCTAGGACGGGACGGCGGCGGCGGCGGGCGGCCCGCGGCGGGCGCCTACGGACGCGCGCACGATGGCCGGATGGCTCGCTGCTGCTCGTCGGCGGATGGCGACACGCGTCCGCACCAACGTCGCTTCTCAGAGGCGCTCGCGCGGCAGAAGCGCCCGACTCGCGGACTCGCCGAGCCTGTCACGACGACCGCATCCTGTTTAGATAAGGATACCACGTCCAAGTTGGTCTATGCATTCGTGACATCCCGTCTCGACTTCTGCAACTCACTGCTTACTGGCCTACCAGCATGTGCGATCAGGCGATTGCAGCTGGTGCAAAACTCCAAAGCTAGGCTTGTCTGTCGCGAGCGTCGCAGTTGCCACATTACTCCACTTCTCGCCGACCTGCACTGGCTACTGGTCAAGCAACGGATTGACTTCAAGGTTTTTTCGCTCACTTTTAGGTCCCTTCATTCTATGGCTCCAGCCTACCTGTCAGATATACTACCCCATCAGGCCAAGCATCGTACCACCCGCTTTTCGGAATCCAACAGTCTACAAAAACCTCGTACAAACCTCAAATCCTCTGAAGACCGTGCATTTAGTTCGTATGCTCCCAAAGCCTGGAACTCCCTCCCGACTTGCGTCAGAACATCCCCTGACCTGACCACATTTAAAAAGAACTTAAAAACACCTATTTAGGACAGCATTTAGTGGGTCCCTGTGATTTGTCCTCGATGTGCTTATGCGTGCTGACACTGTGCATGCTGCCACTAACCACATTTGCATGCTGACCCTGTGCATGTCACCCCTAACCACGTTATTCATTTCGTTTGTTTTTCAAGCATGATTTTACTTACCATTCAATTGCATTTCACTTTGCAGCAAATGTAAAGTGCCTAGAAAGAGATTGATTTCTCTGAGGGCGCTTTAGCAAGTGCTTTATTATTATTATTATTATTATCCTCCGGCCCGATGCATCGGCGCGTGCTCGCGTCGCTACCCGACGAGCCGCGTGCAAGCCGCAGGTCCGTCGCAGGTGAATCGCGCGGTGCCAGTGCTCGCGCCGGACCGTCTCTTCCGAGCTCCTTCCGCGTCATCCTTCGCCGCTCGGAATCGGGCCGCTAGCGGAGCGCGGTAGCAAGTGACGTCGTCGAGCGAGCCGGCCGCTCTGTGGCTACCGAGGCTCTCACGTCACCTAGCCCATGATAGCGAGCGCATACTGCGCACGAAGTTTTGCAGGCGATTTCCTTTTTAACGTTAATGATGATGACGTCACATTTACATTGCACCCTCAGATAACTTAATCTCTTTATAGGCGCTTTTGATAGCAATAGTAGCATTGCATTTGATATAGCGCCCTCAGAGAACTCAATCTCTTTTCCCTAGGCATCAAATTTTCTTTCAAAGGAAGCACAATCGAACGGTTAGTGGCGTCTCGGTAAATGACAGCAAGCACAACGTGGTTTGCGGCGACATGAGCTTCACAGATGCAGTATTGAAAGCATTACGAAACGATCGGTGGTAACATCCCCAGCAGCAGGCATGGCGTAAGCAGGTTCGTGCACATAGAAGAACGAATCGCGAAGACCCATCAATTGCTGTACTGCCTTAAAATAATTTCCGAGCATTGCCCGATCACCGCTCCGCCAGACGTCGCTTTGGGCCGATTAAGCCCATGCTGGTCACGTGCAGCGGTGGACAGCACTCTCTCCTGCGCTTGGCCAAGCATAAGCTGTGGCGCCTTGGAATTTCCGTTACGTCTCCGGTACCCCATCAGTCAGCTGAGGTGGAGGAGTCGCGACGATGTCTTCCGGAATTAGTGCAGCAACCCTCGCTAACAGGCGGCCGTCACGTCGCGTAATTGCAATTGTCGCGTCGCGTAGTATTATAGGTCCGGCCGTCGCGCCTCGCGGCGGCCGCTTATAAACAGGGCAATAAGAGAAACGAATCACTTTCTATGTGAATAAGATGAAAAGAGAGCGATTCTTGAGTTCAAACGTACTAGGGTGGCGTTGGGCTCGCTGACACAGGTGGCCAAAGTGAGCGACGCCCGAGGTTTCACGCTAGGAGGCGCCAAGCGCACGATGGGCCGGCGCGGAGTGGTCGGTGTCGTCGGTGCTGGCTCCATTTCTGGCCCCCTTTGCAGAGCGCTCAGCCTCGGCTGCAACAGCCGTCGTCGAGTGCGCATTTCTGAGGTTCTCTCTCTCTCTCTCTCTCTCTCTCTCTCTCTCTCTCTCTCTCTCTCTCTCTCTCTATACACACACACAGCGTCACCAGAAGAGCCAGCAGGCGGCGGCGCCGCCTGCTGCGCGCGCTCACCAGCGTCGCGCCAGCGAGCGCCGCAGTTGCTCCTAGGGGCGCCATTTTACCTACTAGACGAGCTTGTAGCCGTAAATTATAGAGGTCAATAGTAGCGCCGCGTTGGTTGCTATGACTTAACCACGTCTCTTCTTGCTGCCTTTGTTTTTCCGAGTCGCAAGCTTACTGCGCCGAGAGGCATCTATGGCTAACTTTGAAGCAGCCGAGCTGTACTTGTCGTGTCGATGGGTCAATCTAGAATTTTCCGACGAGCGAGCCACCTTTTTTTCTCTTGCGCTCAGCTAGGGAACGTCGTCGCGTGGTCTTCTTAACGAATGAAAATAGATCCGAAACCTAAAACTTAAAGAAAAGCAAACTGCAAAAGCCATCTCTCAAGAATCCAACCGCCCACGTTTGCGAAATAAAAGCTCTAATGCATCTAATCATCGGTCGCCGACGTATAGACAGAGCGACGGTATCGACTAAGGCCGGCAGAAAGCAGGCACGGCTAATGCCGTCGACGCTGCACTGCGTCTTAGCAAGCTTAGCGATTTCTGTCAGCCTCGCGCGCGACGTCGGCAGAGCGAGCGAGCCACCGTGCGGCTCCGAGCGATGGAATAGACGGCGAAAGCCCGACACAAGCAGCACGTAGGGAGGCCGTCGTCGACCTCCGCCTCCCGCCCGACCGCTCGAACGCCGCTAGCAGAGAAATTGCCCCCTGACAAGTCATCCGGCTCGGGAGGTCCCTGAGTGTCATCGATCGCGACCCGCCGCCGCGGAACGGCCAGCGCATGCACAGCCGGTGCCCGCTGCGACGCACCTGCCGACGGCGCGCGGCCGCGTAAACACGGCCCTCCTCGACCGCGCTGCACCCTGCCGTCGGCGGGCGTCGCCGCCGCTGACGCATATGCGCCAGAATAACGCCCGCCAGCTCGAGAGGAGCGAGAACGCGACGGCGGCGATCGCGCGCGCAGACCTGCCCTCTTTACGACGCGCGAGCGCCTCCCCCCGGCGTGACGTCGTGCTGGCTTCGCGGTGAAAACGATCCGGAGGCGAAAGAGCGCGAGCCGCCGCAGCCCAAAGAGCGCTGGCGCTCGCTCGCATTAGAAGAGCCGCTCTGTACCGACTAAGACGAGCGAGACGTTCGCTCGCTAGCCCGTCGACCGCCGTTACGGTCGCTCAGAGGGCGCGATTTGCCGACCTTGCAGCCAGTGCCGGTTCGCCACTAGGGGACGATGCTGGCTAAGAAGTCGTGCAGCCCGCCAACGCTAGGAGCGCATTTTGCGACGACCGAGCTAAAAGGCAACGGAATAGTAAGAATAGCCGTCGAGAGGAGCCGGACCGCGAGCGAGCGCGCTAGCGATCGCTCGACAGCTCGATTGCGTCTCCTTTGACGGAGCGGAGGGAGAGCGTTCTTGACGCGCTCGCCTTTGGCGGCAGCCCGCCGCAGAGAGCCTCAGCTTGGGCTAGCGCCGCTGGCGGCGGCTTCCACCTCCTCCGCTGTCACGCACTGCAGATGAGAGCGCGACCGCTGCGCTCTGCGTCCGCCCCGCTCCTCCCGGCGAATCCACCAGAATGCGCCGACGGGAGAACGTCTCGCGGCTCGCGCGATGCATAGCGGCGCAGCCTGTTGGCTCGGCGCTCGTCGAAGAGCGTGCGAGCGCTTCCGGCTGGCGATCTCCCGCCGGTCGGAAGCGCCGATTGCACCTTGCGAGCGTGGCCAGGCAGCAGCCAAGTCAGGAGCCGAGCTGTCGTCGGTCGTCGCTGCGCATGCGTTCGCGAGCGCCGCGCGCGCCCCTGGTGCATCCGAATGCATCCGGTGCATCCGAATGGCTCCGCTTGAATGGGACGCTGCAAACGAGGGTAGTTTGGGTGGCGAGCAACGCCGTGCGGCTTGTGAGGATGAGCCCGTAAGCAGGAACGGTGCGTTTCGCTCGATGCGGCGAGGCGGTCGTCGTCGAGGCGTGGCATAGAAAGAGACGCCGCGGGCCGCCGCGTAATCCCGCGCAGTCGCGTCCGTGACCCCGCTACTGGGCGCGGGGTCATGGCACTCGCTCCACCGTCCAGGTCGCGAGGTTGAGTCGCGATGTGGGTTACCGTCGATTGCCCATTGCAAGCGGCGGTACTAGCTGGCACGGCTCTTCTGCTGCTGTACGAACGAGGCCGTGTTGAATCTGCTGACGACCTCGGAAACCGGAGAGCAGAGAGTGAAACAAACTAGCCCAATTTGACAGACTGCTTCTTAAAAAAATCAAGATTCTGAATAGAGCGAGCGTCTGACGGATAAGGTAGAGCAAACAGAAGTGCGAATGAGAACTGTTGAGTGGAATCCAGGGAAGTTGAACCGACGACGTCTTGAACTCTATTCTCAGGTCTACACCGGTCGCATCCGTGTTGACGTGCTGACGGCCGGAGCGAGACTGCAGCCGAACGACTGCGGCGGGCGCGGCTGCAGACGATCCGATCAATTGCGGCCACGCCCATGCCACGCCCACGCCCACGGTCGACCCACGCCCCCTACATCAAAGTCCGTCCCGGGGTGCTCCAAGAGTGCGAGGCGCGCGTCGCTCGGATCGCTGAGCTCGCGCGCTTCCGGCGGCAGGAACCGGCAGCGCTTGGCAAAGCGAAAGCCACTTTTGCTGCATGCTCGGTCTCCCTCCGCGGGCGGGCGTGTAAGTACCTCCTACAGCGTGCGACGTCGCGTTAAATAAATAAATCCAAGCTGATTTAACAGCCTCTTTTTCTATAGCGACAGAAGAGCCTTTACGGCTATCACCGCCGCTTGCAGTGGCGATAAAGGATCGCGTTGCCATTGAAGCGCCGGGTGTGCCGCGTCAGCCAGATTACGCGAGTCCTCGAGATGTTTTGTGGTTTCTTAATTGCGATCCATAGGAACTGGATGTCGGAGGGAATACTAGCTGAGTTGGGCGTTGTCTTCGAACGAACCTGTGCACTCTGGCTGGCGATATATTCGCATGCCGTTTGCGGTATTCCAAAGCCCGGTCTTCTCTAAAAACATGGACGTGATATGTTAGAATGAGCACCCTCCTTATTGCCGTCACCTTCTGCTCCCGCCAGCGTACCTACATGTGCCAGTACACAGAAAACCAACGACTCACTAGCTGCGCTTTGAGGCACCAGCATCCACGGCAATTGTCACGCGCCTTCTAAAAACAGTGCTGTTACTAGCGCTACGTTTAGCACCTAAGAACCTAGAGCTATGTTCAGAAACCGCTAAAACAAGTTTGCACTATTAGGCGATGGCTACTGAATCAGCACGTCGTGTAGAGAAAGGAGTCTTGCGATTAGTAGTAACCTATTTTGTCGCTGCTTTCACCATCTGAAATATCTTTGCATGTCCTAATTCTCAACTAAACATGCGTCTGCTCTGCTCAGTTGTGTCTAAATCACAAAGATCTTGACTTTGTGCGCCAGTATGCCTCTCTTACCTAACTGTGCTTCACCTGCTTGCCTGTGCTTCGCCCGCTTATCTCTACACTATTCATTACACTTTACTAACCGGCATCCCGGCTAAGCAGCGGCCTAGAGTGTCTAACGTGCAATTGCACGGCGGTCTTTACCCGGAACTTGTGCACATGCCCACACTTTTATGAGCGCCAAGCCGTGCCTGAGAATAGCCTTTTTTCGCGTGCCTCTTTTTTTCATTTTTGGGGCTGTAAAGCACCTGGATATGAATTTAGTCAGCCTGGGCAGCTATAAAAATGAAAAAAAGTAGTATATTCAAAGAGATTCATGAACTAATTTTACGTATCAGATGTTCTAAGTAAACATGAGTCCATTTTACTTTGGCTTCAAAGTCTCTAGTACGCAGGGGTTGTTGCTCAACACTCTCGTCTAGCTGTGGCTACGAAACAGGTTGGTATATTGTAGCTACATGCACTTGATAACAGCAACAATAAATGTTCTTGATTGCTACTGTACTTTGCAGCCAACTGCATATATCAAGGAAGCACCTCCGACTCGCTCGCTGTGGTTGGAGGCTCCAGCTTTGCTGGTATTTGTCATGCACCGGCCAGAACTAGTACTGTTACGAGTGCTGCTATTGTGAACAAAGGGCATCACCGTTCGTAACAATATGGCCCTACTCTCACTCAGCCCCGCCTCATCGTAGGAAGCAAGAGGTCTTGCGTAGTTGGTCAGAAGTAATTGCCGAGCTTGATGACGCCTATGAAAAACGTCTTAAGCGCTGGGACTTTCTGGAACAATCCATCCGTTCATTCAAGATACAGATATCTGTCACATATCGATCGCTTCCACTATACCAGGGGAAAATGAACGAGAGCGCCACTCGAGAAAACGCGATTGCTACCGTCTCGATAGGTCATTGTGGGACAGACTGACACCGGCGTCTGCTCTGCACGCATGCGCACATGCAGACGCACGCAGTGCCTTGCCGGAGCCCCGCAGGATCGCGTGCAGCCCAGCCCATCACTGAAATCGAATCCTCTCCTGCTCTTTTCTCGCGAGGGATACTTAGCTGCTGCAGGCCGGTCTTCTCGCTCCTTGCGAAAAGCACGACGTCCTGCTGCGGGAATTTCCTCCTGACGCGGGTCGGACCTGACCTTCGTCGGCTGCTGCTTTCGCTTGTCCTGCGGCCAGTCGAAAAGGCTCCGATGGTGCCTCGCTGGTTGGCCTGCTGTCTGCCGCACCTCGCTTAACTCGGGCGAATTTCCCGTTAGCGAAGCCAGCGCTTACGCAGCCAGCAGCGCTGCGCTCCTGGTTTTGCTTCCGCTTCGCCTCCGCTCTCCGCTCTGCCCAATCCGCCTGCCGAATGCTGCGCTCGTCCGACTCGCGCGTCCGCCAAGTCATGCGTCACTTACTCGACCGAGCCGCCCTCAGCTCACTCAGATGGCACGCCGTCGTCCGGCGAGGAACGTTTGAGGCACCTGAGCCCAGCAGCCAGTGGCCGTGGCAACGTGGCAACGGTATCGCGATATCGCGGAAGTTGGACGTACGGCAAGGGCCTCAAGCGTCTCTCCTGCCGCCTCTCGGTGGCCAGCTCTGAATTGCTGGTGGTGTCTACCGACCCTGATGGCATCGAGCACTCGGTCGTGCCGAGAGTGGCGATCACGAAGCAGTCTGGCAGTTTGCCAGGCTCGTGGAAAGCCGGGTTTGAGAGGGCCAGTCTGCACAAGGCATGGTTATGTACTGCCTAGCCACGTACATATTAGCAAACCATAGTTACTTTCAGACCACGGGTCTTGGCCTGTCGTTCCAGGCCTGGCGGTTCGTCCACCGAGCACGCCTGGACGTACTGTCAGTGGCTGCTGCTCCCCTCTCCCCGCCCCCGTCGGTTACCAGCTGCCGCCTATGCTGCACGGAGGCGGAGACCGTTTGGCTCTTCTAGCCACCGCATTTACCTACATGTCGGCAGGCCGCGCCCTCCCCCTTGTAGGTGGTTCGGCTCTCAAGCCAGACCTGGTAATAGACAACGGCACCGACATGGTAGTCGCTGGCGTGGCAGTGCCATTAATCGGCAGCGATGACGCCCTAACGTTGCAGCCCGGAACAAGACCGATCAGGCAGCGGCCATTACCAGGTCGCTCCTGACTGCAGGCTACCGATCTCGTCGGTGGCGAGGCCCTTCGTGGTCGGCAGCCAGTCGCCAAACAATGAAGCTTGCTTGGCAGACCTCGGCATTCTACAAATGAAGCGAACGGCGCTGCGGCGGCTGTGTGTCTTCGACGCCACTACCAGCTCGGAGGCCGGGCGGTAACTGCTCTTGAACCAGAAGGTACGGGCAACACCCACGACCCCGGCAGGGCAGGGCAGGGCACAGCCGGCTAATGCATATATGACCTTTCAATGCTTTAAGCAATCTGTCTAAATCTATGCATATATGTATGCCTTTCAATTGCATATGCCTACAGGCAATTGTATATTTATACTATAAATGAATGTATGTACGTGTAGGCAAGTTACCTTCTGCACGCTTATAGGGTCTTGACTACTAATTAGTTGCTCAGCTAAGGATTTTCCAGCCACACAACCGTGGTCTATTCGGCAGAAGCCATTGTAGAGTCAACATAAAGCATCACCAGTTTCAGGTGATGGATAGAGAATAAGATAAGTCAATGCATTCATTGATATTGGGCAGAGACGTGGTGCTTAGGCTTCATTACTTAGGCCGCAGATTCAAGACTGTAATTAGCTGGCGGTCTTGAAAAGACCACATGACCTGGGGCCACATGGTCTGAGGTCACCGAGCGTGCTGCCCTCTTTTTTTATTTTCCCCTTAGCCGAGGTCACTAAATCTGTTCTGGAATCGTACGATAGAGGCTGGTAAATCTGCTGTTTTTTCATTTATTGTTGATCAATTGTTAAGGCAATCAAGGAATTTCATTTCAAAGAAGTAATAGAAAAAGAAGTTTGGAAAGGATACCCAAAGTGAGAGGAGAATAAACCCTGCTTGATCCGTCGACGCCTGACACAGAGGCAGTTTAAAGAAAAAGTTAAACTCTCATGCTAGCCAATTAGCGCCGTCTCTCACTTCTATCAAACCGCTGCGAGGGATTGAATCTCTTCAAAGCTTTGCTGTATACTTGTTTTGGGATACCTGATTAAGGTTTAGGCCAGCTGGAAGGGTCTGTTTCTCAAAAGGATGACACCATGCTGATCTAGGATAGAGGATCTGCACCACATTGGGGTCTCAAGCCTATGATTAGTTGCGTGATAATTATTATAATGCTTGTTTCCCAAGCACTTCCATCCATCTGTCAACAAAAAATGACATTTTCTTTGACACTGCTGCACGTGTGATTTATGAGCTAATATATATGGGTAATTTCTGCTTACTTCCTCTTTACCGATCCGCATGCATGAGGTGTGGATGTGAAGTGGTGGAGCTTCAGGCTTGCATTCATTGCTAAAGGCGAGCAGTGCTGTGTCAATGACGACGTGGTGGGCCGTATAGATGTTTGCAATGCTGATAAGACTTTTATTGACAGAAGATTTCTCTCTTTTCCTATCTCTTTTCATCCTTCTCTCACTCTCGTCTCTCTCTCTCTCTCTCTCTCTCTCTTTCTTTCGCTCTCTCTCTCTCTCTCTCTCTCTCTCTCTCTCTCTCTCTCTCTCTCTCTCTCTCTCTCTCTCTCTCTCTCTCTCTCTCTCTCTCTCTCTCTCTCTCTCTCTCTCTCTCTCTCTGTCTCTCCCTCTCTCTCTTTCTCTCTGTCTCTCCCTCTCTCTGTCTCTCTCTCTCTCTCTCTGTCAGTCTGTCTCTCTCTCTCTCTCTGTCTGTCTCCCTCTCTCTGTCTCTCTCTCTCCGTCTCTCCCTCTCTGTCTCCCTCTCTGTCTCTCTCCGTCTCTGTCTGTCTGTCTGTCTCTCTCTCTCTCTCTCTCTCTCTCTCTCTCTCTCTCTCTCTCCCCCTCTCTCTCTCTCTCTCTCTCTCTCTCTCTCTCTCTCTCTCTCTCTCTCTCTCTGTCTCTCCCTCTCTCTCTTTCTCTCTGTCTCTCCCTCTCTCTGTCTGTCTGTCTGTCTCTCTCTGTCTCTCCCTCTCTCTATCTCTCTGTCTCCTCTCCCTTTTTCCCTGCTTCCCTGTGCCTCTCTCTTTCTCTCTCACACTCTCTCTCTCTCTCTCTCTCTTTCTCTGCCTCTCCCTGTGACTTTGCCTCTGACTCATCTCTGTGTCTCTCTGTCTGTCTCTGTTGCTCCTTTTCTATATAATTCATTTGTATAGCGCCCTAAGAGAACTTAGTCTCTATTCAGGCGCTTCACATATGCCACGCGGCTCGAGCCCACGAACTCAGCCAGACCTTGGAAGGATCGAGCACCATGCATCCGTCTCTCTGTCTCTCTCCCGATCGCTCTCTCGCTACTTGCAATCTATAATAGCCAGTCGACATTCGATGTCGCAGGGGCCCGTCACCGCTCGGCTCGCATAGCTCGATTTCGGACGGTTCAAGATGCGACCATGGGCAGCCGCCGCCGCCGACGCTCTCCCTCCCGAAGACGAGTGGACGCGGAGAGTCAACTGAGGCCGAGAGCAGAGCCCATCGTTCGAGCTAGCGGCACCGTTTGTCAGCGGAAGCCGCTGACAATCGGCCTGACGAGGAAGCGCGCATGCCCGTCTCGACGCCGGCAGCTGAGAGCTCGCTGAGAGCCGGATCCGGCGACTGCTGGAAGCTCGAGCCTCGTGCGCTCAAGCGGCGGCGGCGGCGAGCGCCCAGCAACGACGGCTGCGGTCTCACTACAACGACAACGACGGCTGCGGTCCCATCCGCTAGTTCATTTCGCAAGCGCTCCACATCGCCTCCGCTCAGCTCGAGTGGCGACGGGCGCCACTTTGGAAGCAACGGAAGTGGCTCTCCAACGGAAGTGGCTCTCCAACGGAAGTGGCTCTCCAACGGAAGTGGCTCTCCCCCGTCACCATTGGCGCCTCACCCAGCGCGACCGCCGCCGCCGCGAAAATTAAGAGGCGTCTCAGCGGCGTCGCGCGACGGCGTGCGCCCCCGCCTTCCGCCGCGCGTTCGTCGCGCTGCTCCGATGAGCGCCCTTCTTTTCGCGCGGAGGCGTTGTCAGCAAGCGCGCGGCGACACGCTGCCCGCGGCAGCTTCCTCGTTCTCGCCACTGGACACCAGCTGCGGGCGTCGGCCGGCGGGACAGACGCTGCTCCGGACCGGCGCGGTGCCCCCGCTCGTTTCAGCTGTCCGCTCGATTCAGCGGACAGCTCGGCGGCGGCGCGGTGCCGCCGCGTGCGCGGCTCTTGAGGGCACGCATTATTGACCCATCCCGGTGCTCTTGCGCAGCACTTTGAGCACAATCATCAGACCGCTCGCCGCCTCAATGATTTCCGGTGCGCTTTCTCAAAGCCGGTCATGTAGCTGCCCGTCTTGCGTCGCAGCACTATGCCACGAAACAGCTAGCAGCCACTCTGCGGTCGTCTGCTTCGACGCTGCGTTCGCCTTACACACCGGACGTATATGGGTCGAAGGCCTCTATCTCCCTCCCCCCCCCCGCTCCCTCTCAGTCTTCCTCTCTCTCTCTATCTCTCTCACCCAACAATTGAAATGCTTTCTTTCCGGCATCTGTAATGAAGGGACTTTTAATGTATTTATATTTTTATTTAATGTATTGTATTGTATTTATTTTATTTAATGTATTGTTTTAATTACGATTTCATTGATTTTTATTTATTTTCATTATTATTATTATTATCATTATTATTATTTAGTAATTACTTAATGCATTATTTATTTTATTTAATGTATTATTTTATATTTAATGTATTTTCTTTTTATATTTAATGTTTGGTATATATCTGTAATGAAGAGACTGGCAGCTTTCTGAATGGGCCATCGTCTGAGTAAGTTGCTATCAAATCTCCATCGAAGACCATTTCTCTCACAGTTGCGATCTACCAACCTCCTTCTGGCTACCTATCTTGTTTATAGTGGAGTTTCGGAATTCCCCGCTAAAATACTTGTGTTTGACCGGCCGTTATTAATTGAAAGAGACTTTAAAGCTCACATTCACAACCCTTGCAAGTCAGATCTATTCATTTCTTGGCTGTCTGGAGAACATCAGTTTGATCCAAAACGTTACTTATAAGACTCGACATCGGACATGAAATGCATTGGACATGAAACTTAGGAGCGCCCTCGGCGCGAACACCCCCCTACATTCTTTTCGTATGCCAAGTCGTGAGAATCCTTTAATCTACGAAAAACTTCAGAATGGGCTCTTTGTTAAGCCCAGGCTTGAACTCTGCTTTAATAAATCTGTCTGGTGGTGACGTCATCAATTTCAAAGACTTCCTCTGTGTCTACACCAGGTATCTTAGAAAAGCCAGGGCTGTTTTTCACTGGAAAACTGATGTACTGTCAGTCGGACGAATTTAATTTCTAAGAAAAAACAAATGTACAGGGCAGTCAGCAATATGCTTGCCAACTCCGAAAAGTCCTTAATATGCTTCACTGAATTCCCCCTTAATATGCTTCACTGAAAAACAAGGATCGTTCAAAGGTCTTTTAAATCGGCCGTCTTTAGACAGATACTTGTAGACAAAGCCTTGATTACCTGATGATGAAGCCTATGAAAACTATTAGCCAGTTTCCCTTTCGCCTTTCCTTCAAAGATCCTTGAAAATTTGCTGCGACGCAGCTTGTAGCACGCATTGCCTACAAAGCCCGCTACGGCTTGGCTCCTTCGTGCCTAGCTGAACTGCTGCATCAGTTTCAGCCTGTTCGCGCCCTCAGGTCCTGTGTGGACAATAAATTCGATGTTTCATTCCTCCGCTTAAAGACAGTTGGCGACAGAAGCTTTAGCTCTGCAGGTCCTAGACTGTGGAACTCGCTTCCACAATTCTTACGCAACGACATCTACTCTCCTACTGCCGGCTATGGCTCATCCTTTTCAGCGGTCCTGAGCTGCTACTTTCATGCTAATCACTACCTCAACTGCTCTCCTGACTCTGCTATGCTTCCCACTTTCTCTGTGTTGCTTGAGGCGAAGTCAGTTGACTACCGAATGTGTACCGAAAGCCGCTTAGGCTGTGAGTGCGCTATGCAAAACTCTCCTGCGTAACACCCACATGGTCTTTATGACTTTGTGGAGTTACAGACGGAGATACAATACATTACATTGTACCACATTACATCGAAAAGAATGAATTTCCAGGAAATTTCAGTCGGGTTCCAGCGGCAGAACACCGCTGAAGTCTCCTGTGTGTAACAAATGACATGCTATGCAGCAGCAATCGTAGAAATGTCACGTGCCATAGCACTGCTAGATCAATCGGCTGCCTTCGACACTATTTATCACGATATCTTCCTTGAACGATTAAGAACAACAATTGGTTTGGCAAACAAGACACTGGAGTGTTTCAAATCGCACTTTTCTGATAGCGTTAAATCAATGTCGTGTGGTCGTCAAGTGTAATCCACCAGACCAGATAGCTGCGGAGCTCCGACATTTCCGTTCATCTTCGGCCTTTTGATGATCTTCATTCATCAACGAATCACTGGAAAGCGTGACTTGGGCCCGTGGTTGGATCTGGTTTCACGTTAAAGCTTACGATACTCATCTCAATTTGTCACTTAAACGATCGGAATCTGCTGTAATGGGTGATACACTGAATACCTGCCTTGCAAACATTTAATCGCGGATGTCCACCGACTTCCCTAAATCAGATGACGATAAAACCAAACTGTTACTCGTACAACACCCCTAGCGTGTGTCTAGACTGGAAGACTTTTTCTCGTTTAATTGGTTATGCTGCTGGGCGACCGGAACAGTGTATATTCGGAATGTATTATGTACCTTTGAAAACTTCGTAAATTTCGAAAGTTTAATTATTTTGTCACTCACTTGTAGGTCCCTTCAATCTTTGGCTCTAGCCTACCTGTCAGATCTATTCCCCTACCACGTTAAGCACCGTACCGCATCCGCTTTTTGGAATCTAACTGTTTACCCATACCTCGTTCAAATCTCAAATCCTTTGGAGACCGTGCCTTTAGTTCGTATGCTCCCAAAGCTTGGAACTCACTGCCGACTTCCGTCACAGCAGCTCTTGGCTTTTCCACACTTAAAAGAAACTAAAACACACCTATTTAGGAAAGCATTTAGTAGGTCCCCGTGATTAATTCTCTACGTGCTTATGGTGCTGACCCGGTGCATGTCATTCCTAACCATGTTATTCGTGTTGTTTATTGAGCATGCTGCCACTAACATCTCGATCTTCCTTTCTGTGCAGCAAATGTAAAGGGCCTAGAAAGAGATTGAGTTATTTAAGGTGCTACATCAATTTTATAAAATTATTATTATAGTGTTAATAAACTGCCTACAATGTTTGCTACTGCGTCCAATGCCTATCTAAGATTACGGTGGCCACCCAGATTCTGAAAGTCAAACTGCCTACCAAGGTGGTTTGCAAAAACATCACCTAGCTCCCGTGTATTGTCTAGCGAGATTATTGCAATTCTATTTCGGCCAGACGACCGGAAGAATCCATTAAACCTCGGCAGCTGTTAATAATAGTACTACTAACACATCTGCATTTTGCTCTCAGAGAACTTAATCACTTTCTTGGCACTTTCAAGCGTAGGAACCCTATGACGTCCAGGTGGCGAAAGCCCCGACTAAACGTGCCTGAATTGCAGCCTGTAGAAACCAAGTGCTGTAATCTGTAATCACAATCAGCCATTTTTTCTCTGCTCTTTGAGCCGAGAAGTCAGTTTCGCTTTACAAAGTCCTTACGCATCCCTCAAAAAACGTAGCTATGCATGCAGGATTTCGCGGGTCCATGTGACACGTCCTTTACGTTTTTGTGCGCGCTGACACTGTACATTGCGCGGATAACCATATTTTCATGCTTAACTTGTGTATATCACCCCCTAACTATGTCATGCTTGTCGTCATGGAGCATGCCACCAATAATCATTCGATCGCGCTTCCTTTGCAGCAGATTTAAGGTGCCTAGAAAGATATTGAGTTTTCTGAGGGTGGTTTTCTAACGTATTAATATTGTTACGTAGAAATTAAAGTGCGATACTAAGTACAGCTGGATTAGACGTGCTGCGCCCAATCTTGACGATGCCGAGGGACCGCAGAAAAGCAGGTGCAACGCCATGGCCGCAGCTCAGCGTGGAGAAATTTAGCGTGCCATACATGGCCGCTTTCCGAGCCTGTTGCGATAATTACATAATTTGGCTTATTGTGTGCCACTTTTTGCACTGCTGAATTATTGAACTGCTTCTGTGCTGGTTCACCAGCTGATCTGCTTACATTTGATCGCACGCTGCTAATGGTGGCTGCTATGGGAGTAATATCCCTCGCAGCCTGCCTTATGAGGAACCAGGTCTTGGAAATATTTGATGCGTTGAAAATGATTACACTACCATATTGCATGTGCCGATGATTTATGATAACAGAGAAGACTACTAGTCTCCTTCATGCTTTCTACTTTTCGCTGACTCGCATTCACATTTTATTCCACTTTGGAAGGCTGGTCTTTCGCAGTATCAATGGGTTTACCTCATACTTCTCGCCGACCTGCACTGGCTACCAGTCAAGCAACGGATTGACTTCAAGGTTTTGTCGCTCACTTTTAGGTCACTTCATTTTTTGGCTCCAGCCTACCTCTCAGATATACTCCCCCACCAGGCCAAGCATCGCACCACCCGCTTTTCGGAATCCGACAGTCTACAAATACCTCGTACAAACCTCAAATCCTTTGGAGACCGTGCATTTATTTCGTATGCTCCCAAAGCCTAGAACTCCCTCCCAACTTGCGTCAGAACATCCCCTGACTTGACCACATTTAAAAATAACTTAAAAACACTCCTATTTAGGACAGCCTTTAGTGGGTTCTTGTGATTCGTCCTTGATGTGCTTATGCGTGCTGACACTGTGCATGCTGCCACTGACCACATTTGCATGCTGACCCTGTGCATGTCACCCCTAACCAGGTTATTCGTGTTGTTTGTTTATCAAGCATGATATTACTCACTATTCAATTGCATTTCCCCTTGCAGCAAATGTAAAGCGCCTAGAAATAGATTGAGTTCTCTGAGGGCGCTTTATCAAGTGCATTATTATTATTAATATCGTTACCTAGGATTTTCTTCAGTGGTTCCATGTAGATTGGAACTTATTAAATGCAATCCCTTGATGTTTGTGCACTTGCATGCCAACCGACTTCATGCGGCAACAACATTGACACTACGTTTGCTGAGTCAACATGTCATAAAATAAAATATGGCTATTTCGATGCACAGGCATGTAATGGGTCACCGTGTTTCCAAAGTCTGCCTACTGAATGCAAAGCCTGTAACTCAAACTAAAAATCATAATAACGTCTCCTGACATGACGGCATTTAAAAAGAAGCTTAAAACGCACATGCTTATTAATTAACAAAATAAAAATAAATATAATTCATTTGCATAGCTCCCCGAGAGAACTTAATATTTATTCAGGCGCTACACATACGCCTCAGGACTCGAGCCCACGACATCAGACAGACCTTGGTCGGCGGGGGGGGGGGGGGGGAGCACCTTAACCGCTAGACCAATCCAGCTACAGCATTTTGTTGGTCTTTGTGATTCGTCCTTCATGTGCATGCACTTGCTTACGCAAAGCCTGATGCTTGCGGTTATTACCACCAAACATTTGGCAATTCCTTATATGCAGCATCTGTAAAGTGCCTAGAGAGATTCTCAGTTCTCTGAGGGTGCTATACAAATGTATTCTTCATGTATGCTCATCTAAAAGACCTGCCAGATTTTTCCATCCAGCCAATGACACAGAATGCATGCACCTGCATGCAAGGCACACCTGATAGGAAAGGTGGAACGATGCCCGAGAAGGACATGGTAAGTCGCAGATGCAGTTGCTCGAGGAGTGGTGCGTGGAAGTTAGCTCCTCTTTGTAATGTGTGCACTAGTCTCGTCGTACTGTGATGGGCATCGTTTCACTTATCTACTGCGATAGGGCTGAAGTTGAAGCCGTTTACCTACCTCCAGCCGACTGTATTTTTGGACAATCTGAACATAAGAAAAGCCTTTCAAAAGGTTTCAGAAGACGATTGAAGCGCCAGCTCTAATTGCTCGATGCTTTAATGGCTGTCGCTAATCACGTTTAAGATAAGACTGGAGCGTTACCCTGTACCACAAATGATGCTAGGATTTTGTGTTATCCTAGCAAAGAACCGCTTTTATTTAATAAGGGGGCCAGTGAAATGTGTGCATACTGATGCCGTTAGATTGCAAAAAAAGTGCTTGAGATTTATATCAATCCCTGAATTGCAAAAAATTTGCGGAAAAAATAATTCATAATCTAAATACTTTTGGACATTGAAAATAGCCCAGTTCACGATATAATTCGTTCAGCTGTGCTTTGAGCTTCCAACGAGTCGACTGTGCTCAAGGATTCGAGCTAGACAACTGCACCTGGACTTGGAGCTTGGGCTGCACTTTAGACTTTCCACCAGCGAGTTGTAGGCTCTCCCCGGCTCTTTGCGAACTTACACTTTCCTGCTTAGCTAGGCAATAGACCGATCCACTTTATGGAAATGGACAAGCTCTATTAAGGTGTGTCGCCCTTTATCGCCACCGCGTTCTGCTTCAATCGACACGGCCGCCAGCAGCGGCGCAGCACCGCCCGGCGCGCTTCAAGGCGCCAGCGTGCATTTCGCGTCCGGACTGGACTGGCAACCGATGCGCGCGCAGGACCTGCGGCAAAATGGCGCGGCGCCAGATCCGCTGGAGCGCGCTCGCAGCGACGCGAACTGCAGCTGGTGCCCTCTAGCGTTGCCGTTTAGACGAACTTCCGTCGTACAATAGCAGCTGTGGGAGCAGCTAAATGCGGACGACGGGTCGTCTCGCTCCGTCGCGCTCCCCCAGGGTAAATGGCAGCTCGCACATGCGCGGCGGCGGCGAAGCTGCCGCAGCGCTGCAATGTCGCGCGCGCGCGCATTATCGCTCGCACGACCCGCTCGCTCGCCCAGCGGCTATCGATCGCCGCTGGGCGAGCGATAGCCGCCTCCGTCGCACCGCGGTGGCAGCAGCAGCCGACGACGACGAATGCTTCGCCCACTTTCGTCGTGAAGAGAGGCCGTTGAGAGAGGCCGTTCGCGCTCCTTCGCGCACGGCCTCTCGGTCGGGCGCCGCGCGGCCGCCGCCAGAGGCTGCGCCGGCCGAGCGGCGGCGGTGACTTCGCTTCGAGGCCGCCGCCGCCGCCGCGCGGCGAGGGACCGCTCGAGCGCGAGCCGCTGTGACGACGTCGCCCGAGCCGATGCGTCGCTCTCAATTCCAGCGACGACTTGACGAAACCTGCCGACGGCGTCGACGCGAAAGCTTCGACCTGTGTCCCGCCGGCCGCCGAGTCTCCCCCGTCGCAACGTCGATGGAAAAGCAAGCAAGCACGCACGCACGCACACGTGCGCTTGTTTCTACTTGTTATAAATGCATACTTTCTTTTTTTGTTCTGCTGTTCTTCGGTCATCAGCAGCGTCTGCCATCCTTTGGTCTAGCGTGACCATGATGGCACACTAGGTAAGGCGGTTGCTTTCACGACCTAGGTCCCGAGGTCGTGGGTTCGATTCCTGAGGTGGGCGATCCTGTATCGCCACTGCAAGCGGTGGGGATAGCCGTAAAGGCACTTCTGTTGCTATATAAAAGAGGCTGTTTAATCAGCTAGGATTTTATAGCACCCTACTAAAATGGCTGCTAGGCCACGTCTATGCAGCAAGGGACTGCAGCGAGAGAGGTCTAGCCTGCAGGTTCTGCCTCTCGCGCGAGACGCAGTAGCGAGTCCGGTACAAATGGGTTTAGCAGGTCAAGGCTGCTGTGTCGCTCCAGCGCACCGCGGGCAACTCGTCTCAGACGCCGCCTGCGACGCAGGCCGCATGGCTGGTACCAGGAGCACTGACCCTGCGAAGCAGAGCTAGCGCAGCAAAGGAGCGGCTGCAACGTATCTCCGTCTATAGCTCCACAAAGTCACAAAGACCACGTGGGTGCTACGCAGGAGAGTTTCGCTTAGCTCACTCGCAGCCTAAGCGGCTTTCGGTACGCATTCGGTAGCCAACAGACTTCGTCTCACGCAACAAAGACGACAGCAGAACGCAGCAACAACCACCTGCGTCGTGCGCCCCTCTCCGATAGGCCCGCTTTCCGTGGATATAGAGGGAATCGCAAGCTACCGCCGCGAGCGCGTCCGTGCGTTCGCCGCTCCAACTTCAGGCGGTGCCCGAACCCGTTCGCGTCGCCCGAGGCCGCGCTCATTAGCGGCTTCAACGATCCGCGCCACGCGTCATCGGAGCGCGCCGCGACGCGCCGCCGGTCTGCGCCATTTCCGAAACGGCCCGCGCTCCCCGAATTGAGGTGCCAATGAAAGGCGGCGTGGGACACGCCGCAGACTAAGTCGCCCGCGAACCGCGTTGGGCGTCCCCGAGAACGGCGGCTGTCTCGGTTATCGCAGCTCGGCATCTCCGTCGCCTGGATCCTCTCTCTCTCCCTTTTCGGCGGAGCCGCTGGCGGAGCCGACGTCTTCGAGAGAGCTTCCGCTGGGGCGAGCGCGAAAGCAACCCAAGCGCACCGTTCTTAATACCGCTGTAGCGAGCCATTTGGACTCACGAGAGCGACACCTAGACCGATTTGGCCGATTCGAAACGACGTCCACTGTTCGGAGTCAGCGAGCGGCCGACAGACCGGAAAACTTTTCGCGAAAGAGTCGCTAGCGACGCCTCAGAGTTCCGCGCCCGCGTCCTTCCGGCATTGCACGGAGGCCAGCGAAAGAGTGCACGCGACGTGGACGCGTTCGCCAGCGAAAGCCAGCGAAAGCGACTGACGCAATACTTCATCGATTGCGAATCTCTGCCGTCTCGTCGGGGTATTTTAATAGCGACAGCGACGCGAGGAACGGCATGCATTTGCTACGCTCCCCTCCTCCTCCTCCTCCTCCTCCTCCTCCTCCTCCTCCTCCTCCTCCTCCTCCTCCTCGTCGTGCGACGACTTGCTCAGATGGCTCAGGTCAGGCTTCGCGTCGTGGCGGCTTCACGCCGCGAGTAGAGACAATCAACTCGAGAGAAAAGCAGACGAGCAGCTGTGTCGCTCCCGAAAAGCGTCAGCAAGCGATGCAAGAATATGTCGGAGTATTTCAAGACGTCGCAGAAGCAGGAGAAACTTCATCGTCGGGCATCACACGACTGTGAGCTGGCAATAGTCACATCCCTCTTAGCACCGGCACGCAATCTACAACTATGTCGCGGATAAGCAAAGCACCTTAGCCAGAATCAGTGAAGCTACCCACTTAACCAGAGTCAGAGAAGCTGCAAATAAAAGATGCAGTTTGTACATCAACAAGTTATGCAGCGAGTTTCAAACACTAAGGGCTCCTCGCGGGAAATAACTGACACCAGACGAATGATATATTCTTTAGCGACATATTCTTTATTTATATATTATTTATTTCTTATCTTCGATCAAAGCTCAGGTGCCAGACATATGCCAGGCTCATGTGCAGCTTCTGCGTACCATCGAAAACTCGAGCGTCGCTCCTTGTCCGCTACCTCGCTATCAAGTTTGCTGCACCCATGCACGCATTGTGCCGTTGACGGATTCGATGCAGTCAGCAGATTGCCGCCAATGCCCAGAGCGAGCGGACGCGCTACGTCACGTGCTGCTGCTGCGCCACCACTTCGGTCCCGCGAGGCCGACGGTAAAAGCTAGGCGTGACTCGACACTCGAAGGTTCGGCTGGCCTCCTGCCACATCGCGTGCAACGGCTAGCTGCCAAGCATGCGTGCGTCGAGACTGGAAACGGTCTGCTACGGCATGACCTATTCGTCGACGACTGGACCACGGCCGCTGCTGTAGGCTGCGCCATCCCGGTTGATATCTACGAGGACGACCTCGAGAAAGCTACAGAGTGCCAAATCAAAAACTAAGCGGATTCGCGGACTGCGTCCTGGGGGCATGGGTGGAGAACAGCAGTTGAGCTGTTTTCAGTTGTGGGCGCTCGTGGACAGCAGTTCCCAGAGAATGAAAGCTTACTCGATGATCTTTTCACGCCCCGTGTACACGTGCCGCTGCCTCGGCGGCATTCAGCCACTGGTTAGCCAATCAGGTTGGGCCGTATCGTGACGCTTCGAGCGTCCGTCGATAGCGTTCCCCCCGGCTGCTGCTGCCGCACTAGCCAGCAACTGTTTAGGCCTTAGTCCGTTAGTTAGTTTAGTTCGTTTAGGCTGGTTCTTTGAGCTCGAGCGGCGCTCGGATTCGTAGAGCAGCGGCTGGCAGACTCGGCTACGGAGATGCGGAGACTCGGCTACGGAGGGCGCGCGCGCCATTTTCAAACGTCCGCAATTGAGTCGGGCGGCGAGGCGGAACGCAAATGGCACCAGGGTGGCTAATCGAGCGCTAAGCGGCGGAGCGTACGACCGCTTCCGGTTCGTCCGCTTCGCTGGGGCCTCGCCCGGCGCAGCGCTTTGCCGACTTCCTGCACACGCTTGCTGCGCGAGCGTGCACCGCCGCGCCCTCACGCGTTACAGCCATCCGGCGCCTTCACGCTGCGTTAGACGGCACAGTCTTTTGGGCACGCACTCGGACGCGCGCCGTCTCCCGGCGGACGCCTAGCCGACGGCGTCTCGCCGAATTGACCGCGCGGCGGCCAGCGACGAGCGACGGCTCTCTCGCTAGCTCGCGCTAGCCCAGCTGCCAACGCTTGCCGAGTTCACTCGCGAAACGGCCGCTGCGGCGCTCGCGAGCGAGGAGGTGCAGAGCGGAGCAGCCGTCGCCTCCCGCCGAGTCGGGCAAAGAGAGGCGCGCGGCGGTCCTCTTGCTGCCGGCAATGCTCGGGACGGCGCTCCTCCGGCGTGGCTGCTCGGGCGCGACGAAGCGTGCAGCGCGTCCCGCCCACCGTTTCGATCGATTCGGAGCGAGTGCGCGCACTGCTCGTCACCGGTCGAAACGCGCTCGCTCTGCGCGGCTCGGCGGCGCGGCGACGCGCAGGGTGCCATTTTACGGCTGGCGCTAGGCGGCGGCGGCGGCGCGAGGCTGGAACTTCCGGCCGGACATCGGCCAGCCGTCTGAAGGCGTGGGCGGAGGAGATCCACTCGGGAGGAGGCGATCCGCGCCATCTTAGGCCGAGCGCGCGCCTCGCTCTGCCAGCTTCGAACTCGCGGCGTGAAAAGATGGCTAGACTCATTGGCCGCAGCTCTGGCTGTAATTTCGCACCGCTCCTCGTCTGATCTTACTCTGTGGCTGAGCTGCTGTGGTTGAGCACTGCTGAGAGGGGAGCAAGCGAGTCACGTGGGGAGAGAGAGTGACGGAAGGGGATGAGAGGAGAGGATGGTTAGTAGCAGCATGCACTGTGTCAGCACGTAAAGGAAGAATCACGCGGACCCACTAAATGATGCAATAAATAGATGCGTTTAGTTTTATTTATTTTATTATTATCACCCAACATTTGGCAATGCTTTCTGCACAGCATCTGTAAAGTGCTTAGAAAGAAATTCAGTTCTCTGTGGGCCCTATACTAACGTTATTATTATTATCATTGCTTAATGGTCTTTCATCCTAAGGATATCACAGAAGCAATAACTAGAATTAATGGCGAGCTTGATCCTATTCTTAGACAAGGATGCAAAAGCCAAGAGAAGGATAACCGCGATCGCTGGCTAGTAGGACCCCTAGTTGGTAATGCGGAATGAATCATGCACAAGTTTTACAGACACATTGGGATCTCTTAAGGTGGAAAATTAATGTCTAATTATCATCAGACCGTTTAATCTTAAATATGACTGAGTGAGTAAAGTGGAAAGTGAGAGAGCTAATGCGTAAACACAAGTCGTCAGCGTCACGCTTTCCCGAGTCGCTGTGATATATATGTTACTGCTGCAACGGTCCAGCTAATTTATACATCAGGTCAAAACTACCTGGGGCAGTAATCTGCTTATTTTTGTAAGTAGCTATAGCAACAGCTCTCGTAGTTGAATATGAATATTTATGTGTTCATAATTAAGTGTGTTTGATAGTTTTATTCTTATAGCAGATAGACTAAGCCAAATTTTGAATAATTGTTTTCATTTTTCCTTCCTGAAACATAAAAAGCAACTTCAAAATTACCCATCACCGGGCCTAGCTCGACCGGGCTAGAATAGTTAAGGTAAATAGGGAGAGGAGGCAAAGAAGAAGGGGATAGCGAAATAGAAACTTGAAGAAAAAAGATGCAGTGGGAGACATTTGAGACGAGAAGGAGAGAAAAAAAGAAAGGAGCAACCGTGAGAGCGAGAGAAGACTCGCACAGGCCGATCAAAGTTATTTAGTGACTAACATCAGGGTGCGATATAAATAAATAAATATATTTAAATATATATATATATATATAATAAATATAAATATATAGGCTGTTATTAATATATTACTCGTTTACGCAGATTAAATCGCTAATCTCAGTTTGGACTAGCCTACATTTATTATCGTTCGATCAGAAGCTTCCAGTCCCAGCTAGCCTGTTTTCTCCTTAAAAGACGTCATATTTTTGAGCTAACTTCAGTCGGAAAAGTCGAATAGTGGTGCAGTGAAAATATCGTACAACTATGAAACCGGTAGTTCCTATCTTCATTATACTTCTCGCTGGTTTCGCCCAGCGGGCAAGGTGCTTGCCCCGACCAAGGTCAAGGTTTGGCCAAGGTCGGGGGCTCGATTCCCTTGGCATATGTGACGCGCCTAGATAGTGATTAAGTTTTTTTAGGGCGCATACAAGTGAATGATATTTTTTGTTTTCATAGCCACATCAGATATTTCTGTAGCTAATAATTACGTCAGGCCAACCACCGTACCACCACCTCTTTAGCGGTTCACCCAAAGTCCACCGCTTCATTCTATTTACAAGCTGGGAGATGTGAGAGTAGCTAGTTGCAGAATTTGGCACGACACGCACAAATACATGGACCTTGCTTGGATGTTGAATCCCTGTCTGAGCAAGCCCATATGTTTGAAATTATAAATAGCTGAAATAAGCAATACCGTACTGTGAAGTGGATAAGCTCATGTAGCGACAAGTCACTGTTGAATATGCCAGTTCCACAGTCTAGGACCTGCAGAGCTAAAGCTTCTGTCGCCAACGGTCTTTAAGCGGAGGAATGAAACAGCTAATTTATTGTCCACACAGGACCCGAGGGCGCGAGGAGGCTGAAATTGGAGCAGCAGTTCAGCTAGGTACGAAGGAGCTAAGCCGTGGCGGGCCTTGTGGGTCAGCGTAAGAACTTGGCTCTGTATCTGCTGCTCAACCGGCATCCATCCTAGATCTTTTAGCAAAGGAGACACGTGCTCAGAGCTCTGGGACTTGAACACTAGTCTTGCAGCCTATTTATAGTCAGCTGCAGTGTCCTAGTTGTTTTCTTCGGTAGCCCAGCCAAAAGGGATTTACAACAATCAAGCCGAAACAAAGCTAAGGAGCTAGTTCAATTTTTTGCAAGCCACTGTGGAAGACAGCTCCTAATCTTGGACAGGGGTCGGACGTGATGGCTAGCAGTAGAAGCAGCCTTCTGAATAAAGCTTTTCAAATTGATGCAGCTTTTGAAAACGACACCTAAATTTCGAGCACGTGGTGATGGTCGCACAAAAGCTTTACCTATTAAGTAGAGCAAAGCCTTTAAATCCAGCCACACGCTTACGGTGTCCTATGAGCAGCAGTTCGGTTTATCGTCATTTACTTTCAAGAAGTTTTCCGTCATCCAGGATCGAACATCGGCAAGGCAAGCAGTCAGTTTATCAGTTGCTGCAGCAGACTCCGACGGTTTGAATGATAAATACAGCTGAGTATCGTCAGTTATAAGTGATATCCTAGTCAATGGGCTTTTACCACTTTTCCCAGTGGTTGAGTATAAATGAAGAACAGCAAGGGACCGAGTACAGACCCTTGAGTGACTCCACAGGTGACCCGTCTCGTGTGTGAGACCTGACCCCCACACGACACGGATTGAACACGATCAGACAACTATGATTTAAACCACGCCAGTGCTTCGTCTGCCGGACCGATCGTTGTTCTCAGTCGCTCAAGCAGAACTTCGTGATCAATGTTGTCGAAGGCAGCAGACAGATCTAGCAGAGCTAGGGCAGTGACATTCCCGTCGTCGTTGCCACGTAGAATGTCATTGTCAACACGGAGGAGAGCAGTTTCAGTAGAGTTCTGCCTCTTGAACCCTGATTGAAATGTTTCTGACATTCCGTTATTTTTAATATGTTCAACCAGCTGCTTAGCAACAATTTTTTCAAGAATCTCTGATAAGAATGGAAGAAGGGAAGCTGAGCGATAGTTTGCAAAGACCTCTGTATCGAATCTAGGCTTTTTAAGTGCGGGTCTAACGATTGCCGATTTGAAGGACTTAGGGACGACCCCCTTTCCCAAAGACGCATTAAAAATCTCAGTTATGGCAGGGCTAAGTTGGTCTGCCAGTGAAGACCACAGAGATGATGATATATGGTCTTCCGGAGACGAGCCCCTTTTGCTAGACCTCATTAAGGTAGCCACATTGCACGCAGAAACCTCGGAAAACCTTTTAAGGAAGATCGCAGGCAGTGATTCTGAAATTCCTTCAGTCGGAGGGGGCTTTATTGAGGCACGAATGTGCACAATTTTTTCAGTAAAGAAGGCTGAAAAATTTTCGGCTGAGCCGTTAATATCTTAAAAGTCAGACCTCTCAGCATTGGCCAGTAAATGGTTTACTGCAATTCAGCTTTCGGGTAAAAAAAGAAGCCCTTGCTTTTTTTAACCTACCGGGTGTAAACTCGAAGGAAGTCTTTGAAATTGACTAGATCTGCATCAGACCCCGATTTCTTGAAACGGCGTTCAAGCCTGCGCTTAACCTGGCGCATCTTTAGGAGTTTTTTTGTAAATTGGAAAGAGTCTCTACTACTTTGTACACGGATAGAATGAACTGGAGCTTGCTTGTCAAGAGTACTCCTCAGTGTTATGTTCACTGCGTTAGTGAGGATATCGAGGCTGCCGGTCGAGTCTGAATGTAGAACAAGAAAACCTGCACCACAAGCAGATTTCAAAAATGCTGTCAATTTCAATGCTTTTTAAGTTATGTCGCTTGAAAAGTTCGACATTACCCTGTGCGTACAAGGGAGCAGGAACAGTAAACGAGACCGAACAATGAACTGAGAGCGTCAGTCATGGACTCACTACGATTCTCCTGTAATACTTCTTCTGGTACGATAAACCAAGTAAAGGCTTGGCAAATCTCGCTCATTTGTTTTTCGAGTAAAAACAATAAAATTCACTTGTAAACCATCCTAGCAGAATGCAATCTCTATCCATATGCTTCACATATGCCGCCGGGCTTAGCCCACCACCGTGGTAAATGAAATGCATTCGTCTTTTCCCCGGTCATAAAAGGCGAGCACCTTGACCTCCGGGCCAAACACGGGCGATGATTAACCGCCGTAATAACTGAAGCTAAGCAATTTGAAGACTCTGTTTACTGTTCAATATTCCACTGGGATTACTATAGCGTTTTATAGTTAGAAATGCGTTGCTTCGTCCTCGAAAGCTGAACGCTGTAACCACAAGCAGTAACCACAAGTCAGACGAGTTCAATCGTTGTGACTTGCTCACATTGGGAAAATATGGCGGCGACACCGTGAGACAGCCGAGCATTCATCTACGCCTTGTCGAGCCCAGTGCGTGGCCTTAGAGAGACGTCCTATCGCCTATTGCTCGAGATGTTCTTCAAATAGTTCTCGACGGTCATCCGTATTTTGTCTTCCTTATGTAGGAAATAGGTCGAGTGTGGCTAGCTTATGTGCATACATATAATTCATTTGTACAGCGCCCTAAGAGCGTCACAGAGTCCATGTGATTCGTCCTTTACGTGCCTATGCGTGCTGACACTGTGCATGCTGCCACTGATCACATTTGCATGTTGACCTTGTGCATGTCACCCCTAACCATTTTATACTTATTGCCATTGAGCATGCTACCTCTAACCATTCAATCGTGCTTCCTTCGGAGCAAGTGTAAAGTGCCTATAAAGAGATTAAGTGCTCCGAGGGCGCTTTACTAAATGTATCAATAATATTATTATTCTTAATGATTGCCTTGCTCTCACTGTTACGGAGCGGCTTACTTTCTCTGCTCCAGAATTCGCGGCGTGAGCTACCCGGAGTTCAAACTGTGAGCTACGGCTGACGCCGCTCCGCCTAGGGTCCGCCGCCGAGGCTCTGAGCATCGCGGGCAATCTCCGCCGTCTACATCGCGTTGCCTCCTCCGCTGCCACTACTGAGTACTCGGGGTGTGCTAGCGCGCACACGCTGAAACGGCAGCGGTGGCAGCGAGCTACATCGGCCATATTGCGACCGATATTCATGGTTCGCGGTTTCTCAGTTGTAAAGGCGAGGAGCCGACTATGCGATAGTCAATGGCCAAGGCTGCATAAAAGTCAGCTTCATGAGATTGGCAGCTGGTTGCGCTACTGAAGTCGGCATTGACTGTTGCATTGGGCGTTTGAACTAGCAACACTTTACGGCGTTTGAACTAGCAACACTTTACGTTTTGGCGAAAACGCAGGCGACTCAAGAATATGCTCAATGACATCTAAGAATAAAAGCGGCGCGCACGCAGCGTGCACTGCTTATTAAGAGTTTAAGAGTGGCAGGCTGTGCCACTCTTGAAAATACCACAGAGCAAGGCTTCACTTCTGCCGTGAAACTCAGTCGCATAAGCTTCCTGCGCCGGTAGGTCAGTGTAGGTCAGTGAGAGTTCACAGGTCAGTGAGAGTTCACAGGTCAGCGAGAGTTAACAGCAGGTAAGCAAGTTCAGAGTGCTTCTCGCGTCTCTCGTATATTGGCCGAGCGTGGACAGTCGCCGCAGCCTAGCGACTGAACCGTGCACCGATCCAAAACCTGGGGGTTTTCGGTCAGACTCGACCTGTCCGTCAGGATTTTCTTCCTCACTCAGCTCCACCTGGATTTGCTAGCCTGCTTGCAACTTGCAAGTAGAATTATGCGTGTCAGTTCTTACAAGTCATCCTGCAGCTACAGTAAAATACTTTCAGTTGGTGCCAAATTCAGCAGCTCGGCCTCTAACCAAATTCCAACCCTTTTGAGGCCCTACATCCAATCGCTATCAGAGCTGGGAACTCGCCTCCGATTTGCATCGTACAGTCCCCTGACTCGACACACTTACTTAAAAAGGAAAGTTGCCAAATCTTTATAATAATAATAATAATAATGCACTTGATAAAGAACCCTCGGAGAACTCATTCTCTCTATAGGTGGTTTACATTTGCTGCAAAGAGAAATGCAATTGAATGGTAAGTAAAATCATGCTTGAAAAACAAACAAAATGTATAACATGGTGAGGGTGACATGCACAGTGTCAGCACCCATAAGCACATGAAGGACGAATCACAGGAACCCACTAAATGCTGTCCTAAATAGGTGTATTTAGGTTCTTTTTAAATATGGTCAGGTCAGGTGATGTTCTGACGCAGGTCGGGAGGGAGTTCCAGGCTTTGGGAGCATACGAAATAAATGTACGGTCTCCAAAAGATTTCAGGTTTGTACGAGGTATTTGTAGACTGTTGGATTCCAAAAAGCGGGTGGTACGATGCTTGGCCTGATGGGGAAGTAGATCTGAGAGATAGGCTGGAGCCAAAGAATGAAGTGACCAAAAAGTGAGCGACAAAATCTTGAAGTCAATCCGTTGCTTGACTGGTAGCCAGTGCAGGTCGGCGAGAAGTGGTGTATTGTGGCAACTGCGACGCTCACGACAGACAAGCCTAGCTGCGGAGTTTTGCACCAGCTGCAATCGCCTGGTGCCTCGTTCCGATAGGCCAGTAAGCAGTGAGTTGATGTCGAAACGAGATGTCACGAATGCATGGAACCAACCTGGACGTGGTATGTTTATCTAAACAAGCCCAAATTTTAGCAATGCTGTGAAGCTGAAAATAGGCAGCTTTGACTGTGGAGCTGATATGGTCGTCTAACGAGAGGTCGCGTTGGAATATGACACTTAGATTTCGAGCTGAGTCAACTGGAGATATGCTGGCAGAGCCAATTTTGAGAGTCAGCCTTTCCAATCTCTGAATCACACTGGGTTTGCCCATAACTAGTAAATTAGTTTTATCATCGTTCAGTTTTAGAAAATTTGCTGCCATCCATGTGCAGATAAAAATAATAATAATAATAATAATGCACTTGATAAAGCGCCCTCAGAAAACTTATTCTCTTTCTAGGCGCTTTACATTTGCTGCAAAGGGAAATGCAATTAGATGGTAAGTAAAATCATGCTTGAAAAACGAACAAAATGAATAATATGGTTAGGGGTGACATGCACAGGGTCAGCATGCAAATGTGGGTAGTGGATGTCATCAATACATGCAGCAAGTGAGTTGAGAGAATTTGAGGTGCTCGAAGGCTGTGAGAGATCAAAGCAAAGGTACAACTGAGTGTCATCTGCATAGAAGTAAAAGCCTAGATTGCGCTTGGAAATCACATCAGCAAGAGGGAGAGTATAAACCGTGAAAAGAACCGGACCTAGCACGGAGCCCTGAGGTACTCCATATTTCAGAGGTACCTCGGATGATCTTTGTCCATTCACGTCAATACTCTGGAGTCTCCCACTGAGATAGGATCTGAACCACTGCAGAGCAGTGCCAGTGATGCCCAGGCGAGATGAGAGGCGCTCTAGAAGAACTTTGTGATCGATGGTATTAAAAGCTGCCGAAAGAACGAGCAAAACAAGCAGAGACACTCTACCCATGTCTGCATTCCTAAGTAGGTCGTTGTATACCCTAAGCAATGCTGACTCTGTGGAGTGATTAGCTCTAAAGCCAGACTGAAACTTACTAGCAAGGTGTGAGGTTTCGATATATGAGTTCAGCTGGTCCGCCATGACCCGTTCCAGTGTCTTCGATAGGAATGGTAGATGAAGACTGGATCTTTCATCCTAGCAGCATCCGCGCCCACCGTTTGCCCTGCTCTGTGCTGTACTCGCATCTGAGCGTTTTGTGCACGTGCTGATATGATCAATTGCACCACTAGTCAGTTAGCTTGCTCCAATTCCAGAGTATTTACAGCCCACAACAGTTATTTAGTTCTCTTGGGGCGCTAAGCAGCTTTATGTTGTAGATTAATGTTACTAATGCGAGCACAGCATAAAAGAGCTACGAAGCGAGGAATTATATATATATATATATATATATATATATATATATTTATTTATTTATTTATTTATTTATTTATTTATTTATTTATTTATTTATTTATTTATTTATTTATTTATTTATTTATTTATTTATTTATTTATTTATTTATTTATTTATTTATTTATATATTTATATATAATTCTATGGAAGGCCGGTTTAAATATATGTTCATAATTAGAGTATTTTATTAGCAAAAAATATATGCACAGTAATACTCACATCACTTTATATCTTTCGAATATATTTTAAAATGGTACAGCTACATAGAAAATGTCAATATAGCCTTATAACGTTTGCATCTCTTAATTAGATGGTCAGGTTGTTCGCGATTCCTTGAAGGTAATCTCTAACTGGAATTATTCCGAGGTAGGTCGTTGATGCTTAGCGCTTAAGCACTTTGGTCCCATGAATAACTGCGGTACATTGCAATACATCTGCCATTTCCATAATTATATTCAGGACACGGCATTTTCAATTGAAAGCTATACTTAATGCTTTTACGGGCTTTCCAACTAAAGGTATGTGATTACGCTTGTACGATCTCGTGCTATTGCCTCAAATGGCCCAGGTCAGTAAGCATATTTGCATATTCGAAAGGCGATATAGCTATGCATCACACAACTGTAGTTTTAATTCATCTTATAGAAAATTATTCTCCCTCAAAATTTAGTGTAATTACCCGTCCTTGTTCTAATGCGATGGCCTTCAACGACACGGGCCACCGTGAAATTTGAACTGCTACAAACTGCAATTTCCACAAACTACTTCGTACAACTTCTGTTTCGACTGTCCGTTACATTAAAAAGTGTTCCGAGTTTACCAGCCAAATTGTATGGCATAACATGTGGAATTTCAATTACCTTTCTTGAACTATTACCTCGAATAACCTGGATCAGCCAGCCTCCCAATGTAATGAGATTGCGATACATATGCTATTTTCCACAGTAAACGTTGAGCGATTTTGGTTTAATTTCACATTATAGCAAACGGCACTTCGAGTTTCCCGACTAAATTCCATAATATAGCTCATGCAAGTTCTCGTTCAATTGCCTCCAATGTCCCTGCCCGCCTTTTCGAATTTTCGAACTGCGACGCTGCCACTATTCTAACAATAAGCGTCGTCGAACTGCGGCCTTAATTGCTTATAATGGAAAACTGCGCTCCGACCGGGTTTGCCCACCAAATTTTATGAGATTGCACCAAGCGTTATATTGCTATGGCCACCGACGGCCCAGGCAATTGGGGACTATAGCATTAGAACACGCCCACCAAATGTCATGAAATTAGGTGGGTAGATCGGAAGCCCCCATCTATGATTTGGCACCAAAATCATAGTTTTAAAACACCTATTGTGAAACTGGCAGCTATCGCCATTGGACTATGCAGGGACGTTTGTTGGTCCAAAGTATTGGAAGCCATAGCACGAGATTGCCGATGCGCTATGCCATTAAATAGGTTGGTGAACCCAGAAAATGATTTTCTGTAAATTCTCATCAAAACCGCAGTTGTGGAACGCTTATTGTTGAAATAGTAGCTGCGTCGCTGTTCGGATATGTAGGGAAGATGGCTGTCCCGGGCTATTGAAGGTCATGGCATGAGATCGTGCAAGCGCAATTGTACGAAACTTGGTGGGTTCAACTGCTTTATTTCTCGCTCTAACCAGCAATAATAACCGCAATTTCGCGAGGCTTTTTGTTAAAATGGCAGCTGCTTCGGAGTTGGACTACTTTGAGCTGCCATTTGGACCGGCCCATCAGAGGCCATAGCCTGAGAACGCGCAACAGAAACCCAGCGAAATTTTCTAAATAAAATTGGCATACTGTTCTCTATAATTCTATAATTTTGAATCAAAACCGCAGTTTCGCGAAATTCTATGTAGAAACGGCAGCTGTGTCCCAATTTGAATGTGTAAATAGTCTGGCTGACCAGGCCACTCGATGCCATAGCTAGAAAATGTGCAAGAGCAATTGCATGAAACTTGGTGGCAAAACTCATAGTACCATTCTGCACGATGTACAATTTTGAATTAAACCCGCAGTGTTCTGGCATTTATAGTGGAACTGGCAGTTGTATAGCAGTTATTCGCGGGACCCAAACAACTACATAGTTGCATATTAAACCTTGGCTTAGCACGTCAACCTTTTAGCTACCAGCCAATGTATTTGCTTTCATAGTATTTGATTAAAGGTGCAATTATAGGAGGGAAGTCATCGGCCAATTCGTTGTAGCAGGAACATTTGCTACTAGAACGAAGCTTAGAGCTTAAATATTTAGACAGACATTCACAGATTTTCGTCGTCACTGTGTTCCGCTGCAACATTAAAACTTTGAGTCTTGAGCAAAAGAATCTGTCTGAGATCAGACAAGCGTTCAACTAGCTGTGCTCCAGGAAAGACAGATGAACATGCATTCTGATCGGCTTTCTCAAGATCTGACGCGATATTGGTCGAAAACAGAGTTTTCCTTTTTAATGCATGCCGAAACTGGACCTCCTAGTATTACTTCCACACCAGATGTACAGTGCAATATTGTTTTCTTTTTTGTATAATAGTAATTACTTGAAGAAAAAAGAGCTTAAATCAATTAATCAAAATACTTAAAAAGCAATTAGCATATGTGTACGCTTTTTTCGTGTGCGCTTTTTTCCGGGCTGCTAACATCGCGCGCTTTTGTCCTGCGAACTTTTTCGCGGCGCCCAGTATCCTAGCGCTTCACGTACGCCGCAGGCTCAAGCCATGCATTCGGGTGGCCGCGCTAGCCAACGCTCTCCGTAGCAGCCGACGGCTTGGCTGGCGCCGCCGCCGCCGCATGACATTTGCTCTCGGACAGAAATAACGCAGCAGTAAATTAAGCGGCTGCTATCCGGTGAAGGATGCGAACTGCGCGCACTGCAATGGCACGAAAAATTTACGATTTATTTCCGCCGCCCAAGCACGAGGGCAGCCACAATCAGTTGCTATCAAAGGACGAGCGTGGTCCGATGTGCTCGTACAAGTTCTCGGCCTATGAAACCCACGGCTCTCTTGGCCTATAAAGGGGTGGTGCAATGTGGGGGCGTCGCACTGGACGTGAAAGTCAGCCAAAGATTCAAGAAAGAAAATGGGACAGGGCTCGCCCCCATCATCAACGAGACAGCCGCTATTAATTCAGTCAGCTTACAACAGCCCGACCGGTATAAGGCCCGGCGGGTGAGTCTGTCAGCCGCGGCGGCGCACGCCCTCCGGTGCGAGCTAGGCGGCGCCGGCAGCGGGCGGCGGATGCGGCGCGCGACGTCACAATCTGGACGCAACGCATTGTGGGAGGAGCAGGGACTCTTCTTCAACACCAAGCGAGCATCACCACCCACCCATCACCTCGCGCTCTGCCCGCCAGCCGAAGCTCTGAGAAACAGGTTCGGCACACTCTCCGGCGCTGCTTCGCTTTTCCGGCACGTCGCGACGCAAAGGTCGGAGCGCTCGCTCACACGCGGCGCGCGAACAGCTCCACCGGCGTGGCGAGCTGGTCGGAGCGGTGACGAGCGGTCGGCCGAAAGGCGCGGTGGCGACGGCGCCGCCGCCGCCGCCGCGCTAAAAAGGTGGGAGCCCCGACCGAAGCGCGAGCCAGCCAGCCCGAGGTCCCTCGAGGCTCGTCTCGCGCGCGCCGGCGCCAGCCCGCCTGAGCGGGCACCGGAAGCGTAAGCATCGGCGCAAGCAGGCGGCTCGTCGCCGAGATTGTCGAGCGGCGAGCGCCGACCGCGAGGGTCATCGAGCGCTCGGAGCGACGTCAGCGGCGGCGAACGCCCGGCAGACGTCGCCGCGTTCGCGGCTTGCAAAGTTGGCTTTGCGCTTTTGCTCTTTTGCTCTTTTGCGCACTTTTGCGCTCCGTCGACTCATTTCCTACCGCAGCAGCGTCATGAACCGCATGTTACCCGAAGGAGTGCATATGGCGTCGGCGCTGGGAATATTTATAATAATAATAATAAGTCGCTTGTATGTGGGCCTGCTATAACTCTTATCTATAGAAAAATGCTTTACAACTCGCTGCAAGAGAATAAATAATCAAGGATTAGTGACAAGCTCGATATCAATCGCAAGTAGAAACGAGCCACTATCATTATAAATAAATAAATAATAAATTTATATAGCGCCCCAAGAGAGCTTAATCTCTATTCAGGCGCTTCACATATGCCTCGGAGCTCGAACCCACGACCTCAGTCGGACCTTGGTCAGGGCGAGCACCTTAACCGCTAGATCAAACCAGCTAGCTATCATTCTTACGCCGGCATGCTAAAGCAAACGTGAAGTCACTCACGGCCACCGAATATTAGAACATTCTGATCGCCAAGACACGCACTGAACTGTGCACAGTCATCACACAAAGCACACAAGAGCAATAAAGTAGCTCAAGGTCAAGGGTGAAGACAAAGCTGACAGCTGACCCGATGCGGCTTTAGCTGAGATTTATACGATGCGACGTCACTGCCGGCAGTGGCCGTAGCAGAACGCGATTTCTCGACTCTCTGTGCATATGAGCTGAAGATTTTTTTTCACCCACACACTTCAACTTAATGCCGCGGAATGGGCGCGATTGCTAGTCGCTGAGCTGCTGGCGGTGCGAGAGCTCGCAGGAAGAGAGCGAAAAGAAAAGGTCAAGTGAGGTCAAGTGGCCGGCGCGCGCAACGCGCAAAGCGAGCTGCGCGCGCCAGCCTGAGCGATTTTAGAATTAGTTGCTCGCTTGATATGGACGCACGAAAACACGTGTACGCAGGGCCCTCGGAAAATTGGATCTCTTGTATGCACTTTACATGCGCTGTAAAGGAAGCAAGATCAAATGACTAGCGGTAGCGTGCACAACGCGAGCCAGCATCATAGCATGGCTAGAGGTGGCGTGCACAGTGTCGGCGTGATAAATACGGTTAGCGGTAGCATGCACATTGCCAGCGTGCGTAAGCACGCGCACACTAGAAAATTACAAGTGCTCACTAAATACTGTGATAAATAGGTACGCTTTAAGCTTCCTAATCAATGTTGTCAATGGAGCCAGTGTAGTGCAGGTGTGGAATGCTGCGGTAGCTGCTGAAAGGTTATAAGAAAAATGATAATAATAATGCACTTGATAAAGCGCCCTCAGAGAAGTCAATCTCTTTCTAGGCGCTTTATATTTTGGTGTTCCACATCAGCCAGATTATGGCTGCCAAGATAGTAAACTAATGCGATGAGGAATTGGTTACGCCAAAATCCTAAGTTACGAAGCGCAAAGTCGTGCGACTGGCAGTCGTTTGAGTCTTTTGCGGTCGAGGCTGCTTAGCCGGCAGCTCGTCAGGCGGCGCTCGTCTGGCCACCGTAGACGAGATTTGTTGCATGTAAATGCCTGCAACCCCTCTCCGTCACCATTGAATAGACTACTTATGTGTGTACGCTACTGGCATGCAAGTTCTCTAGCTTAGTGCGTGAGCGTTCTTTATTGTTGCCTATTCGGCTACTGTCAGTATTGTTGTCTGCATTGTGAGAACCCTACAATTTGCTAGCAGTTCTGCAAAGCTCGGGGCTTCACTTACACTTTTCGTGATTTGGCAAGGACTTGGGCAAAAAGTCATGGATGAATAAGTAAAAACAAGTGGTCGTATAATTATCGTCCAGCCTTATCTGTGTTCTTTCCTGTAGTTTTTAGTAAAAAGAACGGTAAATCACTGAAATGCTGCAAAGACTTTCAGGCTGGAAGTAGCTCAACAGTGAAAGACTGGCATTTTTTGTTGGGATTCACGATACCATGGATGGGCTTATTCAGTGCTAAATGGTTCTCTCTGCTCTATGCGTACCACCAAATATTTGGCCTCGAAACTCAGTCCACTAGCAAGTTGCAGCTGAATATTTCCCTCTTCCTGGTAGCAAGTAGCCACTGCACCACAACCACCGCATTGTAGTGTGATGTAATGTATCTCCGTCTGTAACTCCACAAGTTCACAAGTGTGGGCGTTGCGCAGGAGAGTTTTGCATAGAGAGCTCACAGCCTAAGCAGCTTTCGGTACATATTGGGTAGTCAACAGGCTTCATCTCACGCAACAAAGAGAAAATGGGAAGCATAGCAGAGTCAGGAGAGCAGTTGAGACAGTGAGTAGCACGGAACAGCAGCTCAGGACCACTGGATAGAATGTGCCATAGTCGGCTGCAAATGAGTACTTGTTGCGTAAGAATCGTGAAGTGAGTTCCACAGTCACAAGCACTTGCAAAGCTAAAGCTTCTGTCGCCCACGGTATGTAAGTGGAGAAATTAGGAAACTGGGAGACCGTTTGCAAGAACCTCTGTATCCAATCCAGGCGTTTAATAAGCGGTCTAACGACTGCCGATTTGAAAGACTTAGGTACAACCCCTTTTTCCAGAGAAGCATTAACAATCTCAGTTATGGCTGGGCTAAGTTGGTCTGTGTGCGAAGACCGTAGAGATCATGGTATATGGTCTCCAGAAGACGAGCTCTTTTTACTATACCTTATTAAGGTGGCCATATCGCTTGCAGAAACCTCGGAAAATCTTTTAAGGAACGTAACAAATTGCAATCCAGCAATTACTTTAGTCGGAGGGGACTTTATGGAGGTACGAATTTGCATCATTTATTTTAGTAAAGACAGCTGAAAACGTTTCGGCTGAGACGTTAATATCTAGAGAGTCAGACCTCTCAGCATTGGCCACTAAAATATTTACCGTCTAGTAAATCTGTTTTGAGTCTGAATGGAAGGACTGCAGTTTTCGAGTGAACAAGAAACCCTGGTTTTTTTAGCCTTACGGGTGAAGATTACAAGGAAGTCATTGAAATTGACTAGGTCTTCATCGGACCAAGATTTCTTAAAATGACATTCCAGCCTGCGCTGAACATGGCACATCTTTATAAATTGTTTTTTTTTAATTGAAAGGAATCTCCACGATTCGGCACACGGATAGAATGTTCTGGAGCATGCTTTCAAGAGCACTCCTAAGTGTCATGTTTACTGCATCAGTGAGGGTATCGATGGTGTCGATCGTGTCTGTGTGCAGATCAAAAAGACTTACAACTCGGTCAATTTTTTTTTTAAGTTACGTCGCTGGACAAGCTCGACATTACCCTGTACGTACAACGGAGCAGAACAGAAAGCGAGACCAAGCAATGATTCGAGAGGGTCGGAGGGCACACTACGAGGTCAGTAGGGCAGACATCCTTAGTGATCACGAGCATCTTTGATATGACGACCGATGTGAGTGATATGATTAACGTGTTGGGAAAAAAAAAAAGTTCTCCACACAGTCAAGGAATGAGCGGACCTGGCTGTTGCTAGGGTTGTTAAAGTGAATATTGAAGTCTCCTGCAATCAGCCTACAGGTACAGCCATCATTGATCGAGACCTGGAATTGATCGCGACCTTGGATCGCTCTCGAATAGGATTCGCTGTCTTCTGCAGTGCCTATAGTTGTTGCTTGGTACTACCAAGCAATTGTTACAGAACTCCTAGAGGTCTTACTTCGTCACGAGCCAAGGTTTCTATGCAGCAGTCCGACAGGTATGTGCCCGAGAATGTGCGGATAAGGTTAGGTGCTCAGCCCCGAGAGACTCGGCGTGGCTAAGGTCCCTACTGGCTCTGGCTGCAGGGCCTGCCTTGCAACATTGGTGAATGACTGGGCAGCGCCCCCCCCCCCGAGCTATCGGCTCCGATCGAGGTTTTCTCGACGCCCCATGCACGGGTCACATTTTGAAAGCCGTCGGACGCGAAGCATTCCACCGACGTTTGAATCGTATTGCGATTCGGTTGTGGTAAACTGCATAGCGCTCATCATCTTTGCCTCACTCACTAACCTAGCGATAGCTCCTATGGCGAAGCCTGTAATGGCGTTACTTTCAATCGAAATCCGACTGAAAGCTATAAAATAGTTGGTAATTTAGTTTTTATTTTGTCACGCTCGTCATTTTACGTGAACATGGTAGCATACCAGTATTTCGGTGCTAAATACCTCGCCTTTACAATAAGCCTGATTATCAAGGAGTTCGCCCCTTTGCTCTGCTCAGCATGGCGTACGCTTCGGATTGCTCAGGAGAGCCACCACCCACCCGAGTCTGGATGTGTGCACTGCCAACCAGCTCGGTCCCGCCAATCGGAACCGGTTGGACGAGGTTTACATATCATTCACTTGTATAGCACTCTAAGAGAACTTAATCTCTCTTGAGGTGCTTCACAGATGCCATTAGGTTCTAGCCCTTTTCTAATTGATCAAATTAGGTTACCTTGACCTACTCTCCCTCTTGCCGATATCGTTGCCAGGCACAATCTAGGTTTTCACTTCTATGCTGTTGACACTCAGTTATACCTCTGCTTTGATCCCTACCAGCCCTCCAGCCCGTCAGTTTCTCTCAACTCCCATGCGGCATTTATCGACAACATCCGCATATAGATGACAGCAGCCTTTCTTAAATTGAATGATGATAAAACCAGCTTACTAGTTATTTGCAAACCAAGTGTGATTCGGAAATTGCAAAAGCTAAGGCTCAAAATCGGCGCTGCCAGCATATCTTCTGCTGAATTTGCACGAAATCCAGTGTTATGTCAACAAGTGATCTTTCATCCGACGACCACATCAGCTCCACAGTCGAGTCTGCCTAATTTCAGCTACAGAATATTGCTAAAATTTGGGTTTGTTTAGGCAGGGATACCACATCTAAATTGGTTCATTTGTGACATCCCGTCTCAACTTCTGTAACTCACTGCTTGCTGGTCTACCGGCCTGTGCAATCAGGCGCTTACAGCTGGTGCAAAACTTTGCAGCTAGGCTTAGCTGTCATGAGCTTCGCAGTTGCAACGTCTTACTATTTCTCACCGAACTGCACTGGCTCCTAGTCAAACAATGCATCGACTTCATGATTCTGCCACTCACTTTTAGGTCCTCTCATTCTTCGGCTCCAGCCTACCTATCAGATGTATTCCCCACCAGGTAAGCATCGCATCACCCGCTTTTGAAATCTAATTGTTTACCTATACCTCGTAAAAACTTTAAATCCTTTTGGAGAACGTGCCTTTAGTTTGTATGCTCCCAAAGCCTGGAACTCACACATGTCTTGCGTCACGAAGTCCCCTGACTTGATCACGTTTAAAAAGAAACCAAAAACGCATCTATTTATCACAGCATTTAGTGGATTTATGTGATTCGTTCTTTATCTGCTTATGCGGACACTGTGCATGCTGCCACTATTCAAAACTTGCATGCTGATCCTATGCGTGTCACCCTTAACTTAATGTTATTTAAATTGTTTATTGAGCAAGCTACAACTAAACATTCGATCGTGCTGCCTTCGCAGCTAATTTAAAGTTCCTAGGAAGAAATTAAGTTCTCTGGAGTGCCTATATCATGTGTATTCTTGTTATTACTATATCGTTATTATTATTATTATTATTGTTATTATTACGTTGAAACGAGCACCTTTACGGCTGGGCCAAATCAGTGCGGCAGGGATTCGTGTCTACTGTTAAAATACAAGGCTGCAGCCGTCGCACTACTTAAAAAACAATCCGCCTATTGTAAATCCCCCTGAAACGACGCACGGTCTTCCCGGCAAAACTAAAAAATGTCGGCAGACGGCGATGCGGCGGCGCGAGCTGAGCCGGCCGCCTGTAGGCGTGGCAGCGCTGTCACTTGGTTACACCCCCTTGCCGGCGAGCCCTGCCCACTCAGCTGGCTCGACTCAGCGGTCGGCTCTGACAACTACACAGCGATGTCCCCGGTGGCATTCGAGCGCGCCGAAAAAAAAACCGAGTTAATGAGCGCCGTTTCGAAGTGGCGAGCCATCAACCTCAAGGTTGTAGCTGTTTGTCGCCAACTGACGACGACGGCGACGATTCAGGCGAGAGATCGCGCCAGCTCGGCGGTCCTTCGCCCGGCCGTCGAGTCGCACCGCTTCGCAGGCACAGCGTTCCGCGGGCGAGCTCGGGCGAGCTCGAGAAGCGCCGGACGGGAAACCGGCCCTCGACGCCGCAGGCGAACGACTGCGGCGAAAGCGCTGCTGCCGAAGCGTAGCGTCCGCAGCCGAGCGGAGAACGCTCGCGGCGACGCACCGCTGAGCTCGCGACGATTGGGAGAGCTCGGTCCGGCAGCTGGGCTGCCCTCGAGCTCGCTCGCGCGCGCACGCGCGGCGCCTTCTCGTGCGCTGCTGCTCCGCAGGATTGTGCGCGCCTCCGGGCGCTAGCCTCGACGAGCGGCGGCGTCATCGCTTCGCTTTTTGCATCTCGTTGGCGGAGCGAGCTCGCCAAAGCTCGGCACCGCTCGGCGCCGGGCGCCACTCCGCCGGGCGCCGCTGCTACGTCGCTGTTCGTTTTTCTCGCAGCTCATACCGGACCTCCGTCGCTCCGCTCACTTACCATGTGCATGTTCAATGGCAATCCGCTCTACAGTATGTTCTGGACCGGAGGTCACGGCTTCGGCGTGCACAATCTGCTCGTGACTGTGTTCGTCGGCTTCGTGCTGTACAACTTCTGCTGGCCCATGCTCCACCGAATGCTTATGAATGCGTGCCGCGTTGAGGTAGGCACCAGGCAATCCATTCGCGCTGACCGCCGCCGTCTCCGTACGCCGAGCGCTACACGGGCTCGCGCCGCCGCCGCCGCCGCCGCGTAGTCGCTCGCGCGCGGCGGCACGCGAGCGCTGGTCGGCACCGGCGCTGCGAAGCTGCTCGCGCCGGATGCCGGGCGCCGGATGCGCCCGGCATCCGGCGCGGGAGCTTCTCGTAAAAAAAACATGCAGTCTCGAGCTCTTTGGAGATCGCTTGCAGCTGCGTGGAGGCGCGCGATACTCAAAATCCGCTGCATAAAATTCGCACGAGTAGTGCGGAAGGTGCTACGGAGCTTAGGGAACCTTTTAACCCTAAGCTGTGTTGAATGAGCTCTTCACTGAGCCTCAATGTCGGCGCATTGTCGCACAGCTAACTTTATGTTGAAACTTGTTATGGAATTTTTGCATGGTATAGTTCGTTGATGTAAGCGTATTTAACGCAGCAGCCGTACTTTCAAAGTAACGAGCACTGAACGACAGTAATAGTAAGGATAAGATACTTTTATAATTATAATAATAATAATAATAATGCACTTTATAAAGCGCCCTTTGAGAACCTTATCCCTCTCTAGGCGCTTTACATTTGCTGCAAAGGGATATGCAATTGAATGGTGAGTAAAATCATGCTTGATAAACAAACAACATGAATAACATGGTTAGGGGTGACATGCACAGGGTCAGCATGCAAATGTGGTTGGTGGCAGCATGCACAGTGTCAGCACGCACAAGCACATCAAGGAGTATTCTCGGAGACTTATATCTCTCTCTAGGAACTTTGCCAGTGCTTCAAAATAAGTAAGACCTAGGAACCACCCGTGGCGCCACATAGGCATGTAAAATCTCGGCATCGTGTCATCTCTTTCCTCGCGAGAGTTTAACTCCAAGACTAATGCTGCTTTGGTCCAGCGGTTAAGGTGCTCGCCCCGACCAAGGTATGGCTGAGGTCGTGGGCTCGAGCCCCGAGGCATATGTGAAGCGCCTGAATGTTTGTTTATCAAGCATGATATTACTCACCATTCAATTGCATTTCCCTGTGCAGTAAATGTAAAGCACCTAGAAAGAGATTGAGTTCTCTGACGGTGCTTTATCAAGTTCATTATTATTATTATTATTATTATTGAATAGAGATAAAGTTCTCTTGTGGCGCTATGCAAATGAATTGTATTTATTTTAATTGTAATACATATATATAGCTCCGTCAGAGAGAAATTTGCCTCTCTTTAGGCACTTGAATGAATGTATCTCCGTCAGTAACTCCACAAAGTCATAAAGACCATGTGGGTGTTACGAAGGAGAGTTTTGTATAGCGAACTCAGCCTAAGCGGCTTTCGGTACGCATTCGGTAGCCAACAGACTTCGTCTCACGCAACAAAGAGAAAGTGGGAAGCATAGCAGAGTCAGGAGAGCAGTTGAGGTAGTGAGTAGCATAGAAGTAGCAGTTCAGGACCGCTGAAAAAGATGTGCCATAGTCGGCAGATGGAGAGTAGACGTCGTTGCGTAAGAATGAACTGTTATAGAAGCACGATCGCTCGGTCAGTGGTAGCATGCAGTGCCCGCACGCGTGGTATGGTTTGGTAAGTGTCAAAAGTGCAAATACGGTTAGTGGTAAAATGCACAGTATCAGCACGCATAGCCACTGAAGAGACGAATCAAAAGTATACAGCAAATGCCACTCGCTAAACAGATCTGCGTTTAGCTTCTCTTTAAGTGGGTTTAACCGATGCATTTCTGCAGCCCAGCCGATGCGGGAAATGGAGGCTATAGTTCCTCCAAGTCAAATCGTTTATCCACGCTTCGTAACGACCTAAAATCCTGGAGATCCCGTGCCTTTATGCTTCCAAAGCCCGCAACGTAATCCCGACTGATATCGCGACAGCCCCCCCCCCCTCCGACGCGACGCGACGCCATTCAAGAGATGCATGCGGAAAAAACAGCGGAAGAGGCGTCCTTCGGCGATCGGCGAAAGTGCGCCTGCGCGCAGTCAGGTCTGGGCTGGGCGATTGCGTCGCTTGCTTGTTTACACTGTAGCGTAAGCTAAGGTGGAGGGAGCCGCTAAGCTCGAGGGCGCCTCGGCTTCTAGGACGTCTTCTGCTTCCGGCGTCGACCTGTTGGCTGCCCCCCCCCCAGGCAGCGGCCGGCGCGCAACGCCGCCCGCGCGGGGGCGAGATGTGGCGGCGAGCAATGCCGTTCTGACCGCTGGGCAGCGAGAGCTACGGCACGCCGCACGAAGTGCAGCGCGTCCTGCTCCGATTACCTGCTGAGTCGCAGTCGTTGCTAAGGCCACCGCCAGAAGGTCGAACGCAAGCAGGCGGGCCCGTTCGTCGCCATCTTCTCGTTCGCCGGTCGCCGCCGAGGTCGTTTAGAGCGGGCGAGTCGCTCGACGACCCCTGCACAGGGCCTTTCGGCGGACTCGCTTTCTCGGCTGCCAACAACCCCGCCGCTGTGCTGCGGAGGTCACCGTAGCGGCGAGTGCGTGCATTCGTGGCCAGAGGAAGCGCGAACGAGTGTTCGAAACAAGCGTCGACGGGGACGACCGACGCTACGTCGCACAGGCCTCGCGGCCGCAGGAGCAGGAGTTCGCTCCATAGATATATCATAGATCGCTCCATAGATCATCTATATACATCCGCCTCGTGCACCTTTCAGCTCGAGAGCCGCGGCGAGCTAAGCTCCTACCTAGACAATCGAATCTCGAGCGTGCGCTCGAGCTATTGATTTCACGCGGATGGCGTGTGCGCTTAAGCCGACATCATTCGTAGGATCACGGATCGAATTGCTACTACTGCTACGCGGCGGAAGAGGACGACTACCAGCCCGTCGTCATGAGGCGCCCGACGAGCCCGACGAGAATGCGCAGAAAGTCACCGGCCATGTCCGTGTCCATGAGGAACTGAGCGCGGACAAAAACGGGGCGGTTGAAAACGCGCCCGCCCGCCGCGTCGCGTCGTCTTTGTCGATAACGCTCGACAGGCTGGGTACTGCCAACCAAGTTCGAAGCAGTTCGTTCAGCGATCCCTCGTTTCACGAAGTCGTCACACCGTTTTCCGTGGCAGTGAAATGCTGCATTCTCTCCCAAGCAATAAATATGAAAGTCACGTGACAGTGGCATTTCAGATCGCAACGCGCACAAGTTTCGGGGTCTCTCATAGGTTCCCCAAAACCGGAAGTTGGCGCTCCATGATGGATCTGTTGGTGAAGACCGTTTAACCGCTTGGCGCCCCCAAAAGAGAGGCACTGCTCGTTGCGAATGACCTACTCGGGCGCATTCAAGTTTTAGCTATTCTTTCAAGTAGTCCGATGCCCTTTACCGAGTGCCCAGCGGACTAGCTCGGGCAAGTCCAAGGTTTAAGCTTCTCTTTACAAGATCCAACCCCTTCTCCTAATGAATTCGCTCTAACGCCTCGGGAGCAGCTGGGCTGTAGCTTTTCAACGGACTTCCGAAAGAGTGCTGTGATAAGGTCGCGGAAACTGCGCTGAGCTGCTCGCCAAGATTGACGATCGTGCTGCTAGCGCCGAGCTGCTCGCCTTTTCGTTAAGGGTGAGTGGGTGAAGCAGGTTACTCTATTACCAGAGTAGCCCTCATTTTTTCAACCGATCAATACTTCGCACAAAAGAAAACTGCCTTTCTGGAATTTAGAAGATGAGTAGGGTAAGGCTTCCCTTAATAAATTCGAGATCACAAGGAGCGAATTCGTGAATCAGTCCGCTTAAAGCGAAAATAAATTCGTCGAGGAGAGAAGAGATCGCGTCTCTGGCAATTGGTCGCTTGGAGCCACCTCCGAAGGACCTGCTGTCGTTTGTTGGTATAAAATGCGCCTGTGTTCTGTGGGCCCGACGCATTGTGCTGTTATAATTAGACCAGCTTCCCGACACTAATGTACTCTTCACCAGTGGCCAATAATTAAGCCAGCGACGAAGCCCAGCGTCAGGCCACTAATGCGTGCTATATTTCTTGACGTCTGCTGTGATTCATCGAGCTCTCATATATGTACGCATTGAGAGAAATAGAGAGTCTCGTTTACCACTCACGTTCGCGACGTCTCCATGATACTCCATTAGAGCTGCCGCCGCCTGAGCCACTGTAATACAACATTTTTTTGTAATTTGACGATCCATACAGAGGACATTTAGAAAGATGATAAATGTGATACCACAACTCTCTCGTAGAGTGCATGCACACATTAAATTAGTTTGCATAGCCCCCTAAAATAATTTAAGCTCTATTCAGGCGCTTTACATATGTTACGGGGCTCGAGCCCACGACGTCACGTTTTCATTACATACACCTTAATCTTGCTTGGGCCGAGCACCTTAACCACTGGGCCAAACCACCAGAGTTGTCTGCAATTTATTTTTGGTTTCTGCATCATTATTGGATAGTTTGCATTTATTATCCTGAAAAAAATGATCCTACGCTTTTGAATTAATTGTGTTTTAGTTACTTAAACTGCATAAGGATTCCTACTGATCGACTGAGGATGTTGTAGCTATTGATTTAGTGGTTAAAAATAGCTGATTGCCTTTGAAAATCTCAACGACTGATCGGTGGCTTTTTTATATATTGGCAGTTGTTACGCTTTCATTCATTCATACCACCCGCTTCTCGGAATCCAACAGTCTGGAAATACCTCGTACAAACCTTAAATCCTTTGGAGACCGTGCATTTAGCTCGTATGCTCCCAAAGCCTGGAACTCCCTCCCGACCTGCGTCAGAACATCCCATGACCTGACCACATTTACAAGAAACTTAAAAACACACCTATTTAGGACAGCATTTGGTGGGTCCCTGTGATTCGTCCTTGATGTGCTTATGCATGCTGACACTGTGCCTGCTGCCACTAACCACATTTGCATGCTGACCCTGTGCATGTCACCCCTAACCATATTATTCATTTTGTTTGTTTTTCAAGCATGATTTTACTTACTATTCTATTGCATATCACTTTGCAGCAAATGTAAAGCGCCTAGAAAGAGATTAAGTTCTCTGAGGGTGCTTTATCAAGTGCAATATTATTATTATTATTCAGTATTACAATAACAACTTTATCAATAATTGCTGAGAATTGCAACAAGCTTGTCAATTGTTAGCGATGCTTTGCTGTACGAGTTATTTGATAAGTAGAAAGAGTCAGCTGTTGAAACAGCCTCAAATCTAACATCAGAAAACGCTTAGTGTATACTCTCTAGTTTATACTGGTTAGTAAAGAAAAGACAGTTTCAGTCCTTTAACTCAAAACTTGAGCTGTGAAGTGTGAGAATCTTACCCCTATTCCAGGATTGTTAGACAAAGTAGGTAAAAATCAATTATTCAACAGCCTCAGCAACTGAAAACAAAGACAGAAAAGCCGCAGTGGTGGCTGTCACCCAGTTTGGGGGCAGCAATATAGGATTACCTCCTGAGGAACTCGAACTCGAGAGATGGCCTCGGTCGCAAATATCGATCTCACAAAAATCGAACGCACAAATATCGATCTGGAATATCATTCTCACAGCCAGATCTACCAGGTCTAGAGCACCTAGCTAGACCTGACATTTTCGTCATTTTCGGATTATCAATTGGTCACTAGAGAGTCACTAGAGAGACTAAAAGGTTTATGTGAAGCGCCTAGAAAGAGATTGAGTTCTCTGAGGGCGCTTTATCAAGTGCATTATTATTATTATAATTATTATTATTATGAAATCTAGCACTACCTATCCTTTAAATCCTCTAAGCCTTCTTTAGCACGCGACTTATTCACTTCTGTTCCTTGCAGCCTGCACCGACGACAGTCGCATTTGATTGGCCGCTAAAATCTCGAAGCTTAGCAAATGTGCTATCTTTGAGGCATAAAAATAAGTTTTCATCGGGCCAAAGTAGCTTTCCTTGTCAGATTTTGAAAATAAATCTTTGACCTTGTGTAAATCCCACAAGGTCAGGAACATTCTTTCAGAACTAATGGCCTGCCAGCTTAACCACTTAGAGCTTAAAGACAGTAATAATAATAACACACTTGATAAAGCACCCTCAGAAAACTCAATCTCTTTCTAGGTGCTTTACATTTGCTTAATAGGAAACACGATCGGATGGTCAATGGAAACACGCTCGATGAGCAACAAGAATGAACACAGTTAGAGGTGAAATGACAGAGTCAGCATGCAAGTATGGTTAGTGGCAGCATGTCCAGTGTCGGCACGCATGAGCACATAAAGAACGAATCAAAGGAACCAACTAAATCCTGCCATAAATAGGTACGTTTTTAATTTCCTTTAAAATGCGGTCAAGTCAGGGATGTTGTGACGCAAGTCGGGAGTGATTTCCAGGCTTTGGGAGCATACGAACTAAAGGCACGGTCTCCACATGATTTGAGGTTTGCAGGAGGTATAGGTAAACAGTTAGATTCCGAACATCTGGTGGTACGATGCTTAGCATCGTGGGGCAGGAGATCTGAAAGGTAGGCTGGAGCCAAAGAATGGAGGGACCTAAATGTTAGTGACAAAACCTCGAAGTCGATGCGTTGCTTCACTGGTAGCCAGTGCAGATCGGCGAGAAATGACGTGACGCGGCAACTCGGAAGCCAAGCTCACGACAGACAAGCCTAGCTGCAGAGTTTTGCACCAGCTGTAAGGGCCTGATCGCACAGGCCGCTAGACCAGCAAGCAGTAACTTACAGAAGTCAAGACGGAATGTCACAAATGCATGAACCAACTTAGACGTGCTATCCCTATCTAAGCAAGCCCTAATTTTAGCAATGTTATGTCTGAAAGTAGGCAGATTTTGACTGTGGAGCTGATGTGGTCGTCCAACGAAAGGTCACTTTGGAACATGACAGCTATATTTCGTGCAGATTCAACAGGAGATATGCTGGCAGAGCCGATGTCGAGCGTCAGCCTTTCCAATTTCCAAATCGCACTTGGTTTTCCAATAACCAGTAAGTTGTTTTCATCATCATTCAATTTAAGAACATTTGCTGCCATCCATGTGAGGCTGCCGTCAATGCATACCGCAAGAGAGTTAAGAGAAGTCGATGTGCTGGATGGGTGGGAGGGATCGGAGCAACGGTACAACTGGGTGTCATCCGAAAAGAAGTAAAAGCCTAGATTGTGCTTGGCAATCACACCGGCAAGAAGAAGAGTACAAACCGTGAAAAGAACAGGAGCAAGCACAGAGCCCTGGGGTAGCATTTGCAAAACTCGGCAATTCGTCTGGTCTGCCGTCGACTGAAAAGCAGTCACATCCGGCCACTTGTGTTAATGCTTCCCGGACGCCCAATAAAATATAGGATAGACCTAAAGATAATCTTTTGGGCCGACACGAGGAGTTGCTAGCCTACACCAGCTTACTGGTATATCAAACCTCCTTTAGCCCCCCCCCCCCTACTAGTCTGCTGTTAATTAGCTGATTTATCAGCCTCATTTGCATAGCTGCAGAAGAGCTTTAACCCTGTCAGCTACTGCTTGCCGGCAATTAAGTCGGCAATAAAGGATAACCCACTGCAGCATTTGAATCCACGACCTCTGTGGTAAAAAGCAAGCAACCTTAATCCTTGGCTGCTATCAAAACCTAGCACTCATGCACCTCCTGCTCCTTGGCTTCAACTCAGCCTTACATTCCCTGCACTTTAGTCAAATCGTCTGGATGGATGGGCCTTCAGTTCATATGCACTGACCGACGAAACCCGGCTTGGGGCCAGCTCAGATTTCAGTGAGCTCAAGTGCACTCGCCTGTTTCCCTGTGTGCTTTTTAAAGCTTGTCTGCGGATAATTCAGCATCTGCTACGTAATCGGGGTCCTACTAGCCAATTATCAAGTGCCGTAAGTTGTTTTTCATCCTGGCCCTAACCATAGCATTGCTTAATAATAATAATAATGCACTTGATAAAGCCCCCTCAGAGAACTCAATCTCTTTCTAGGTGCTTCTCTTGCACTGAGAAATAGAGCGTAAGAATCTATTTAGGGTACTAAGCAAAGGGCATACTATTATTATCACAATTATTACTAGCAAGCGACTCCAAAAAATCGCGTAAACATCAATTTAAAAGTATGAAATTCACGATTTCTCGATGAAGGTACTTCTATGAATATACTTGAAACAAAATATCAATGAATTAAACTACTAATTTCAACTTACTCAAAACTAAGTTGTATTAGTTTAGCAATTATTAGCGATTAATAAGGAAGCATTAGCGCCGTGCAACCGTTAACCTTTACAAAATTACAGAGTAGGCAATCGATAGCAATGACTTAGTAGCTTATTTGATAGGACTAGCGATGCTGATCGTAGGAAAACCCCAGCAATGAGATCACATCAGAATTTCGACCTGACGAGTAACCCCAGCTAGCAATTCCTCCCAGTTTTCCTCTAATTGGAGTATAGGCAGTGACCCACGACTGCTACTCATCATATTTCAGCTGTTAGATCGCTGAGTTGATGCGTATCAAACATTTGGACATGTTATTTGTACACCCATGAACACCGAACCATTGACGCCTAACAGACTCCTCAGACAAACCCTTGCCATGAACGTCTGTACTCAGTGTACCTGGAAGAATCGTCATGACTGAAATCGTTGCTGAAGCGTTTTAATATCCAGTTGAATCTTCATTAAAAGAGCCCCTTGTAGATCAACAGATCCTTTTCCTGGATCTGAAGCTTTCTGCTCTTTATTCTTAATTAACGGCACAACCTGCGGCCGAAAGGCACAGATGCAATGTAATGTAACGTCATGTATCTCCGTCTACAACTCCACAAAGCCATACAGACTGACTATGTGTGTGTTACGCACGAGAGTTTTGCATAGCATACTCACAGCCTAAGCGGCTTTCGGTAGGCATTCAAAGTTGTATACGTGGTGCTAATTTAAATGTACAAATTACATTACGAAAGCGAACCAAAGTGTACTACGTGGCTACTTGTGCAAGTTAATATCCTTGCTGACTTAAAAACAGATAGCTGAGACTCTTAATCTATTTTGTCCGGTGTGACTGCATGCAGCTAAGCACTCGGGGGCAGACGGACGCCGTGCCACTAATGTACTTGGAAACCGAGGAGTTAGGTTCCACAGCCAAGGTGACAGCCAGTCCGTCGCTGGTCTCCATAGGAACGCTCAGTGGAGAGAGTGAGCAGAAAACTGCTCAAACTGTACGACTGGCGGCTTCCTAATGAAGATTCAGCTTAGCTAAAAGAATGTATTGCTGCTGCAGGTGGCACCGAAGCTGCCACCAGTCCGAGACCGGCTGCTTCGCGCACTTGAAGGAACCAGCTGCTGGACTAAAACAAGGAGCCACAGCCTATTGCTAGACCTTGCAGGCACCGAGTCCCTGCCCTGTCCCGCCCCGCCCCCCCAGTAGGAGTTCGTGGCCACCGTGGGTGGTGAGCAGGCATTTTGGTCGAAGTGAGCATGCCAGTGACCTGGCCAGCACTGCTAGCAGGTTGCAAGGAAGGCCCGGGGCAGAGTGCAGGGCAATGAGCAATGAGCTTCCGGTGCTTCTCGATCACGTGCTCACGTTCGAGGCATGCTCAGGCCGATCCTGCGCGGTCGGGATTAGGTTAACATAAGGCAGGTAGGAGCTGCCGAGTGAAGATTTTGCTATGCTTCATTTGGCAGCTCGGCGGCTTGTGGCCGGCCGTGGGGGAGCCAAAGGTTTGCTGGCAGTGCTTTCGGCTCGCTGGAGTGCACGTGGCACAATTTTGTTTAGATCGGCAGTCGGCTCGGCATAGAAAATGACCTGCTCAGCTCTAACGGACGGCTCTCTCGGGCGGCCGGCCGTCTGGAATTGCCACCTGGTTTGCAATCGCTGGTGAAGCAGACTGAACGAGCCCGGCCAACCCATGTGTTGTATCTCGAAAATAAAAGGCTAATAATTTACGGTGCACCGGCATGACGAAAAAACCACTAAATCGCGAAGCAGACAAGCAGCTGCCAAGCGCAGGCCATGAGAGCAAAAGTCTGTGCTCAGCGAACAGATGCCGCCGGCCTTGATCGCGTCGACGCTGACGGCCAGGCCTATGTCTGAGCCATCCAAGCTGCCGAGCGAGCCTACTGTAGCACCAGTGCAACAAGGAGGCCAGGCAGTCTTCAGGGTTCTGCTGCTGCTGCTTCTGGAATCGGTCGACGTCGACCTACTGCGATCTGGTCGAGCTGTACATCGGCTAGACGAATAAGAAGGGCGGCCGGCTACACCGGAAGCAGAGAAGGAGCCAGGCCTGCTCTTTCTCGGGGGGGGGGGAGGGAGAGGTGGTGCATCCGTGAAGTCCTACTCCATTTTCGATTTTGCATGGAATGATTCTCAGAAGGAATGCGACTTTGATGTTCTGCTACTGCTCGTCCGAAGCTCATGGCTCGTAGCAGCATGAGTGTTCACGTCATAGCTCACACGGTCACAAGCCTATCTATCTGTCAGCGGTTGCACCAGGATGCCCAGTACTACCATCCAGCCTCAGGCCGCTGATGACATTTCGCTGCTCTTGCCTGTACCGCGTCTGGTGCAGTTGGGCTTTGTGAGCCGCTTCCGTGGCGGCAATGTTGATCTCTGCATACAGGACGTTCTCTGATGCTGCGCTCACCTTGCCGCTGCTGCCACCACTGCCTCGTAATGGTGACGGTGGCTGGCATGGCGAAAGCCTCTTACGGGCAGGACCACTCACTAGCACCGGAGGAGCCGTGTGCACAAGCTCGGCGTAGTTCAGCTCGGGCGGCGGAGGCGGCGACGGCATCAAATGCTGACTGCCGCTGCACGAAGGCAGCGGTGGCGGCAGAGGTGGTGGGGGCAGACATTCATGCACGTTGATGTACAGAGGTACGCTACGACTCTCCGGACGCTCATCGTTTGTAGCCGAGGAGGCGGCACTAGCAGACGACGTCTGTGGAGAAGCGCACGTAACGACGGACTCCTTGTCTGAAAGAACACGAGAGAGTGAGTAGCAGCACGTGGATTGACGACCGGCATGGCGATCGCACTAAAACAAGCAGGCAACAAAGCCGTTGATGCATAACGGTGCCCACTTCAGAGTGATTCGCTAGTCTGGCTAGTCACACGATCGTTGTGTGCGTGCTAGGAAAGCATTGCATTCTGACAGGATTGCCCACGCTGCAGTTGGACATTGCACACATCACGTACTCTAAGTCTGTCTGTCTGTCTGCCTTCGCCAGGATGAAGCAACGAATCTGGCAAGGAACACCTTTTACTCAAAAACCAGGGCACTTGCTAAGACTATTATGTCTACCTCCAATAGCTTCCATTAGCCATCATTCATCCTTCGTGAAGGCAAAGTCACTATGGATTTTGCTGTTACACACAGTTGCGTGGATACAGCACCGTTCAATTAGCAGACTGCTCACTAGGCTGCGATAATGGGCATCGAATGCTAGAGTCCGACGTCAGCCCTCGTCTGCGCCCCCCAACCCCTCTTGTAGTGACCGGGCACACCAACCGCTGGCCAGCGTGGCCCAAAGCCTGTACTTCGATGCAGGCTGATGGTCTGCATATTATTTATGAGCTGATCGACATGCTGAGCTGAGTAACAGAGAATGCCAAACCATTCCAGGGTAGTAGCAGTAGCCATGAACTAGCTATAGAGGCTGGCGAAACCATTTCAGGGGCAGAACTTTGACCTTGCCCAAGCGGCCAAACGTAGCAGGCGGCTCATGCGCCTTCTGAGATGGACTTACCGGAGTGAGGGCACTGCAGCCCTGCAGCGCCCTCAGAAAGCCACTTGCGTGACGCCTTAGTAACGGATTAGAAGAAAACGCCACTGGATTAGGAGAAAACAATCGTAAACCACGTGCTTAGTTTGGGCAGAGCAAGAGATCGATATGACCAGACGGATGATACTATTGCCAATGACAATAACAGTTGCTATGTCTTTTGTTTAGTGCCCTAAGAGAATCAAATCTCTTAGCACTTAATAACTCATTGCAAGAGAAGCAATAACAAAGGATTAATATCATGCTTAATCATGTGCATGATATTAATCATCATTAATCATCTGCGTAATCATAATGACCATGCTTGGGCAAACATGCGAAGCAAACGAGTGCAATTCTTAGGAGGGCATGCAAAAGGTAGCACGTGACGTTGCTCGGCGGCCGTGGTTAGTAGTGGTTCCGGAAATGCACCGAGACATGTACCCGTAAGCCAGCGAAGCAGACAGGGACGAAACACGAGTTCACTGGGGGTGCGTAGGGAAAGCTGAGCAATACCGACCTTTGACCTTTGACCAATACAGACCTTTACAGCTACAGATCCGTTTTTTTAGCTGAGATTTAAATGTTGCAGGATTAATGCAGGCGGCGGACACAAGCCGGAGGTGCGTTCCAGACTTGAATAATAAGCAAAGTGTGAGAACTAATGCTGCAAGCAGGAGTCCTTTGGGTGCACGCTATCCAACTCAAAATTTGCTTTTTCACAATTTCCGAGATAACAAAAATCTCCCAGGCTAAAGAGACTGTAATATTATAACCTACACAAAGTGGATAGCTCGTCGAAAATACTCGGCATCTATCCCCATCTGCAACTTTGCAATACCGTGGAGACTAACTAGTGAGCACGCTACACGAGAGAGATTTCTTTCTCATACACGGAAACCTTAGCGGCTTTCGATGCATCTACATAAGCCAACGAACATCACCCAACCCAATTGAAGTGATAAGCATGTCTCCTTCTCCTCCCCCCCCCCCCCAGGGAAGCTCATTAAGTAAACAGCAGAGCACGGAACGGCTGGGCAGAAGTGCTGCCATCGGCCAGCCGGCACAGTCTTGCAACAGGCTTACAAAGCAAAGACACGGCAATAGATCAATTCCTTGACCATCGGCACACTACATCGGCCTACTACTACCGCAGCATGCAAGTGCAGCAGAGAGCCGGCTTGCCTCGCGAGCCGTGCCTCAAGCTAGCCAGGCCGGATGTCGGCTACCCCACACACTCGCAGGACTTACCTGCGGCACTGGCTGCAGCGACGGCAGCGTTGATGCTGCTGATGCTGCCGTTGCTGCAGCTGCTCAGGCTACCACTGCTTGACTGTCGCACGCCGGCGAACGAGCCGCTGCCAGCAGTCAAGGCTGGGCTCCCACTGGGCGGCTCGCACTGACTGGCCGAGCAGCAGACGGCCTTCGGCGCCGACGTCGGTGGCGACTGCAGGACGGCGACAACCGGACCAGACGCCGGCGGCGAGCAGTGGCACTCGGCCAGCTGCTGCGACCCTGGCGCTGAGCCGTCCCTACCGGCTCTGTCGGCATTCTTCGATCTAGCCGCTGCTGCGGACCAGCTGCCGACGTTTGCGTACACCACGGGCTCGCAAAGAGGCAAGCCGTTGGGGTAAACGTTCTCGTATGTGTTGTCCGCATAGGGCGCGCTGACCTGGCACGCGGCGGCCGACAAGCTGCCGCCGATGCCGCGGCCCGACGACAAGTTGCTGCAACTGGCGGCGGCCGCAGCAGCAGCGGCTGTGGCCGCTGCTAGGGCAGGAGCGACTAGAGCAGACGCCGCGCTCGGCGGAGAGGCGCGGCAGTCGGACGCGAGTACCTGCTGCCGCTTCTGTTGCAGCGCGGTCAGCTGGGGAGATGCTGCTGCTGGGGAGACGGCGGCCGGGCTACTGGCCGACAGCTCCTCCAGGCTCCTGGCCGAGTGCTTGCCGGTGCCCATGGCGACGGCAGCGCCCTTTCCAGAAGGGGGGCCACTGCCGGCCGTGCCCTCGATGACACCGCTCGAAGATCGTGCGTGAAACGCAGCAATGACGACATAGTTGGACTGGTCTACGTGCATTGCCTGCCGCCGCCCGCTGAGCGACCCGATCTCGCTCTTATGTATTGTGCCGTGCAGCTGCCCTGCCGAAAGGATGCCGCTGGCAACCGAGTTACTCCTCCTCCTCCTCCTCCTCCTCCTCCTGCCCCTTCTCCTCCCCTAGTGGCCAGCGCTGAGAAGGGCGATTCGGCAGAAGTCGACGCCGACGACGACGTCAGAGCAGCAGCCGACAGAGGTGACTGCATAGGTGGCTGGAAGGCAGCCTTAGGTTCGGCCGGCCCCGAGAGGGACGCTCGAGCCGCCTTGTCCTCGCCACCTCCGGCGGACGTGGTCGACAGCGACTTTCGAAGCACGACCTTCGCGCTGCTGCCAGCAGCAGCGTCCGACTGGGTCTGCCTAGTGGCCGGCACGCCCACTGCACCGATACAAGCAGGCTTTGTAATCACGTGAGGCACAGCAGCAGCAGCCGCAGCCACCACTGATCCGTGCGGCAAGTCTTGCATAGAATGGCCAGTTGTCGATGTCAGCCTGCTGCTGCTGGTGTTCTTAGGACCGACGGTGCTGGCAGGCGGCTGCAGCAAAGGGCCCTGCCCAGCGACGGCAGCGGCCCCTGCAGCAGCGGCTGCAGTGGTGGCTGCGGCCGCTTTCCTCTGGTTCGTGGCGCTCTCGTCCATGGAGCGAGCCCTTCGATGAATTGCCGCACGCTGGTGCTGCTGATTGGCTGCTGCCTCGGCTGCTCCAGCAGTATCGGCAGGCGCCACTGCCCCGTTGCTGTACAGAGGTGGCGGCACGCCTTTGGCATACGGACCGCTAAAGTGGGCTGCAGGCATGCTGTCGTTCATCGGCAGCGCTGCTGAAGTCAGGCCTGCGTCTGCCAGATGAACGTGTGACCAGCGAAAGTCTGATGCAGCAGCAGCAGCAGCAGCTGCTGCTGCTGCTGCTGCAGGCCTGCTCCCACGGTCACGGTGCAGCCGCCGATGGGACCACTCGCCAACATGTGGCAGCGTGGTGCTTCTGCCGAACGGCAGACACTTGGTGTCGGCTGAGCCACCACCTCCACGGCAGCTGTTGAGAAGGTTGCTCAAGGAGCTTCGGTACAGTTGCTGGTTGCAGAGATCCTCGTAGAAGGTGAAAGCACCAGCACCTCCAGCGCTGCCTCGCGAACCTGCCAATGGTCTCGCCGCGTCTGCACCTGCAATGGCGAGCAGCACGTAGGCAGGCCTTCAAAAAAACTCACCCACAAGTGCAAAGGCAGCAAGCCTGGAAGGATTTGGAAGTGGTGTGAGGAGAGAGAGAGAGAGAGAGAGAGAGAGAGAGAGAGAGAGAGAGAGAGAGAGAGAGAGAGAGAGAGAGAGAGAGAAGGGGGAGGAGTGAAAATAGGGAGATGAGAGAGATAAGGGGAAACAAGAGTTAGATAGCAGGCTTCTGGGTTAGGAATGTACAATTCACGACCCAGGCAGGTCTGAGTTGGACTCTTGCAGCGATCAACTTTTTTATGCTTGCTGCAAGCCATGATAGCCTCAAAGGCTCGTTGGCCGTTCAATGAGGCTGCTGAATCAGCAACAGTTTGCTTTATTTAGGGCAGTTAGATGCACTCGGCTGAGAGATCGACAGAGAGAGATGCTGTCGCTATCCAAGATTCGAATACATGCTTGGCAACAGTAGGTCAAGCTAGCCACTGTTCAGACATAATAATAATAATAATAATAATTCACTTGATAAAGCGCCCTCAGAGAACTCAATCTCTCTCTAGGCGCTTGACATTTGCTGTAAAGTGAAGTGAAGTGAAGTGACATGTTCCTTCAGGATTCGTAATTATTGGTAGCCTCGAGCAAGGTCTGTTGCCCCTTGGCTAAATCTCGGGCAAGTCCTTTGGCACCTGGCACTATGTAAAGCATCGGTATGCTCGAGCTCAGAGTGCTGTAGGCTGCTAGGTCCAGGCAGGTACAGCATCGAACCAGGAACAGCTAACTCGGCCAAGAAAAGCATGAGCCAACAACAATGCAGCAATCCAGTGCCAGACGTTTGCTTGGCTGTGGGCTACAATGGCACGTCTGTTCAAGAGCTGGGGCCTTATGCGATCCGATCAGGCTTCAGCAGTATGCACAGGCAGTGTGCTAGCTGTCGGCCAGCCAGCTGCAGCTCTAGACACGTCCAGTACACCAGCCGAACTGTACCGGGCACGTTCTTGCACAGACTAAACAGACCGACTTCACTTCTCCAAGACAGCTAGCTAGCTAGCCTGGCGAACCAGGAACACTACTGCATAACAGAGCTGCTCTCTCTCTCTCTCTCTCTCTCTCTCTCTCTCTCTCTCTCTCTCTCTCTCTCTCTCTCTCTCTCTCTCTCTCTCTCTCTCTCTCTCTCTCTCTCTCTCTCTCTCTCTCTCTCTCTCAATCTCTCTATCTGCATTTGCCCTACGAACTTTCTGACCAAGCTGCTGGAGCTGGCAGCCATAGGTTGAACTAGAATTAGGTTCGATATAATTATATACCTGGCACAGGCAGACTGGATGTACAACAAAAACAATTGAACAACCGCAAAGACATAACGTAAATATGATTGGACGAACTGCAGAACATAGCACAGGATGTGTTGCAGCTGAAAGCCATCCAATGACCACATCTACATGCTCCTGGTTGTGTTAAGAGCCTATCCTGGTCTCCTGTAATGAAATAGCTGTTACATTGGTAACCTTACAAAACAGACGCCCGAGTTCAACTTCCAGGATCAACGAAAAAACCTATCTTTTTTCAGCTGGCGCATGGCTATAGAAGCAAGAGCCATGCCAGTTCATTCAAGCCAGACTTTCTCATTCACTCTCTCTCTCTCTCTCTCTCTCTCTCTCTCTCTCTCTCTCTCTCTCTCTGTCTCTCTCTTTGTCTCTCTCTCTCTCTCTGCCTCTCTCTCCCTCTCTCTGTCTGTCTGTCTCTCTCTCTCTCTCTCTCTCTCTCTCTCCTCTCTCTCTCTCTCTCTCTCTCTCTGTCTCTCTCTCTCTCTCTCTCTGTCAGTCTCTCTGTCTCTCTCTGTCTCTCTCTCTCTCTCTCTCTCTCTCTCTCTCTCTCTCTCTCTCTCTCTCTCTCTCTCTCTCTCTCTCTCTCTCTCTCTCTCTCTCTCTCTCTCTCTGTAAGTCTCCCTGACTCTCTGTCCCTGTCTCTCTCACTCTCTCTGCCTCTCTCTGTCTTTCTCTGTCTTTCTCTCTCTCTCTCTCTCTCTCTCTCTCTCTCTCTCTCTCTCTCTCTCTCTCTCTCTCTCTCTCTCTCTCTCTCTCTGTCTCTCTCTGTCTCTCTCTGTCTCTCTCTGTCTCACTGTCTCTCTCTGTCTCTCTCTGTCTCTCTCTGTCTCTCTCTGTCTCTCTCTGTCTCTCTCTGTCTCTCTCTCTCTCTCTCTCTCTCTCTCTCTCTCTCTCTCTCTCTCTCTCTCTCTCTCTCTCTCTCTCTCTCTCTCTCTCTCTCTCTGTAAGTCTCCCTGACTCTCTGTCTCCCTGACTCTCTGTCCCTGTCTCTCTCACTCTCTCTGCCTCTCTCTGTCTTTCTCTCTCTCTCTCTCTCTCTCTCTCTCTCTCTCTCTCTCTCTCTCTCTCTCTCTCTCTCTCTCTCTCTCTCTCTCTCTCTCTCTCTCTCTCTCTGTCTCTCTCTGTCTCTCTCTGTCTCTCTCTGTCTCACTGTCTCTCTCTGTCTCTCTCTGTCTCTGTCTCTCTCTCTCTCTCTCTCTCTCTCTCTCTCTCTCTCTCTCTCTCTCTCTCTCTCTCTCTCTCTCTCTCTCTCTGTAAGTCTCCCTGACTCTCTGTCTCCCTGACTCTCTGTCCCTGTCTCTCTCACTCTCTCTGCCTCTCTCTGCCTCTCTCTGTCTTTCTCTGTCTTTCTCTCTCTCTCTCTCTCTCTCTCTCTCTCTCTCTCTCTCTCTCTCTCTCTCTCTCTCTCTCTCTCTCTCTCTCTCTCTCTCTCTCTCTCTCTCTCTCTCTCTCTCTCTCTCTGGGAGCTTTAACCCAACCACGTACTCCAGTTACCATCTGAGTCTGCATAGCACCTGCATGTACGATAGCAGCGATTTCTGAGCCAAGCTTTGGATAATAGGTGCATGGCCTTAACCACACTTAGCTTGATCGCACTCAATAGAAATGACTAGGGCTTAAGGTAGCTTGGCTTCAGCTTGCCAGGACCATACTATATTTGCCTCTGCTTCAGAAGACAGCTAGCCAGTGGATAGCCAATGAGCCGAGGGCATTGGGACTTATTTGTACCAGCTAAGGGGCTGCAAAGATAGGGCTAACTAGTAGGTACTCTGAGTAATCAAGTAAACACTGCCACGAGTAGCTCAAGCAGGCCTTTCCCTCACCGTGTCTCTCACAGTGTCTCTGTTTGCCTGTCTGCCTACCTACCCACCAGCAAATATCAAACTTACTGAAGTGTCTGTCCATCCATCATCCACCCAACCATAATGACTTCAGTGATAGGGCTAAATGGTAGGTGCTCTGGGTAACCTAGCAAGCACTCTCACGAGCAGCATAAGCAGGCCTTGCTAAATCTGTGGGCAAGCATGCATTTCACAAACTGTATCTCTCTTTCTCTTTCTCTCTCTGCATCTATTTCTGCATGGCTCTATCTCTCTCTGTATTTCAACCTTCTCTGTACCTTTATCTCTCAGTATATGTATATGTACATATATGTACATGTACACGTATATGTACATGTGTGTGTGTGTGTGTGTGTGAGTGTGTGTGTGTGTGTGTGTGTGTGTGTGTGTGTGTGTGTGTGTGTGTGTGTGTGTGTGTGTGTGTGTGTGTGTGTGTGTGTGCACGCATGTGTGTGTGTGAGGGTCTGATGGAAGGACGGGTGCTAGTTTGTATGCTTTGGCCATTGGACACAATAGTCCATTGCACTGAGCCAGGAGCTGATTCAGCTGCTTCTAGGTGCTCTGCTGATCTGACTCTTGCTGGTCACTGCAGTGGGGAGGAGCTGGTTATGTATTACACAACAAAACGGCCGAGTCCCAAGCAGAATGTGGAACCGAGGGAGGACACACAGAAATGCATGGACATAGATAGGATGACCTCATCCTGGCTGTGCCGAACTGTCAGCAAGGCCAGGGCTACCTGATGTTCCTCCATATGCACCGGCACCCATCTATTTATCATCAGCAGCTGGGTCAGGCTGTGGCTGACCCTGTTGTGCACAAGCCAGTCTGGAGCCAGCTGGGAATGTAGACCAATATAAGCTCATAGCCAGCCAGCTCACGGGGGGGGGGGAGCCTGTCACAGATCAAGGAGAGAGCTGAGAAACAAAAGCCTGCCAGCCCATCCTACAGCACATCGTGAGACCACTACAACTGGTGACCGTGTAGGCCAGGCTCACAGCCAAGCAGGCAAAACTGCCCAGCAATAGCAGCAGCTAAGTCTGACCTGTCGGGCTGACAGAGAAGCAGGCAGCAATGACATGACATGCAAGGCCCAGCTTGCAAGGCCTTGAGGCACCGTGCTGCTGTAACGGCAACGACTCTCATTCAATGCCGAAGCAAGCTTGACATCATGAGCGTTAGCACAGGAGTTAAGAGAGTGGCCGGCTGTAGCCACTGCTGTAGTGAGGACAACCAGGGCCTCCATGCTACAGA